>JAQIUQ010001898.1:72500-570000 GCA_030378365.1 Hybognathus amarus | reverse complement strand
GTTGTACTCACAACATGTACATGATCCATGAACTGGTAAGTCAAACTGCTGATAGAGCAGTAACTTATATTAAGTAAATAAATCTACACAGAGGCCGTTCTGTACTATTTTCATCAATGTGGGGTCTGAGACAAAAAATAAACTGTGAGGGTTTAAATGGCAGGCATCTACATTCCAGGGTGCATTAACTTACACTGTCAGCACTATGACGGAGCCTTATGGGCCGGTCGTACTGCATTTAGATTGAGGAAATAGAGCCTCGCTGGCTACCTCAGTGGTCAAACATGCTGCACAATCACGTCTTAGAGAGGAAACCTTTCTGAAAAGTAGGTTCAAGAGCTCTGTTTCCAGCCCTGGTAACAAGCACAGGGCAAACTTGGGACATTGGCGCTAACAGATTTAAATAAAAATGTTTAAAAAGATTTTAGAGTTAAAATGACTAAAATGTCTGTTATAGTATTTGACAACATTCATTCAACTTCCGAAGGTTGCTTCTACAAGCTACCTTTAAAAATGGCTGTTTTTTAAAATGTCTTAAGGGACATATCAGTTATAAAAAGTGGCTTTTGGGAGTTCATTCAGTGTGTACACTTGGGTGTCTTGTTGCAGTGAAAAGTTAAGGTGCTTTTGTCCAGCCACTGACTTGTTGAGCCAAGAAATGAAAGCTTACTTATTGGTCTTGCATCTCCACTTTAAAGACTGCTATGAGCTTTGACTGTGGATTCAACAGCCTCTAAAAAAATGGTACAAAAGCTGTCACGGGTTTGTACCATTTAAAAAGGTTTTAATGCACCATTAAGGGACTAATATCTACACTTTTGTGTCCCTATCAAACGTGTACCAAATATGTTACATTGAGCTTAAGCTATGCACTCTTTCATTGTAAAAAATATTTTCAAGATTTGTTATCACAACTTTTTATCTTTTGTCAATATCGACTTGGATAATTAATGTGGTTAAGATAACATAATAATTTTAGAGTTTCTATTTATTAAACCAATCATCTTCATTGTATTAAAGGGTTTTCACCCCAAAATGAAAATTCTGTCTTCCCTCATGTTGTTCCAACCCCGTAAGACTGTCGTTCATCTTTTGAACACAAATGAATATGTGTTTGATTAAATCTGAGAGCTGGATCACTCCTCCATAGGCTTCTTAAGGGATTGAAACTGGCCGAACCCAGAAAAGTTATTAAAGACATTGTTAAAATAGTCCAAGTGACTACAGTGGCTCAATCTTAAGTTTATCAGAGTGACGAGAATACTTTTTTGTGCGCAAAAAACAAACCTTGAGATTTCACGTAGTGAAACTGCGCAAAGCTTCTAGGTTGTATATAACAGGCATCAGACACATGACCAGCTTTGGCCAATCGTGAGCCTACATGTGACGTACAACACAGAAGCTTTACGCAGTTTCACAACGTGAAATCTCACAGTCCACAGAGAAGGAAATTACTATTTGAATAAAGTGGTTGTGGTTTCGTCACTTGAAAAACTAAGCATTGCGCCACTGTAGTCACTTGGATTATGTTAAGGATGTCTTTAACTTTTCTGGGTCGGAGTTTCAATCCCTTAATGCAGTGTTTCCCAACCCTGTTCCTGGCGGCACACCAACACTGCACGTATTCTTTGTCTCCCTAATCAAACACACCTGATTCAACTCATTAGCTCATTATAACATGGGTTAATGACCTGATGAGTTGAATCAGGTGTGTCTGGATTATGGAGACAGAAAACGTGCAGTCTTATGCCGCCAGGAACAGGGTTGGGAAACACTGCCTTAATGGATACTTCACCGTTTTTTCATATTAAACTATGTTATGGCAAAATACCTTTGCAAGTGCTTGGGAGCATATCGACTTTGCACCGAGTCCATAGATATATCAGCCCGTTCTCATCCCAAGGTGTCATATGCTGACGCTTTTGACATTTCGTCTACATCCAATGCACATGGCACCCTTTAGCTTCAATATGAGACAGAGATATAAATGGGCCAGAAGGTGCCTCCTAGTGGTCTAACCCTAAACCTACCCCAGAACTAAACCTACCATAACCGAACAAAGGTTCTGTGTGCGTGTTATATTGGCGCTAAAGGGTGCCATGTGTTGGAAAGTGTCACTATATGACGCCCCAGAAGGCGTTGGATATGTATGCGCTGAGTCGAAGAGCTCCCAAGCACTTGCTATGGTATTCCGCCATACATTTAGTTATACACTTTACATGCAACATATTAATTTGTGTCACCATTCTTGGTCGAGTTACACTACTCTTTTAAATAGGGAAAACGTGGAGGTGTTTTGTCACTTCTCTGATTGGATCCTAATGAATAAACTGGGCTAAGCTAAGTGCTAACAAAGTTTGCCGCAAGACAGAGTGATTAAGTGCACGCACTCGAGACGTGCGCACAAGAGAGGTATGTATCAACTCATCTCAGTTAAGGGAATAACATAGTTAAATATGAAAAAAATGGTGGAGGGTCCCTTTAAGAAGCCTATGGAGGAGTGATCCAGGTCTAAGATTTAATAAAAAATATCTTAATTAGTGTTCCAAAGACGAACAAAAGTCTTGACGGGGTTAGAACAACATGAGGGTGAGTAAATACTTACAGAATTTTAATTTTGGGGTGAACTATCCCTTTAACTCAATCTTTTCTGTTTCAATGAACTCAGAATTTTAAGGCAACAAGGTAACTTACTTTTTATAAGTTAAACCAACAATATCTTTTTACAGTGTACAGTGCACTGCATAATAACAATTTAGTTTATTTTGGTATGGTTATAAGTTTGTTTTATGTCAACATCGATAGGAGCAGTGCTCACACATTTTATTATATGCTGAGTTATACAATGACAATAAAGATTAATCTCATCTTATAAATCGCTTATTTAAACTGACCTTTCAAAAGGTACACCTTTCTATAGTGCAAAGAAACTTAACAAGAGCAAGTTTTTAACTATGAATAAGAATTGTTATATATCAAACAAGCTAGAGTGTTGTTGTGAATATCATATAGCACATAATGATATTCAGGCCAACAACATGACTGCAGTGCAAAACTGTGCAATGGTTCAATAAACAAGAAGCAAATATCGAGCAACTTACATTTTAGAAACAATATCAGCAAGTTACTTTATCTATGTATGGCAATAACAATAGTTAAAAACGAACCACAGTGTAATAAACCGTCACTTATTTCAGTAAAGCATACAAAAGTAGAGTTCCTGAATTAGTCAAATAGTTTGAGTGTATGAGTTATTAACACAGCTGCTTGTTTAACGCCTAAATGAATCTTTGTTTTTAAATAAATCGGTTCAATGAATCAAATAACTCAAATATAAAGAAAAGCATAACAAATCACCACCTACTGGTAATATAAAATTAATAATATAAAATGCAGAAAGAGTGACTAAATATCAGAATGACAGTATGCCTGGAAAGTGTATATACAAATTCTAAAGACAGAAATAGTCAAGAGTATTATGGTATGCCATTCAGAATTTAGCTTCTATCATCACTTGACAACATATTAGAATAGTTGCTTAATATTTACATCACTTATAGACAGTACAGAGGTGTGACTCAATTACAATAGATACATAGCTTTATTTGAAACAGTAAATATTGAATGTACATAGAGACCATCAGATATTATATAAATATTTTTTTAAAAGGACACAGCATCACACTGGTTTTGATACAGATATTGTTTTGAGATAACTAATAAAAATCCAAATATGACAGCACAAGATACTGGTAAATGAGTGCACGATACACAAAAAATAATTTTTCATCTTTTCAATGCTTTTTTGACTCAAACAACTCTCACAAAAACAACTCTCACAGCTGAAGCCCCTCACAAAGGACGAATTAAATAAAAAATACAATACAAAAGAGGCTATTCATGCATCTGACAGTATTGGTTTAAATACATTAGAAATATATAAATATTTGGTAGCTCAAGCACCTATAAATTCATATTTTGGACGGATTAAAAAAAGATGAAGTTGCAAGGCACTTTCAAACTGACCTAGCATAGGTGTATGGTAACATTTCAAAATTGAAAAGGAATAGCATGGTGAAAGTCCAGCTAACCTTTCAATCAGTAGGTTCTTGAACGGACATCACGTGCAGCAGCAGACATACGTATATTTTGACCAAAAATACAGCTAAAAAAGAAAAGTCCCATTTTAAGACTCTCTTTTGAGGCATTGTTGACGCTGTTTCTCCTCAAGTTTCTCTTCAAGACATTTAATAATGACGGGGTCAACTTTGGGATCAAACTTGTTTGCAAACCAGTGGCCGTCCTCCAGAAGCCACCGGAGCTCTGCTGCACCGTAGATGCAGACACTGCGTCTGTGAGCGCCAGTGCACTGTGGATACAAACGGATTTCAAGATATTTCCATTTAACCAAACGTGTCCTACTCTTTATATCTGACACGTCAGGCTCAGGATCTTGGTAACTCCCCAGGGACTCCAGGCACTCTAGACATGGTTGCCCAAAAGTGCTCATCAGGAGAATATGTGTCAGCTGACCACTGCAGAAAATCCTTTGCCAGTTGATTGTTCATAATGTACGTCACAAAATCCCGTGTCAACACAAAGTAGGCACTCCCAACAAACATCTCAATGTCATGCGGCGGTGGGTCTTTAGGAATGGAGGTTTTAACGGGCATCTTCTGGTATTCATATGATACATCTTTCAATTCGTGCTGAAACTGAAACCGCTGCCTTTTCAGTTCACTGGGCCTGCTTGATTCGAGCATGTTCGCACCATTCAGTTTCCTGAGCTCAGTCACCAGCTCATAATTGGACTTCAGCGGGAAGTCTGGCCACACAAATTGATAGCATACTTCCATTTGACCTCTGAACTCAGCAGGTCTGAAAGGCAGTTGAGATCTGCATTAAGTCTTGTAATGTGTGCATACTGAACAGACTCGATTTTAGATGCTATGAAGACATTTGGAAAACATTTCTCCAAGTTCTTCAATGCTGCAATGAAATCTTCCGATGACTTTTGGTCATAATGAATGCAGTAAATATTTTGAGGTGTGTAAATGGCTCGAAGAATCCTTTCCACCATTGCACTGTTCTTGTGCACCACCAAAGAGTATGCAATTGGAAAGCTGCATTCCTCATCAGTTACAAAGATGTCATTATAGCCCCTTTTTCGATGTAGTTTTTGCAGTCTGCAGTGAAAGAAGCAATACTCTTATCATCAACTTCCACAATGTTTTTGCGTCTTATCTTCCAACGACTTGCCAATTTCCACTGGTTCCAGTTCATAAATGGCTGTGCAGTTAATGCCATTCAGAGGCTGAGGTCTGAGTGATCTTTGTTTAGCTCCATAGGGCTCAATGTTAGATACTGTCATTCACTGAAATAGTTCTGTACACCAGCACAACAAACAGTGACACAACAAACGCATAGAACTTGCATCTTAACCAGTGTAAGACAGCACCTCTTCTTTTCATTCTGTTGGAAAAGTAGTTCAAATAAGTATTAGAAATAAAGCTGGCATATATGCTAATCTTCTGACATGAAACGATATCAAAGTTACATAGTTTAGCCTAACTGGTTTACCTACCTTGCACACTGCCGGTCTTTTGTTTTGTTCCACTGCCATCAAACATTACAATATATGAACCTGTGTGACAAAGAACGCATACCATAAGCCTAATTGTAAAAGCCTTGCCGTTTCTAAACCAATTCGTTACCTAACATCGCAAAAAGTTGCCATCCTGAGGCTGATTGGAAAGCTTAGCGCACGAGCCGCATAGATTAAAGAAAGCATAGGCTATTTCCATCAATCTGCCCGAAACGCAAGAAAAGCTTACTTGTTATATAATTGCAACTCTATTCAAACAGTTGAATAACTTGATATATAATACAAATATAATACGACATAACTAGACTACACATTTGCGCGTTCTGAGTGTAAATAAAACAAAATTTAAAGTGATCAAAATATTAATAAAATGTCTTATCGATCTTTAAAATAATCCATCGAGTTCAGGATACTTACCACTGCTGTTAAGATTGCTTGACTCCCCGGCACTCCGTTTAAGATGAGTAAATTCAGGCACCGATGACTTCACTTTCAGTGACTGAGGAGAGGCAGTTTGAGGCGTGAACGCCAGTAAGTCCAGTCCGCCCACTCATACTGGGGCTTTGTCTTAAAAGTTAACTAACGTTACACAACATTTCCAAAGCATCGCTCTCTCTCTCTCTTGCGCGCGCACAGACATTTCACATCATCGACACCCGTCTGGGCGAGGATTCATACCAGTTAGTTGATTATAGGCTACATAACAAAGTGAGGGTAGTGTGTATTTTTATTTTAAAATAAAGATCATCAGCTTATCATTGAAACTGGTCGGTGTACAAAGACGTTTACACACATACTCAACAGTGAAAAAAGAACACTTTTATACATTATAAACGTTTGAAACAAACTTTCTATATAACACTAGAACGGGGTTCTGCTTGGACAAGCAACTAAGTATCAAAGCTCCACTCCTCACTCTGTGCGAGTAAGTCCCAGTATCTGTTCATCATATGGCTTGGAAAAACTCCTCATCGCTGACCAAATGAATCGATCTGATGTTCATGAATAGGCCAATGTCATTTCTGGATGGTTCTACAGAACAAAATGAATGAATGAATGACTCATTGAAAATAGTATTAACTACAAATTAAGTACATTCATATTTCTAAAGGTATTTTAAGTTTGGAAAACATTTATGGCATGCTGTTACCAAGTAACCAGGGGTTAAATTTCAGCTGGACATTAACATTTGTCCGGGACAAGTGGATTTTTTTTCTTGCTCGACCAGACAAAAAGCCTGATTGAAACGTCTCAGAAAATCTGAGAATGACTCTGATTTATTACAAGTGACTGATAGTGGATATGACATATTATGTATAATGTACTGACAACAAAAAAAAATATTTATTGGGTTCGTTCACCCAAAAATGAAAATTAAATCATTAATTACTCACCCCCATGCTGTACCAACCCCGTAAGACCTTCGTTCATTCTTGGAACAAAAATGAAGATTTTTTTTATTAAATTTGAGAGCTGGATCACTACCAAATGGAATATTTAAACATTTTCTTCATTGACTTTCTAGGGCCGTCAAGTTTCAGTCCCTTATAGGGTGCCTATGTTGGTAGTGATCCAGCTCTCAAATTTAATAAAAAATATCTTCATTTGTGTTCTGAAGGTCTTACAGGGGTTTGTACAGCATGGGGGTAAGTGAATTAATGACTTGAATTTTGGATGAACTATCCCTTTAAAGAATCTGATGACATCATTTAATGCAGTTGTACAAATATGCAGATCTTAATATGTAAAAGCTGATAGAACACAGATAAAAACAACGATTCTTATCAGTGTTCAGTGGAAACAACGATTTGTTTCCTAGACAAGCAACAATCCGTCAAGGCTTAATGTTGAGCCCTGTATTTTGCATGTGTACACCCAGAGGCGTAGGTTTGATTTTGAAATTGGTGGGGACGGGGACCTCAATTTTAGGTATCGATTCACGTGTTCAATTTCGATTAGACTTCGTCTCGAAAGCTCTCCAGATCGATTCGATTTCGCTTCAATTTTCTATTTCCGATTCCTAAATTTGATTCTCGATTCGACTATAATGAATACTGATGTAATACAAATGGACATAAGTTTACTAATGGTTAATTAATACAAAGAAATTAAAAGCCACAAACCTGTATATAAAACTCTTTTTATTTTAGGTACACTATAGCCTACATGCATACAGGATTTTGATGCAAGATGCAAAAAATTCCTAACAGTCGCACCTTGATCAAACAGGATCAGGTTATTTTATGTTTAAGATAGATATAGATAAATAAATATATAAATATTTAGATTTTTTTATTACATTGATCATTGGATAGTCTTTAGTCCAGACTGAATTAAATACAGAGGCTATTAAATCTGATTGCTTACAATTAATGCTATTTTATGTTGTTATGACAACAGAATTAATGACAGACACAAATGGCTGCGTTCACTTTAAGAACTAGTGCGCGAATCCATTACTGTCTCACACGTTTGACGCTTGTTTGAGACATAACCGACTGTCTTTACGAGGTTACTCACCAAGACCATAGTTTTGACATAATTTTGCGTGTTTTAACTGTTAAAGCGATATAATCCAGGGATAAAACATTTGTTTCTGGCGAGCTGTTTGTGAAGCGGATTTAGGCTGTATCCTACATGTGCACGCAGTGAAAGACATCTTTGAAAGTGCGCGAGCACGGGGTGGTTTTACATTGCTTGAATGTTTAAACTGATAAAACTTAAAAAGACATGAAAATGATAAACGTTCAGTTACGATCATAGGTTACGATGCAATGCTGGCCCGATTGTGCAAGTGAATATTCCGTCGCGAGTGTGTACCTGCAGCCAGCGCGCTTGCCTAGTGCAGAGAGAAGACGCAGCACCGCGAGTATAATTTCCTTAATATGGAAAAAATATATAATCGATTTTGAATCGACCACATTTTAATAAACGATTAATTGAAAATCAATTTTTTTTGCCCAGCCCTAATCAATTTATAAATATATTTTAAGTTTTGATTGAAATTATTGCTAGGGATAAATCAGTGTCACTGGATATTGGTAGGGACACGTCCCTAGCGTCCCTACTAAATTCTACGCCCCTGTGTACACCCCTCGAAAGCCTGACTGACAACATGCCTCAGATTTCGGATTTAGATAGGGATGTATGATGAAACTGAAAATCTGATCTTAAATCATTTTCTTTTAAGAGCCTGTCATGTGGTTAGGGAACTAGCAGTAGTTAGGCTGGTCCACGATCGAGTGACTTCGCTGACAAACCTTTTACAGCAGGTTCTGGTGTACTTGCGTTGCAACACTGCGACTCAACTGATCTCTTGGGTGTTTTCTCACTATTCAAATCACTTGAAATGTAATTCCACAGTGACTTCGATTGATACATAACCTGTCAAGAAAAAAAAAAGTGGTAAAAAACCCGGATGTGGTTTCAAGGTCACTACTGAGTTCTCACATTAGTGAGAGTATTCACATAAGACAGTTTTATTGTCTCATGATTGCTTTAAATTTTAGTTATGCATCAGAAATCTAATTGCAAATATTAGCTTAACACTTTAAAAGGCTGTCTTGTAGGCCTACCTTTTTCCAGGCAAAGTCTGAGGTAACAGGAACTATGGACTGACTCTCCGGGACTGATTCAACCCATTGTTCTGGAAGTAGGAAGACTCTCCCACTGGCATCTCTGATTGACCCATTTTCCAAAAGAGAGGCCTTATGGCTACAACCCTACATTTTATTCAGAGCATTAAAAATCCAATAAAAGTCACCAAACTAACTTTGAAATGGTCTCATGGCAATATATTGAACAGCACAAATTACTTATGAAATACTGTACCTTAAGTGTCATTTCTAAATTATCCTCCCCATGTCGAATGATTCCATCTCTTATAAGGCAGGTCAACGTCCTATTGCCACTAAAATCAATCTTTGGTCCCGCTGACGGTAAACACTGATCTGTTGACGAGAACAGTGAATAAATAAACTTTATACACTTGTATTAAACATCCATGAACCTCAAAACACACTCCAAAAAACGTTTTGTTTCACTGAAGAAAGACAGATTTGGAACAACATTAGAGAAAGTAAATGATGACAGAATTTTTACTTTTCTGTGAGCTATCTCTTTAAGAAATAAGCCATTTTTGCTCTTTCTCAGTATCTTCTACATTTACATTTAACCATTTACCAGATGTTTTTATCCAATGATACTAACAAATGAGAGAAACAATAGGGGATTATGACTGCTTCCGGGTTTCATGGGCGGGATTTGTCAACTTTGTGCATGTCCACTTCCGACGCAGTTCAACAATGCCTGAGACGAATGCTATATACTCACCGGCCACTTTATTAGGTACACCTGTCCAACTGCTCGTTAACACTTAATTTCTAAGCAGCCAATCACATGGCGGCGACTCAGTGCATTTAGGCATGTAGACATGGTCAAGACAATCTCCTGCAGTTCAAACCGAGCATCAGTATGGGGAAGAAAGGTGATTTGAGTGACTTTGAACGTGGCATGATTGTTGGTGCCAGAAGGGCTGGTCTGAGTATTTCAGAAACTGCTAATCTACTGGGATTTTCACGCACAACCATCTCTAGGGTTTACAGAGAATGGTCCGAAAAGAAAAAACATCCAGTGAGCGGCAGTTCTGTGGGCGGAAATGCCTTGTTGATGCCAGAGGTCAGAGGAGAATGGCCAGACTGGTTCGAGCTGATAGAAGGGCAACAGTGACTCAAATAACCACCCGTTACAACCAAGGTGGGCAGAAGAGCATCTCTGAACGCACAGTACGTCAAACTTTGAGGCAGATGGGCTACAGCAGCAGAAGACCACACCGGGTGCCACTCCTTTCAGCTAAGAACAGGAAACTGAGGCTACAATTTGCACAAGCTCATCGAAATTGGACAATAGAAGATTGGAAAACGTTGCCTGGTCTGATGAGTCTCGATTTCTGCTGCGACATTCGGATGGTAGGGTCAGAATTTGGCGTCTACAACATGAAAGCATGGATCCATCCTGCCTTGTATGAACGGTTCAGGCTGGTGGTGGTGGTGTCATGGTGTGGGGAATATTTTCTTGGCACTCTTTGGGCCCCTTGGTACCAATTGAGCATCGTCCAACGCCACAGCCTACCTGAGTATTGTTGCTGACCATGTCCATCCCTTTATGACCACAATGTACCCAACTTCTGATGGCTACTTTCAGCAGGATAATGTGCCATGTCATAAAGCTGGAATCATCTCAGACTGGTTGACAATGGAGAAGTACATGGAACATGACAATGAGTTCGCTGTACTCAAATGGCCTCCACAGTCACCAGATCTCAATCCAATAGAGCATCTTTGGGATGTGGTGGAACGGGAGATTCGCATCATGGATGTGCAGCCGACAAATCTGCGGCAACTGTGTGATGCCATCATGTCAATATGGACCAAACTCCCTGAGGAATGCTTCCAGCACCTTGTTGAATCTATGCCACGAAGAATTGAGGCAGTTCTGAAGGCAAAAGGGGGTCCAACCCGTTACTAGCATGGGGTACCTAATAAAGTGGCCGGTGAGTGTATGTCACTGCTCTGTTCCACTTTGTAAATCTAACCAACAATGCCAACCCTACTTAAGTTTTCAGGGATGCTGTATAAATAAACTTAGTGTAGTCCTTCATCACTTCGCCAGCGAGATAGGTGATACAACGGAAGTGGCAGTGTACAAAGATCGCTGAATCCGGAAGTACTGCGTATCAGCGTGATAATCCCTTATAGAAGCGATCAGACCAACAAGAGGACAACAGTATACAAGTGCTGTAACAAGTATCAATTAGTCTAGCACAGTACACATCCTAGCAACGAAAAGCCGTGCTAAAATCTAATGAGAAAAGAAAACACTTACAAGCTGATGTCCTGTCCTGTTGCTCGACTGCTTCTTCTATGCAGAGACTTTCACCTGGCTGCGTGTGCTCTACAGCCAAAAGCTGAGGTCCTTGTTTGGAAGTGCCAGTTGTCCGGGCAGGTTTACGAAAAGGCCCTTTAAATGTCAAAAGCAGCTCTTTGACGCTTTCATGTTGTGCAAGGTCTACTGCACTCTGTCCCAGCATATTCTTGTCATGAGGGCTTGAGCCAAACTGAAGGAGAAGCATCACGATCTATGCATAAAACATCAAGATCAGAACGTTAACTGCTTTTGAAAATGCATTCACATTTTAGTACACACTGATGGTGTGAATAAGGTGGTGAAATGGTGGTGGTTAACCAGAGATCAGGTTGAAAACTGTAGAGAATAATACTGGAGTAGTAAAGGTTCAGTTGCAATTACATAATTCTGGCTATAACACAGGTAGTCATATTGGCTTCGGAAGATTCTAGTGCTTGTGTAGCATGGCTTACTTTTATATAGCTCAACAGCCAACACTCACTGTATAGACCCTTTTACGGTTTGTACACAATGATGACGTGGCAACGTATGCACGCGCATATTGGCAACGGAAGTATGGCGAGAATCAGCAGCTTGTCAAGCTCGGGCAAGCTACGCGAGTGGATTTTTATTATGTCCTCGCTCCAAACAACACGCCACAGGCGCCGCCGGTTCTTCTGGAACGGCAGTGATTCTGTCGAAATCCTATAAAACTTAAGCCCCTTGGTGGAATATTGATTACTGCAACCGTTAACGACATTTTGACTTTGAACTTTCGGAGTTGCTAACACATTAGAGCCAGAGGGAAACAACACCACTTTCGTTGGCAAAATGTGCGCCATGCCTACCGGTAACAGAGCACAGTAGTTAAACAAGAAGTCTAGGCTACTCAGTGAGTCTCCGTGATGAGTCTGCCCGAAAATGAGATTGCCAAATTTGCAAATGAGATTGTTTCGAAATTGCCCAAAATGTCCGGGATTCGGCTTTTGCGTTCAACAGTCGCCATTCATTATGTTTACCGTGGCGAGCAGAACGAGTGAGGGCCGCTGGAGAACGGCACAAGGCCGGTGGTGTGATTACAAATGCGACACCTGTGAGATGCACCGGTCTCTTATCTCTCATACGGAAGTATGGCGAGAATCAGCAGCTTGTCAAGCTCGGGCAAGCTACGCGAGCAGATTTTTATTATGTCCTCGCTCCAATCAACACGCCACAGGCGCCGCCGGTTCTTCTGAAACGGCCGTGATTCTGTCGGAATCCTATAAAACTTAAGCCCCTTGGTGGAATATTGATTACTGCAACCGTTAACGACATTTTGACTTTGAACTTTCGGAGTTGCTAACACGTTAGAGCCATTGGTAAACAACACCACTTTCATTGCCAAAATGTGCGCGCAACTATTCGATCAAGTGGGCTGTAAAAGGGTCTATGGAAACATGCGTAACAGCGTGAAAGCAGAAATTATGACAGAATACATTTTTGGGGGCAACTACCCTTTAACCACCACACCAGAAAAAGCGAATCATTCTGAAATCTTAATTTGTGATGGATCATTACAGAAATATAGAAGCAACCTCATATATGCCTGATCGAACAGCATCATGCAGTGGGTTACATCCATTTATCCCTCTGCTGGTGACATCAGCACCTGCTTCCAAGAGCTGCTCCACCACATCTACAAAACCTCTAGAACAGGCCTCATGAAGTGCAGTCCATCCTGTCCACCCAAGACATTGTGTAAGCATTAAATACACCAAAGGTAACAATGAAGACATAACAAGGCAAGGATTTTCCCACCTGCATAATCTGTTATATTAACATCTATCCCAGCTTCTATCAAGTCTTTGACCAGTTGCAGGTTTCCACTTATGCATGCCCGGTGAAGACAAGTCTCTCCTAAACCATTTCTCTTTTGGAGAGTTTTAAGGGAAATCTGCTTGACCTTCTTTGATACTGTTTAGAAATAACAATATTTATAGTAACATGCTCTGAATTGTGATGATTATACAAATGAATAACTCCAGGGAATCACCTGTTTTCAGTGCATTCGTTTTTTTTCTTAACGTTATTTTCTGCCTTTTGGACGTCTTTTTCCGCCCCTTGATTTCAAAAGCTATGTGTGGATCCTGTTTTAATGTGCTTTTTCTTCAGTGTTATCCAGTGATGGATGTGCGCACAAATTTTCAGGAAGAAGCGAACGTAAAACACTCACTGAGGCCACTGTGTCTGGTGTACCATCCATGTTATCTGCTTCCTTTTCACTATGCCTCCCTTCACAACCAGAGACTTTAGGCTGAATTGATGTGATGGCCACATCCTGAATGTCAGTAGCGTTGGACCATTCCACAACAGTGCAGTCTGAATCAACTGAATTTTTAAATGGATCAACCTCAACAATAAAATCAGCCCTGTGAGAATTTTCAGGATGTTCAACATCTACTCTGGCACAGGAAAGAAAGGGTGAAACAGCACATGCATTGGCTTCAATCTCTAGCTCATTAACTGCCCATCTGCAGGATGAATGTGGTTCTGCTTTGGGTCCAACGATGAGATCTATTGGATTCAAAATCAATGTGTCACATTCCATGGCAGGATTTTCAGTGTAGCTCCTCTTACTCATTCGAGTCTGGCTGGTGCTAAGTGTTGTCTCTGTTATCTCTACCACCCTCTGCTGGTTTTGAACAGTGACCATGTCTGTTTCTTCATTCTGATTTAGAGGCTTCTCTAGGAACAGTCTATTAGAAGAATGCAGTTCCTGAAGGCTGATTTCGTCAAGTCATTATGCGGTGTGTTTACATAGTTTTTTGACCAGCCAGATGTCCTATCCACAAAAATGGACTCAATGGCAGGGCTGGTTGATTGCGCAAATGGTCCTTTTGATGTTTTAGTATCTGCCAGTTGTTTGTTGGTTGTGTCAAATTCCTCTAATGGTTCATTTATTTCTGAAAACTCTGGACTGCAGGTTAATCCTTGATTATGGATTTTGGCCATTAGCAGAGGCAGTGAAGCAGAGCTGCTCGAGTCAAACAGTTCCTCACTCTGTAATGGTGATTCCAACATTGCTCCAGATGAATGTACATTAATGTCCTCCTTGAATTTACCTTGTAAACATGAGTCAATTAGTTCATTTAAATCAGGAGACAGCAAAGAAATGCTACATTCTTGACTGCTTTCATTGTTGGTGTCTGTTTCAGATGGAACCTTTGGTAAACATCAAGAGCTGACTGTTCATCTTTGCTTGCATCTTTATTCTGTTGAAGTGAGGGGCGATCAACATCTTTTACAATTTCAAAAACATCTTCGGGTCAAAGTTGAGCAAGTACTCCAAAAACTCATTTTGTATTTGATTGTTATATGTTGTTCTTTTGATCCGTTTCTTAGCCATGGCAGAGTCATCATCATAACTAATATCAGCCCCATAAATGTCTTGACAACCTTTCAATACCCTCTTTCCTGCTGACATGGCTTTAGCAGAGCAAACATTATATGAATCTCCAAATTGTGCTTTGACTTGGATCTCCCTTTTCAGTAATCTGAAAGAGTTCATGAAATAAAAATGTTGATCAGTTTTGGATTAAAATGCAAGATTCATATGACAGACTTTGGTTTAAAAGAAACCACTCACTGAATAGCTGTGGTCATCATGGATAGAGAACGTGAGCTTGGCTCCTCAGCTACTGAATTGGCATCATTCATCAGAGTTTCACCAGCCTCCCCTAAGAATAATACATAGAAACAAATAAAGATAGAATAAAAAAAATAGGGCTGTCAATAAATTATGGTAAAAATGGTTTGCTTCATCCAGCCCAGAAACGTAGTTTGCGTATCATCTGGACATACAGCAGTGGGATGTTTTGGCGTTCCATACAGTCTGTATTTCAAATAGTGCAATGCGTACTTCAGAAACAATGACGGAATATGAAAGAGCTTGTGTTTTAAAGTGAAACATAGTAGAATGAATAATTCACATAAAACGCAACATGAGACTCTATTTTCTCAGCCATTTCTGATGTAATCAGCCTGGTTCCCTTTCGAGGAATCTCAACGCTGCATCATGATGTTGACACTATGGGAACTCCCCAGGCATGAAGCATGTGTGGAAACATGCCAATTGATTGGCAGATGGCAACCCTATGACGTCACATGGACACCCCATGAGTATAAAAGGGTGCATGCCTTAAAGGGATACTTACCCCCTTGAAAAGATGAATGTGTATTTAAAATGGGTCATTTATGTAGAAGAAATGTGAAATTATTTTTGAATTTGGAGCTTTCTAGACTGAGAAATTTTGGCTTTTGTGGATGAAAGACAACAACTCCCAGACTGCTTCGCTGCCCTAAGAGGCCATGCCTACCGGTAACAGAGCACAGTAGTTAAACAAGAAGTCTAGGCTACTAGTGAGTCTCCGTGATGAGTCTGCCCGAAAATGAGATTGCCAAATTTGCAAATGAGATTGTTTCGAGATTGCCCAAAATGTCCGGGATTCAGGCTTTTGCGTTCAACAGTCGCCATTCATTATGTTTACTGTGGCGAGCAGAACGAGTGAGGGCCGCTGGAGAACAGCACAAGGCTGGTGGTGTGATTACAAATGAGCGACACCTGTGAGATGCACCGGTCTCGTACCTCTCATGGAGGAGCGGGAATTTTCTTAGCAACGTTAAAATGCACATTAACCGATCACTTGTTTAGCGTTCATGTAAACACTACATTCAAATTCACCAATTGGAATTAATTTAGTTAGATTGAAACAAAAGCCGTGCATGTGAACAATGAATGGCGACTGCAGAAAGCAAAAGCTGAATCGGGAAAAAGAGGATGGGAAGAGCCTTAAGCCCCGTTCACACTACACGCGACTTTGTCGCTGCAGGTCGCCAGTGGCTGCGCTGGAGGGCGTTCCCCACTACTGGTTGCCTAGTAATGTTTGTGAGGGACATTCACGGATGTTACTCTATGTTAGACAACAAATGCGTTTTATTGCCGCTACAAACAAATATTTTGGAAGGAAAAATATAGTCTTTTAAGTCTAAATATAAATGGAATCAGTCCATAAAATGCATAATATTAAAGATGAACGAGAAACAGTGAGTGCTCTTTGCCATCGCGGCTATTTAACTGCCGCAAACGTGCAAATACTGGTCAATCTGGGTTCCCAAAAGCATTCAGTCACGGAGTCAGTATGGTGAACACCACAGTATGTATACAGAGATATATCATCAATTATAGGACAGTTTCTGACTGCTAAAATGAGCTTCTCGTTCAACTTGACTGGGTCAGACTTAGCACTAAAGAGTGACGCGCTCCACTGACTTCACTCCTATTGGTTGTCGCTCGCGAAAATCGCCCTTCATTTGCATAAAGTTAAACTTTTCTCAACTTTGTCGCGTCGCTGGACACGCCCCACTGGTCGCCAATGGTCGCTGTTCGCACGTGTCGCCATTGATAATGAATGGTATCGCGTCGGCTTGGTCGCATGTAGTGTGAACGGGGCTATAGCTTCCAAAAAAGATGGCTGACACAATGTGTACATTCTGTGAGTGAGATCCCACCCTCTATGGGTGGGTTAAGAGACATGCGGAACAGCCCCTACTACTGGCTGTAGTCTTTAGCCTCTGGCCAAAAAATCCTCAGATGATGCAAAATGGCGATTTTGGGGTGGAATATGAGGGTGGTTATGAGAGTGCAAAGCATGGTAATTTGAAAATACTACAGGTTTTCTACTAATACAAAGCTTAATGCTAAATCCTGAAGTATCCCTTCAAGCCCCTTCACACCGCCAGTGACACACAGCGACAAAGTGACAAGATCCCATTCATTTCAATGGAGCGCTGGCGACTTCCGGCAACACAAGCGACAGTGACCGTTGGCAACAGAATGTGGGTGTGTCAAGCGACACAAGACATGACAAAAGTTCAGAGATTTCAACTTTATGCAAATGAGAAGTGATTTTTGTGAGCGACAACCAATAGGACTTTGAGTGGAGAAGACTTTCGGTGGAGCTCATGTCACCGTCTCGAGTACAGACGCTTTCATCAGACGCGTTGCCCATGGTGATGAGCTGGCCCTAAAGTTAACTTCCGTTCTGTTAGTTTAGTACTGTTTATCGGATAATACGGCATTGACTGTATTAGATACTATATTAAAATAGCTAAGGTTTATCCGAGTATCCGGTACAGTGTTTCCCATGCATTTATTAGTGGCAGCCCAACTCATTATCAGCGCTGACCGCCACATATTGATTTCGGTGTTTTTTACAATTTAAGGAAAAGTTGTATTTGACTGCAGAGTTGCGTGTAGCGCATATTCGCAAGCTCTCTCTCTCTCTCTCTCTCTCTCACACAAACACATTAACAGCGGAGCAGAATGTATCATAACGCTGCACAGATCCATCCAACATCCTGTCATGTGGAGACCCGCCTTAAAAAAAGGTTAGCAAGCATGTAAGAAGCTAATAAGGAGAGATATGTTCACCTAATAAAGCCTCGTCGCGCGCTCCGCTCGCCACAGTTTTTTAACACTGCGGTAAATCAGACACGTCGGTAGAAAAACATCTTGTCTCCTATTTTTGTTCAACGGGTCTGGTAGTGTCACATTTCAGTTTGGCCAGGTAACATTTATTTTCTTTGACTGTCAAGAAATACCAGCTACTATGGTTATTTACTTGTTATGGATTGTCTGCGCAAGTTTGCCGGAAGTTAAGTTTGGGCCAGTTTTATGCACATGCGCAGTACCGTGTGTTTATGTTGTCACTGCTGAAAGCGTCTACAGGCAAGACAGAAGAGTTCAAGGGCGATTTCACAGTTTTATATGATTTGACACATACAGTACATGGATATAATAAACGATGCATGGAAAAGAAACTGTCAACAGTCTCATTGAGTTTAATTCATACATTTATATTTCAAGTGTTGTAATTTTATGATTCAAGTAGCACTGCTGCAGTTCATTTTACAGTATCCCCTGCATTATATTGACTATTATGGATAAAAATAGCATCCCTATAAAGCAATAACAATACTGTTTCTTTTGAGCCTAATTTATAAAATTATATAGTCGTATATATCACTTGTGATGGTATTTTGTATATATATATAGCCAGATGCGGTCAACCAATAACATTAGGTCAACAGCACTACGAACGCACACAAGCGACTTCACAGTACAGAGACTAGCGACACACAGCGACAAATTCAGTGTAAATGGGGCTTTAGATGTCATCAGCTTTTTTGTCTTCAAGATATTAGTTAAAAATGTGTGTGTGAAGATATCGCCCACCAATGTAAGAGTAAGAGTGAGCTCTTGAGGGAGCCGTTTAAGCATGCGCTGTGACGAGTCGTGGTGGAGAAGCTCTTCTCTTGCTTG
This sequence comes from Hybognathus amarus, assembly GCA_030378365.1. Classification (NCBI taxonomy): domain Eukaryota; kingdom Metazoa; phylum Chordata; class Actinopteri; order Cypriniformes; family Leuciscidae; genus Hybognathus; species Hybognathus amarus. Next base: position 551,131 of record JAQIUQ010001898.1, on the reverse strand, counting down.
ATTATTTTCTTTAGAGATTAGAATTGAGCGTCTGCACCTCACAATTTTGACCCTGAATTGTCATGGCAGCACGGTAGTTCTGATCGTGGGGACTACAGTTATAAAACTGGTGGATGAGTTTGACAGGACCGTTTCCCTTCTTCATGCTTTCCCAGTTATCTCTATTGGTTTCATGGGGAGAAAGCCCGCTTCGGCTGCCACTTCCTCCTGAATGAGGTTATTTTGTGGATGTCTATTTCTAAAGGATTACCATATATGCAGAAAGAGTTGAGGCAGATGTTATAAAATAAACCTCCTCCTCAGCCCACATACAATTCTGTGAGCATTCATTTCTTCAGTATTTCCACATCAGGGAAGTTGTGGCCTAATGGTTCAAGAGTCTGAGATGGATTGCTGGTTTGATTCTCAATACAGGCAGGGAACGACTTAAGCAAGGCACCTAACCCCCAATTGCTCCCCGGGAGCCACAGTGAATGGCTGCTGACTGCTTCGGGTGTGTGGCTTGAAGTGTGTGTGTGTGTGTGTGTGTGTGTGTTTGCAGTAACTTGGATGGGTTAAATGCAGTGGACAAATTCTGAGTATAGGTTACTATACTTGGCCTTCACGTCACTTCGGTACACTTGATATGTCAAAATCATAGAAACATTAACGTTGACAGCCCTAAAAAAATAAAGGCAAAACATAATTTTCCCCTAAAACTGTTTTATTGCTAAATTTTTTTATTGCTATTACAAATTTTAATTGCAAAATTGTATAACACTGCTTACTTCACATAACAAAACAAATGTAATTAGCATTTAACGTTTTTTAATTCTGGCTGGACATTCACTGTAAATTTTAAATAGCAGCAGGAAATTCAACACTTCGAACAAACAAATGCCAGATGTCTATCCATTTTGTAATTGACTACTAAGGCGATAACATCACTTCCACCAAAGCATGTATTATCACAGATAGCATATAGCCCAAATGATATGAAAAAACATAAGAGAACTAATTTCCAAAAAAATAACCCAATATTTAAGTGTCAAATGTCAATTGAATGAACTTATCAGATATTTGACAATCCACAGAAACATCTGTAGTGCTCTAGGAACCAGAGAAATCTTGAGTGGCACATAGAGTCCAATGCTCTGGTGATGAAGAATTATCTTCGATATAGTCCACTGTAACATCACTGTCTAGGCAGCTGGAGGTGTCTGATCCCTCACTCTCTTGATCGTGGACCGGAGAGGGACCCTGGCTACAGAAGTCCTGTCCTTGATTTCTCACAAGACACAGTAAATTGCTGCAAGTCTGAGGTGATGGTTCCACTGGGGAATGAGGACACACAACACCGCAATTCAGACTGAGCTGCACATTTTCATTCATATTTAGATTATAATCAGTGTTAGGGAGTAACGGAATACATGTAACGGGCGGTGTTACGTAATCAGGATATAAAAATCTGGTAACTGTTATTTGTTACAGTTACATAAAAAACCAGATTACAAATTTCAGAAATCAGATTACAGATTTTTTTAGAAATGGAAATACTATCATGATTACAATGCTTTTACTTTGTATTTGTTATATCTGTGGAGACTGCGAATAATCAGGAGGCCCAAGTAATACAATAATAACATTCCAATTAATTGCGGGTGGGTCGCGGGCCAATGAAAAATAAATCATGAATGATTTCAATTGAATAAAGACACGGAACTCTCATTTCACGGTAAAACGCAACGATCGCCATTCTTTTACTTTTGTTTTCAACAACAATGTAAATCGTAAATTTTGTTGTGTTGTGCACTACTGGGCCACTGTAGCCATCACCTCCAAGTGATCATTATATAAAACACAAGAGAAAAAAATTACATTATTGCTTAATTTAATAACTTTCTAAAAATATATACAAGCTAAACAGAGATGATTCTGATAAGATGATTTCCAACATGATGAAAATATTAATGTGTTTAAAGATTAAATTTATCAGACACTAATTTGCAGACTTTCATTAAGCTACGCAGTTTAAGCAGCAATGAAGGCAAAAACGGATCAGAGAGAAATTTAGAAAAGGATAATTGAAAACATAAAAGGAAAGAAAAGTACTATGTAGGAGCATTTTACTCAAATAGTTAACCAGGACGAATCCAGTGATGGATATGTGATAATATCTAAATCCAGTTAGTTTAGTTAGTTAAAAAGCAGCCTACTTCAGTGTAACATGTTACCATATCATTTTGCTAAACACTGAGAAATATAATTCTAAAGTTACGATCGGAATGGGGATATCTAAACTGGAGAAAATCATAGGTTTGAGTGGATGATTTATATTAACAGCAAATTCATTAACTGATCCACATATCTCTAATTGACAACTGATTATGTTGCCAGTCATTAATCACGTGAGCCACTGGTGCTTGGATTACATTACTGAATTCTTTTTTATGAAGTAACTTGTAACTGTATCGGAATACATTTTTGAAGTAATCCTATACTGGACTATTATATACATGTATCCCTAAATGACAAAGAGTGTCAACAAAGCCTCAACTCAGGATAAACTTGTGTGTACCCATCACAGGTCACGCAGTGCGCCAACATATTGTGCAGTAGCACCTTGGGGGAAACGCGTTTGAGTAAAGGCTTGTGCTCCTCCTTTACTTTTTCTGTTCCTTTATTTCCTTTCTTATTATTGTTTCTTTTTCTACTTCAGTCTGAACAATCTAATAAACAGCAAAAAATGCCAAAAAAGGAGTAACTGTTTTTGATGATTTGTTTCCTCAAGGTAATATTTAAACTAACATTTTATCTAAAGCTTATTTTGTCTTATATATGTGGTCCAAGGACATAAGGGACTCATTTTAGTAAATAAAGCTGTTGGCAGCAGAGCTTGGGTAAAACATGGCTCAATTTGAAAATGGTGTTGCTTGCTAATGCGCAGTTTTAGCATTGTCAACTAAATATGTGAGACACTGAGGTGGATTTTGTCACTCATTTGGTGTAAAGAAAATACTTTCTTTTTTGTATACGAGTCGTTCTTGCTGTTCGCATGAAAATCAAATTATAAAAATAGTCATTGCCTTACACCACAAGGATAAATTTGACATTTGACACCCTTCTAAAACTCATCTGTCAGCTCATTAGTACATTCAGCTCTCCAGCACCAGCACTAATAATTCCACACTACCTAAACATATTAAAGGGGTCATGAACTGGCTTTTTAAATCTTATTATATTGTTCTCTGAGGTCAACTTATGACGTTCGCTTGGTTTTTGCTTTCAAAAACATCAAAATAAATAAGTAATAGGCTATTTTGTACCCTAGTTTTGAGCCTAGCTGAAAAAAGCTGGGATTTTATGGGCATCTTGCACTGAAGACTTGGAAGTAAACGGCCACTGCTGTGAGTGGATAATAGTTTTGCATTATAATGAGTTTCAACTCACCCGTCGATGCACTTGAGGGAAATTGTTTTGAAAACGTCCAATGTTGTAAAATGGCAACCGGAATGATTCGCCCATACATTCGTCCCAGAGTCCGTGTGTTGCACAATTGCTGTCAGATCCAATATAGACGGCACAGCACCGTTCTTTAATCTTAATCGGTCATGCAAATCCAATCTTGTTTACAAAACAATCCTCGGTGAAATGATGCAAACAGACGGACAATGTTTTAACTCATCAGCTGGAACGTCATTAAAAATAAAGTTTGTCCATGCAGTCCTATTGGAATCCAGAGGAACCACATGCAGTGACTGTCTTCTTCCACAACCAGGCACTGCACAATATTCTGTATTGCTCGGTAGCTCGATCCAGTTTGTCATCACGAGGTAGGCCTATGATATATAGCTATGCGTGTAATGCGCGGATCGATGGGCGGGGGTAAACCGGCCGTGTTGAATTAGGCGTTGATCTTCTTCTGCGGGGGTGGTTTTTTATCCTCTTTGACATCATAGTTTCCCACTAAAAAAGCTTTTATTGGACTAACAAGGACGTTTTCAGTTTTGAAACTTACAGGATATTCTTATAATATGATGACCTCTGAGATATCAAAAGATTTCTCAGTTCATCACCCCTTTAAATGGAAATCAGATTCATATCAGATGAAAGAAAATATCTGATATATCTTAAAAGGCAATCTTTGTCCTAATTTAAGATGGCAAACTTTACCTTAGAAAATGGATTTTTAACGTATGTGTATTTCACCGTCGGGTAACAGGGTGGCTACAGGTATAAACAAGTTAAATGTAAGACTTTTTAAGACTTTTTAATACCACTTCTAAATTAAATTTAAGACCAAACTTACGATGGAAATATAAATTAAAACTGAAAATATTCAGTAATATTTCCAAGTAAACACACTGTCTGTTAAAAAAATATGGTGAAATGACAATAACCAATTGTCAATTGCAAACGTGCGGTCGCCTGTGGGAGTACAGTGGAGTGAAAAGAAATATAGAAGGCATTTTTATAAATGTCTTAAGCCTTGTATGTTTTAAATAATAAAGTATATTAATAAAGGCTTAGATTACTAATAAAGGCATAGAACCAGTTTATTTATAGTGTACTGATGAAGTTACATATAATTAGTTTGTTAATTAAACTAATAAAAAGATAAAAAAGTGATATGTTTGGTTATTGTACCTTTTAATTAAAAAATTAAAATTAATTTGCTATATTTCAGATCAATATATTTATTTTCCTTAATTTTAATTAACTTTAACTTTATTCTCCTCATAGGAATTATACATAATTGAAAATAATACTACAAACACTTAAAAATAAACAGATTAGTGCCCTGTTTTGAGGACAAGAAATGAAAACCAATATGCGATCTGATGAATGTCCAAAAGATGGAACTCTGTAACGGCCACCTAGTGTTCAGTAGTGTTCATGACATGTTGATATGCCTTTAAGATGACTTCTTCTATGGCGTTTGTTATTGTATGCGTGATGTTGTTATGTGAGCGCGCACGCTCAGTGAGAGTGAGAATGCTCGCGCAAAAAGGAAGATGACCGATCTATCGCGGGTTTGTTTTATTATAATGCGTTTACTTCCACTTTGATTTGTAGCGTTTTACAGAGTGTTTTCTTTAACCTGTTAACATTCGACATGTATGTGAAGAGTGTGCTTAACTGAAAGAAAGAAACTATAAATGGACTCGTGGAGTTCGTTATGACCTATTCGTCATCAGGGCAGACTTCAAACTCTGACAGACGTTACAACACACAGACAGGGGTTTGATAAATATGTTTTGCTTTTAAAACTGTTTTAATGCGAGTATAGGCCTACACAAATATAAGTAAACACTTTGCAGACCGAATGTTGTCCTGTATGAACAAAATGACGGATGTTTTTCATGACTGTTCGATCGCACCCGCGTGTCTCAAACACACACACACACACACACACAGGTTACCTTACCTTGTAGAAAATATTCGACCTGGCTGGCAGAACGATTGCCTTTGCCTGCATCTTTGCAGTGACATGACAAACGTATTTAAGACCTATCCAATCTGAATTTAAGACAATTTAATACTTTTTAAGGCCTTATTTTTAGGGAAATTGATTTAAGACTTTTTAATACTTTTTAATGACCCGCGGCCACCCTGGGGTAAATTTGCGATCATCACAGTGACTAGATGAGACTCTTGAAGGGTGCACATTTACCCCAATTAAATATTGCACGAGACATATCTAGTTCCCAAAACCCTTGACTAATATAGGAAAGCACCTTTGAAAGGGGCCTTAAACATCTTGGATGGATCACAGTTGGGTTGTTTCTCTGCTTGGACCAGGAATGGGTTCAGCTTCATAAGACTGCAGGCTGCTTTCGTGCTCACTTGTATCAGCAGTTCCTTCGACAGCTGATTTCTGAAGAGGAGCTCTTGTGTCCTTAAAATTAAATGAAACAAAAGTAACATGATCAGTAAACCGATCATGTAATGATCAGTGACAGCGGATATTTTATTTAACGATGTATCACATTTGACTTACTGTGACGGAGTTCTGGTTGATTATTTTGTTCATATTTGGATTCAATGGCGAATTAGTGGCTATGGGTGGATTTTCAACTATTCCAAAATAAAGCAAAAATAAAATAAATCAAAAAATAAACAATACGATTTTTTTTTATTATTGTAGGAAAAATCTGATTTGTGTATTTAAAGAGGATACAAACCTCTGCAAGTGTTTATTTTAGGCTTTTGCAGGTATTTCTCCAACAGTATGTCCAAAGATCTGTCTGTGGTCATTTCCATAGGAGTCTTCCCTCTGTCACACTTTGATAATAGATCAGCACCATTCTTCAGAAGTAGATCTACTATCTGTAAGCATATGTATTCATTATAATAACTATAACAGTCTGTATTTTATAGGTATATTTTTATTAATAATAGTTAACCATTATATGCAATTCACACACCTTGTAATACTGACAGTGTATTGCATCATGTAAAGGTGTAATTCCATTATCTCCTCTGCAGTTGACTAGGGCTCCAGCTTCAAGTAAAATTTCTGTCAAGTCATAGTTGTTCCTGTACACTGCCTCATGGAGTGGAGTCCAACCTAACAATTAATAGATCATTAAGTTGAGAAATGTTGGTCCACAATGCCATCAGGTGGAAATATGTGCTAACTTCAACCATTTGTGTACACCTAGGGTGTCAAAAAGTGATATCCTTTCCACCTAATTTTGCAATGCAGAAGTAAGCAATTTTGTTGTGAAGTGAAAATCTGCAAGTGCAAATCTAATATATAAACGGTAAACTAAGTATAATGTTAAGTTCACTAAAAGAAAACTTTCAACTTTCTCCCAAAAATGTGCATAAATCCTTCACAAAAGTAATCCATTCGAGCTCCAGGGTAATAAACGAAGGCCTTCTGAGGGTAATCCGTGCGTATTATCGTAAAAATATACATATTTAAAACTTTATAAATGAAAATATCTGACTTCCGGCAACCGATCGTCGTGACGGTTCCTACGCTACGTACATTCACGGGGTGATGGAAGTCGGCGTACGAGGTAGGACGTAGCGTTGGAAACGTCGGACGTCACGACGGTTCCTCACGTACGCCGACTTCCAACGTATGTCGACTCGTTGCCGGAAGTCAGATATTTTTATTTATAAAGTTTTAAATATGTATATTTTTACAACAATACTGCACGGATTACCCTCAGAAGGCCTTCGTTTATCACCCTTGAGCCGGATGGATTACTTTTGTGAAGGATTTATGCACATTTTTGGGACCCCATTTCTTCACATAATATCCACTGAAGGGTCTAAGACATTTTCTAAAATAACTGAAAATGTGTTCGTCTGAAACAAGATTGACATATGCATCTCGAACGGCTTGAGGGTGAGTAATGCATGGTTTAAATATCATTTTTGGCCGAACTATCCCTTTAAGTGAACAACATTAAACTTATAGTTTACCAATTATGTATTGTTTTTGCTCTTTTAGTGTACTCTCAGTAAACTACTAGTTTAGTAGTTTTATACTATGAGTATTAGGGCTGACTTCTAATAGTCGAGGATTCGATGATTCAATTTGGAGAGGTCTGATTCGACTATGAACGTTATAGTCAAATAGTACACGGTAGGGCTGCTCGATTATGGAAAAAATCATAATCACGATTATTTTGGTCAGTATTGAAATCACGATTATGTAACACGATTATTTCACATGACTTTGGGAAAGTGTTACATTTATTAAAAGACACATACAAGTTTTTTTTTTTTAATTTGAGCATTTTGTAGTTTAAACAGACCTGCAAACTTGACACACAAAGGTGACATGTTAAGTAATTTTTGTAGGTGGGGGGAGGGGGTGTTATTTACCTTTATAAAGGACACTTTTTTAAACCTTAATATAACTAAATATATGCTATCTTCATTTCAAATTCTTACTTTTGATCAAATTCAGTTTTAATAAAAATAGCTGCTATCAATCAAATTAATTAATTTACACTGCAAAATTACAACTGTAATAAATAAATTTATGAGGTTAATGTTTAAACCAATAATAAAATAAAATCAATGATACCTAAACAATAAATCAATAGGTGGTGGCAAGTGACCATCTTAATAAATTAATCTTTGAGTCATTCATTAAAACGATTCGTTCAAAATAATTAATCATTCAATAACAAAACACAGTGCTTAATGTTGCTTTTCTTTTGTAACTATTTTCGTCGGTGAAATAGCCAGTCAATATTGCGTCTAAAATGTAAGTTACTATATTATATAAACCAGGTAACTTGTTTATTAAACTATAAATCCAATGTAATTACAATCGTGATATAACAGCTACTTGGTCATGTCATGTTACTTAATCATATAGCCTATTATAAATAGAAAACCTTAAACTTTACCTCAGTATGTTTCTTCTGTGAGTTTTGTGTGACGTGCTGTTATTTTAATTGTTTCACTCGTCTCAGACAGGCAGAGCAGCTTCAGAAATACACTATCCATTATCAATCGCTCTTTATACTGACTGTATAAGATCAAAACCATTCACTTTTGAAAAAAATCTACTTTTTAAGCAGACAAGTGTTACGCAGTGTTCATTCCCGATGTGTTTCGTTCCGTGCAGCAAAGCGGCACAGATGATCAGGCCACGTGCACTCGCGCTGCAGTGGTCGTGCAGACAAAGATCGCGACACCTCGAGATGGTCTTACTCCATTAGATATTAAATTAGACAATTGTTATTGTGAAGTTTATTGTGCTTGCAATTGACGACTGTTAGTAGGCTGAGCGAGTTTATGGCTTCGGGAGGGGCGGATGTGCGCGTCATTCAGAAGACAATACAAAATTACAGTCAGTGTTCTTTCAAAGCAGAACGTGGCAAAATAATCGTTTTTTCTCGATTGTGCTATTTTGGAGATCGTTGGGAACCAAAATCGAAATTGAAATCCGATTAATTGCACAGCCCTAGTACACGGCCAGTTCAACCTAGTATTCATCAGGTTATGTGTGTCTCCCGCTCACGAGCGCTCACTCTTAACAGACACACGAACAGACACACAGTCCCCGGCGCTGCGCACGCGTCACAGAATGTCCATTAAGCGCTCCCCGTTCACAGTAACCGGGTCGTCTCATTCCAAAATAGCCAGCCGTTGCTGTCAGCGAGCCACCGCACATGAATACTCATATGAGTAGTGCTGGGCGGTAAACCGGTTCAAACCGAAAACCGGTTTATATTTTCGTCACGATTTTGATTTTGAATAAACCGCCATACCGGTGTATTAATTACACAACGTTCGGAACGACCGTTACGCTGCGCGACCATAGAGTGCGCGACACTGTTTCAGATGGACTCTTTACCCGTTGCACTACTAAGCACCGACGAGTGTAAACAAACAGCAGCGCTCTGTTACGTTACATGGACGATGGATGCTGAAGAATTAGTACAACATGACAGTGATGACACCGAAAAAAAACATGTGCCTAAAAGAGGAGCCGGGTCTGTTGTTTGGAGGTTTTTTGTTTTCCAAAAATCCGACGTCGACCAAACAACCATTTTATGTAAGTGCTGTCGGGCTAAAATTCTCTGCTGGGGAGAATGACCTGGCAACACAAGCAATTTGCTCCAGCGCCTTAGCCGCAAACATGTCTTGGAATATCAAGAATGTATTAAATTAAAGTCAGCCGCGGATTTAGCGCCCTCCACATCAGCATGTAACATGGGGAAAGCTAAAGAAAAGTCGAGCTAATAATTGTTTCCATTATACAGGATAATCCTGTGTGCCAAGTAAGTTAGCACTTTATATTTATTTTATGTTTGTTCTGGTTTCGAAGCAATACTTTTGAAGGAATAACTAATGCAAGTTGCATAATTTTGTTTTAATTTCTTTAATAGACCTCAAAAGCAATGCAAGACAAAATTTCCTTTTATATTTACTTGAATGCACGTAATGTTCATGGATTTGTACTTGAACTAGCAAAAGTATTCCAAGTTGTTCTAATTGTGTTGTTTAAAATAAAAGTTCTGTATTTTGACTGCAGTTGTCTTTGCATTTTGATTCCTCACTTCATTAGAATCATGAATGGCTCTTATTTGTGAACAACAGCATAATTTTCTGGGGCCATGCAAACCTGAATTACTAGTGTGGAATTATTCTACAATATTTACCAATGACAGTAAAATATACCATCCTAAGTCAATTTACTGCAGTAATTCCTCTCTTAACCAGTAGAAAATGCATTGAACACCTGACTATGCATGAAAAAAAAAAAGAACCGTCATAAACCGAAAAACCGTTATGATTTTGAAAAAACCGTGATATCAATTTTTGGTCAAACCGCCCAGCACTACATATAAGTCAGACTGCGAATGTAAGTTACGTGTCCGCCCCAGCGCGCTCACACTAGCCACTAGCTCACAAACGCCGTACCTCCGACGCACTCGCATTCCCAGCACATCTAGTGGATGCATAAGCATTCATGTGTGACAAAAAATCTTTAACTTTTAGGAGGCAAAATATATTTTTTGTAATTATGTGAATTACACTGCTCAAATCAGATGAGGAAGGGTTGGCTCTCCACAAAACATAAAATATTATTTTTCGTGTTCACAGAGGAAAAAAACAATGTTACAGACGTGACAGTTCTCCGACGGACATGAGCACTCTGAAGCAGCACTTAAAAGACTGCTTTAAAACTTTCACAGACCTCAAACAGAAAAGCACAAAGCCTTTCTTTAAAGTGAATTTCGTTTTTTTAATAATTTTTTTCTTGATTTTAATTAATGTTTTATCAACCAATTGTCTTGATTTAATCAATAAGAAGGAAAAGCAGACAATTACCGATAATCAAGGCACGGAGGCACCGAAGCTCGTCTCATAAAAATAACTACTGCAACTCAGCGTATACGTATAGTCTACTCCACAGACCTAAAACATATATCTATATTGAAATGTCTACTTGTAAATAGAAAACGTAATGCTCTCTGCTTATGAAATGAACGGTGCATTTCTCTCTGGCGCATGCACCTGCGAAGATCGCACAGCATCATCAACTTCATCTTTATTAATAAACAATTAAAATGTCTCCTTGCTATATATTTGTTCTTTGTGACAGCCTTTTATTTTCGGCAGCGCCGCTGCTACCCTTAGGCTAAAGCGTTAAGTTACAAGTTACAAGCTCACCACCGCATCAAAAACATGACTGCATGATAAAAACATGAAAAATACTAGGCTACCTAAACATAGCCTAACTGTTTAGAAAAATAAAAACACAGAACGAATAGCCTAATGTGCATATGTCCATCTCTTTTGTTTGAAATGGAAAAAATATAGCTGCTAGACCAAGCGGCAACATTCTAATCTGAAAGATGAAGCCTACTCGGAAATGCGCTAAACTGCAATACATCTCAAATCCGCTGAGAGGCCGGTCCCAAAAGGGAGCAAATATACATAGACGTCATGTTAAAATCTCCGTTTTCACAGCATAAATTCTATGTTTACAGTTTGGTCCCATGGACTTTTATTGTAACTCGTTAGTTTAGATCATGTATTTAGATATAAAATGTATGTAAATAAGGGCGGTTAACTTTGATTGACAGCTGAGAACGTGCTGCGCCAAGTGAATTTGACGTCTCGGCCATGATCTGACACAACACATCACACCACCTCTGTATCCTTTCTGAAACTTTTATATTTTGTATTTTCCAGTATGACGCTGCTAGGGATGGGAATTGATCAGATTTTATCGATATCAATGCCACTAACGATTCTGCTTATCGATCTGATTCTTTAAACGATTTTCTTATCGATTCCTGATAGCACTGTGTGGGAAAAGTAGTCATACAGGGCTTGACATTAACTTTTTGAGGCACTTGTCCTTCGGACAAGTAAATTTATGTTTCACTTGTCCATGCACAAAAGTTACTTGTCCAGGTAAAGATTTATAATTTTATCTAGGGCTGCACGATTTGGGGAAAATGTCATATTGCGATTATTGAGGTCAATATTGCGGTTGTGATATGCGATTGCGATATAATAAACAAATGGTTTCATGAGTCAACTTGTTTGGTTCTAAACCAAATGCACACACAGACTAGTGAAAGTGATAATTCTGAAATTAGCAATAACAACTAAATGATCGATAAGACCTATAATGATTAATAAGCCATTGATGTCTGGATAAAAATTAACTGTCTAAAGGTAGTAGGACATATATATTGGTAGCTGGCCCTTTAAGAGCATCTGCTGTGGACAGAGACGCGGATCTCACACGCGCCTCATTCTCTCACGAGTCACAACTCTTTATGTCCATCATAAGACTGCTCTTATGTTATGAAGATACTCGACAAATGACATTTTGGCTGTTGATGTTCGTTCAAGCGCGAAAGAGAACTTCTGGCGCGCGGTCGTGCATGCGCATTATACTGGCGCGCGTCTTTCTGTGAGTCACATTCAGGACATTCACAGGCAGCGCGAAAAATGTGTTTGTTTCAAATTGGTAAAATTAAATCTGTAAAATAGACGTAACGAGTGGCACATAACGTGAAGTAACATGGCATTTTATTTTGTTTGAAATTTAACTTGTCCGGTCGGAAAACTAATTTTCTCTTCTACTTGTCCTACAAAAAATCCACTTGTCCCGGACATGCGGACAAGCCTTAATGTCGAGCCCTGTCATATGCTTTTTTGGGGAAAAAAACAAGTGGTTTTATTTGTTTTAAACCTTACACTTGACTAAGCAAACTGTACTTGTGATGTAATTTATATAATAAATGAAACCTTATTGAAAAGTGTTACGATTAGTTATTCACCGATTAAACGTCCCATGAGTTCAGTGTTGGAGGATAAGTTCAGTTGTTTTAACCATTCATTAAAACGAATCAGTTCAAATGAGTCATTAGTTCACGAATTGAACGTGTCATCATCGGACGTGTGCGCGTTGTGTGTGATTTATCCCGGCGGTCTGGGACATCCCACAAGATGCGTGTCATCACAGAAAACATTTCATCTTTGAATAGTTTTTTTCCGTTTATTTGAAGTGTGGTTTATTTCAGCTAAATGTGCGGAACGCTTTTCAGAGAAGATAAGGCAACGTAGGCCTATTTTAGCACAATTCACACCCAGCGATAATTCAGGAAAAAAAACAAATCTCCGAATGCTCCACATGAAACTTTAGTCTCCCAACCTTACCATTGTGTAGATTATTTTGATTAATATTAAGGGTGTAACGGTTAACAAAATTCACGGTTCGGTTCGAATACGATACACTTGTGTCACGGTTCGGTTCGGTATGGTTCGGTACGTTTCAAATACAGCAAAAAGAAATGGCAGAGAAATGTCCTTGATTTAATTTTTTTAATTATATTTTTATTAAAACTAACATCATAAAGTATGATACTTTTTAACTTAGAGCAATGATGGAACTATAATTGACTTTTCTTGGGAGCATTTAAAACAAAACAGCTCTTTGGACAAAATGAAATGTAATATTGTAGTAGTTATAAACAAATGTTTATTTTAGTTTAGATTAACATTTGAGGGATGCAATTGTATTAATAATATCAAAATACAACATACGTGATGTTACTTGAAAGCATTATTGCCTACTATTCCTGCCAAACTTACAGATAGTAGTGTTATACAGTAAATCCATGGTGATGTTGCTGATCTGTGGACACTGGATAGTTCATTCATGGCACAATGTTTCTTCCTGGTTTCCACGTCAGCCAGCGCTGTTTAATCCTTTAATAACGGAGAAATGTGAATGTTTCTCACTAGATCGTCGCAGCAATGTTATTACTCCAGTGGCGAATTCAAATGTTTTCTTTGCTGGATTTGGCTGTGTAGTAACAGTTCTGCTTGATTCAGATCGGCTTGCGCTGCATTGGTCCAAACTGATAAATGGCCCGTGATCCAGACAACCATACAATAACGAGAGTAGCTCAGGTTCGTTGCGCTTACATTACATTTGCCATTTGATGTTGGACAATGTTGTGGTCACGCCAGCGTCTCTTATTTTATGAACGCCGCAACGCGCTTGCGAGGCGCATACATTTGAATAACGAAATGTTGGTCGGCAGGACAAATGAACCAACGAACCATTCGGTTCAAAAATGCGTACCGAAAACCGAACCGAAAGCCTCGTACCGAACGGTTCAATACGAATACGTGTATCGTTAAACCCCTGAATTAATATGTAAGAGGGATAGAGCGAGAGCAAGACAGCGCTCAGTTTTGAGCAGAGAAACCAGAGAGAGAGGTGCGCGCACACGACCGGGGCTCTCTCTCTCTTGCCTGCTCGTTCAGTTTAACATGCGCCCTGTCACAAGCGCAGCGGTTCAACTACAGAGAGAGACAATTTTACTCAACGATCAAATAATACTTTGGTGGTACAAAAAAATCGCTTTGGATGCCATGCTATTGGTGCTTGATAAAGGACAAAAGGGACAGTTGTGAGTTCACTGTCTGTAGCCTACATACTGGTTGACTCAGAGCAGGAGCATCGATAAGAGGAATCGTTAACGTTGAGGGCATACAATATCGATGGATCGTAAAATTTTAGAACTGGTTCTCGAGTGGAACCAGTTTTCGATTACCATCCCTAGGCGCTGCCCATACCCCCCATAAACAGCCTCAAACGCGTTCTTCAGAGAGTCTATGGGTGACGTCACAGACGCTTTGTCCATATTTTTTACAGTCTATGTGCTAGACTAAAAAAAAAAAAAAAAAAAGTTCGACTATCAGTCGACTACGGCAAAATCTAACGATCAGATTCGACTATGAAAATCCTTAGTCGAAAACAGCCCTAATGAGTATACTTCAAAGTAAGTGTACTTTTATAAACTAAAAATGTTCTACAAGTATTCAACTTATATCAATAAGTTCACTTGCAGTACAAATGAGAAACATAATTATGAACTAGTTGTGCACTTAGAAGTTTACTACTGTTACACTTATAGTACACTTAAATATATACTTTTACATACTAAAAGTGGGCCAATTTTCAAGCGGTATTAAAATAGTACACTAACAAGTTTACTACTAGTGCAATTTGACATTAGTATACTTCCTATATAATGTATACTTAAAAATATACTTGAACATATCTTAAATGGATACTTCACCCCTGAAAAGATGAATGTGTATTTAAAATTGGTAATTTAAGTAGAAGAAATGTGAAATTATTTTTGAATTTGGACTGAGAAAAGCCAGAAAATTTGTGGCTTATGTGGATGAAAGACAACAACTCCCAGAATGCACCGGTAACCGCGCAGTAGCTCAACAACAAGGCTAGGCTACAAGTGAGTCTCCGACTCCGTGATACGTCTGCCCGAAAATGTGTTTCGAAATCGCCCTAAATGTCCGGGATTTGGCTTTTGCGTTCTACAGTCTCCATTCATCATGTTTACTGTGGCGAGCAGGACGAGTGAGGGCCGCTGAAGAATGGCACAAAGCAGTGGCGTGATTACCGATGAGCGACACCTGTCAGACGCACCGGTCTCGTTTCTCTCACGGAGGAGCGGGAATTTTCTTAGCAATGTTAAAACGCACATCAACCGATCACTTGTTTAGTGTTCATGTAAACACTATTCAGATTCACCAATCGAAATTAATTTAGTTAGATTGAAACAAAATGTGTGCATGTAAACAATGAATGGCGACTATAGAAAGCAAAAGCTGCAAAAGAGGGTGGTAACCCCTTCTACTCGGCTTTCTCAACAGAACAAGAGCCTGCTAGCTTAGCTTGAAGATGGCTGCCACTATGTGTACATTCTGTGAGTGAGATCCCACCCTCTATGGGTGCGTTAAAAACATGCGGAACAGCCCCTACTACTGGCTGTAGTCTTTAGCCTCTGGCCAAAAAATACTGGCGTTTTTTTGCATCATCTGAGGATTTTTTCCAGACAAAAAAAAAACATAAATCTCTCATCTCAGGGGGATATGAGGGTGGAAAGCATGTTAATTCAAAAATACTACAGGTTTTATACTAATACAAAGCTTAATGCTAAATCCTGAAGTATCCTTTTAAGTAAACTACATAAAATGAACTTGAAGTATACTTCTTTTTCGTATACACAAAAAAACATTTTGACACATTCAAAGCGATTTTTGAATTGCAAATGCTGCGATTTAATTATATAAATATATGCGCTAGCTGCGTGTTTTATAGTGAAGTGCGTGACACTGGAAGCCTCACACATTCAACTTACAAATGGCTCCACTAAGGGTGGATATACCAGTACACAATATTAACCAGTAGAAATTTGTCAACCGAGAGAGATTTTGGACTCTCTATTGCGGTCACGCCAGGGATGGAAATTTGCACCCGCCACCAGCCAAATGCGGGTGATTTTGTGTTGTGGTGGGTAAATTCACTTCACCTACC
This sequence comes from Hybognathus amarus, assembly GCA_030378365.1. Taxonomy (NCBI): domain Eukaryota; kingdom Metazoa; phylum Chordata; class Actinopteri; order Cypriniformes; family Leuciscidae; genus Hybognathus; species Hybognathus amarus. The sequence continues at coordinate 534,795 of JAQIUQ010001898.1, read as the reverse complement.
AGCCACCGTGGCGGGTAAATAAAAATAGCATGCACTGTTTCACCCGGACGGTGGACACTTTTAGAGGAGGCACACCTTCAACACCCTTCTTCCGTCAAGCTCTCTTGTGTGGTAAATAGCTAGCCGCGTGAACATCTGACCCGCGCGCGCGCTATTCCTGCATCTACTATTAGCTCATAAAAGCGACGCGGCTCACTCGTTTTTAGAGGCGCGGAGTTCATTGTTGTATAGGAACGACAGACGCCACGGGAGAGAGCACGTGCTTGTGGAAATGAGAAAGCGGTGCGAACTGCGCTCTCCATGATGATGAGGAAGTATTAGCAAAGAATTCATTTTCCTAGCCCCTTGCTTTAAATATATATAGAGATGATAAATATAAAGCCGCCTGAAATGAGTCACTGTCGGCATCGGTGAACAGATAATGGGCCAGATCACTGTTCATGCTTAATTAAAAGTGAAAGCACATTTTGATGGACACAAAAATAAATGTGATTTCACACAAAAAGTGCCCAAAATGCACAGATTTTTCATATCTAGTGTGTTTTAACAAGAACTGCAGTAGGCTATTTCAGAAAGAAAATTACCCATTTAAACGTGTTTTTATTCAGTGTGGGTAAAAGTATATGGTGTTTTATATTAAAAAAAAAATATGGAAGTCTTTTGATGGAAGATGGAAGAGCAGAGGAGGGGAACAGGAGAGGAAGAGCAAGGGGAAATGAGAGATCTGGGTGTCCCATAAGATTATCTTGTCCAGGGCCCAGGCAAGACTGTCAGCTGGCCTGGTCACCACACCAAGGCATGTAGAGATGGGCGTCTATTTGGTACTTGCCTATTATTTGAAGTTTTACAGTAACTTACTCTCGCAGAGAGAGCAACCTTTAGCTTAGAGTGCGGTTTAGCATCTGTTCAGTTTTTTGTTTAATCTGCCCTACTAATTTAAAGAAATGTATATCAGTTTATGGTTTGTGTGTGTATAAGAGAGATAGAGAAAATGTCAGTATTTCATTGAGATTTGAGATTAAATAAACTGGTTAAGTAGTATTGTAGATCTTGTAGTGTTAATTTTCACATGCAGTTACGCATTGTTGGTTAAAGACAAGAAAGTGGCTGGTAAAAACATTGAGTGGCTGGTAGATTTTGAAATCCACCAGCCACAGTGGCCAGTGGACAAAAAGTTAATTTCCATCCCTGGGTCACGCTCATGTGACAGAGTTACAAAAGCTTATCGTTTGCATGCGTTTTTAAGTACTGCTTATATGCGCATGTTTTCAGAGAAGACTGTTTCTCAGCGCTGTCTGAGAGACATGCGCAAATGAAGCCACTGCTCATAAAAAGCATGAGAACTGATCTGAGTGAAATTTCAATGGTATCAAAAAATGTTTATCATAAAAACCTTATTCAAAGCAAAAATAATTATATCATGATAAATACCATTATTGTAAAAATAAAATGACTCATATTGAGAATTTGGTCATATCGCCCACCCCTAGGCAGCACTCACTCTTACTTTAAAAAAGTTGATAGAGAAAATAACAAATTTATATATTTTAAATATCCTCCAACATGTCGTACCTGCATTATCCGTTTACATTCACGTTACAATCATCAACTGTGAGTAAGTCTTTGACGTCTTGAATGTTTTCCCTCATCACAGCTAAATGAAGCATTGTCTCTCCAAATCGATTCCGCTTGTGAATGCTTTTGAGTGATGGGAATCTCCCTGTCTTTTGTTTTATAATGCCTTTGCCATGGAAACCTAAGGACAGGGATGTGAAAGGTACTCAAAAATTAAGTAAAAGTACAAATCACTCAATTAAAAGTAAAAAAGTACAACTTTAAACTGGAATATAAAGTAGAAGTAACATTCATCTTCAGAACACAAATGAAATAAAGATCTTTTCAATCAAATCTATGAGATTTCTGTCCCTTCAATTACAGCTACGCAACCACCACTTTGAAGCTTAGAAAAGTTCATTAAGATATCGTAAAACTAATCCAAATGAATTAAGCTCTTTAGTCCAAATTTTGTGAAGAGACTCAATTGCTTTACATGATGATTGTGTTGAATTTAGGCTTTTATTCACATATCACATTCATAAACTCAAACATTAGTTGTAATAAACGGAAGCTCGAGCATTTTTGCTTGACGTGCGAGAACCAATGAGGTTCAATCTTGTGTGTAACGGAGTATGTTTTAGCTTCACAAGAACCACTGAGGTTCGGTTGAGCTTCTGTTCTGTCCGCTGTTAATGTTTAAAGGAGAAATGAAGCAGTGAATCAAGTTTACATGATTTACAAGATGGATTTCCAATATAATCAACAATTAAATAAGAAACATGCTAAATGTAAACATTTAGAAGAAAAAAGAAAAAACTTTATATCTTTCGCTGCCAGGGCGCCGCCATTGTGGAGTATTCTAACATGTGACGTCACGGGGTTGGTTGGCTCAAGTTTAACAGGCTCTGGGCAGTGAGAATCGCGACATTAAACTGTTTACACCAGTGTTTTGACCGCAAACGACTAATGTTAGGTAGTCATTAGACAAAAAGACGACGTCTAATGTTATATGTTGACAAACTGCACATAGAAACATTGTTTGCGATGTCTGCCGTCATATTCCCGTCTCGTACAGTAAGTTCAGGCTACGTAGAAGTTACTATGTAGAAAAGCCGGTGGTGGTTTGGGCGAAGAGCGGGTTTGCAACGCCACCAGGTGTCAGTGTGGGTTTTGTACTGCGATGCCTACCGTGTCAGAGTCCATCTGCTGTCAAGAGGTTGATCTTGAGCATGTATTGCGTGGTCAATTCTGCATCACCGGTGCGCACGTTTACTATGCTGTGCCGGGAGGTAAGTTTACAAACTAACATTGTTAGCGATGTCTGCCATCATATTCCCGTCCCGTCAACATCTAAGTTAGCATGTATTTGTTAACGGAGAAATGAAACGTCCATGTTTTCGCACTGGTTAAAGCTGCAATACCTAAGATTGGCATGTCGCTAGAGGGCGCTAAATTCAAAACAACAACAGCGGCTTTGCTTGATGACGACGTGGAGGAACGCAGAATGATGGGAACTGTTGTTTTCAGACTCCACCGTGGATAAATCAGTCAGACGGGAATCGAAAATTAGTTGTCATGGATGAGGTAAAGTTCGATTTCTATAAATGTTGCGTTTAATGACATGCTTGTTTTTCATTAAACTGAAATAGCCGCAAGAATTGTACGAGTCACTGGACGAAGCTATGGTGGAGAGGGTTTGAAGTCAAATCGTTGCTAATGGATCCTGACTTCGCCCTATGCTGCAATATGCATTTAGTTTTGCATTCATTTACAGAAATCAGCTGCTTGAATGACAATTGCTGATGTTATTAGATTTTTCAGGTGATATTCTCAATTCATTCAGTTAACGGATGTTCTCAGGTAAAATTTTCAGACTGCAGACTCAGCAACGATTGTATTTAATTGTACAGTACAATCATAACATATAACAGACATTATCTTCCTTTCATGTCATTAAACATGACAATATTGCTGGCCATATACTGATGAGAAAGTGCGCGTCCGGTGTGCGATACTGGACTTTGTCCTAGACGTGGCGTGGCTCTTCTCGTCCGGTGTGCGACCCCCTTTACAGCCAACAGTTCACATTCCGAGAATAATTGAAAAGAATAATGCACCAGAATGTGCACCATTCCATAACAAATGCACGAAACAAGCTGACGTTTGTTGCTTGATAGACGCTAACGCACAACTACAACTTCCGCATTTGTCCAGGACTACACGTAGTACGAGCGGAAACCGAGGTAACGCCGATATGACGCGATTGACTGGCGACTCCCAGCTCACCCCTGCTCACACGGCCCGTTTCCTTGGTTAAAATCTCAATTTTCTCGCGATTTAAACATTGCTTGAAACATTTGGAATATTGTAAGTTATCATTTTAACTAAATATATAACACTGGCCTTGTGATTTTGGGATATTTTAATGCAAAAATCTTAGGTAATGCACCTTTAAGTGTCTCCGCTCTGACATTCTTCAGGGAAAGCATCGCCGCTTTCAACACGTCTAACTTACCTCCCGGCACAGCATAGTAAACGTGCGCGCCGGTGATGCAGAATTGACCACGCAATACATGCTCAAGATCAACCTCTTGACAGCAGATGGACTCTGACACGGTAGGCATCGCAGAACAACAGCCACACTGACACCTGGTGGCGTTGCAAACCCACTCTTCACCCCAAACCCCCACCGGCTTTTCTACATAGCAACACATGCCATGTTGTTGACGAGACGGGAATATGACGGCAGACATCGCAAACAATGTTTCTATGTGCAGTTTGTCAACATATAACATTAGACGTCGTATTTTTGTCTAATGACGTACCTAACATTAGTCGTTCGCGGTCAAAACACTGGTGTAAACAGTTTAATGTCGCGATATTCACTTACTGTCTATGGATAGAGCCTGAGCCAACCAACCCCGTGACGTCACATGTTAGAATACTCCACAATGGCGGCGCCCTGGTGGCGAAAGATATAAAGTTTTTTCTTTTTTCTTCTAAATGTTTACATTTATCATGTTTCTTATTTAATTGTTGATTATATTGGAAATCCATCTTGTAAATCATGTAAACTTGATTCACTGCTTCATTTCCCCTTTAAATGTGAATAAAAGCCTAAATTAACCTGTACATTCATATTTCTATACAAAATCAACAAGAACACATAATGTAATGTTAGCTGTCGACAAATGTAGCTTAATTTTAAAAGTCAGGTTTGAGCACTTGCCTGGACTGACGAGGGGTTTAGTGAGTAATGTCTGGTTTTCATGTGTAGGTGTATTAAACCCTTCATTGTACTCTTTAGTCTTAGGATTCTCCTTCCGTGACCTGTACATAAACAGAAATATAACGTTTACAAACAGTCATATAGATATAAAGCATATAGATGTGATCGGTATAAAGTAGCTTAAATAAATAAATAAATAACATACAAAAGGGTCCAATTTAATTAACGTTTTTAGTAACAAATTATATAATCAGCATAACAATTACAGTGTATAGTTGAATAGATCATGAAGTTCCAAAGACCATCTAAACTCTTAGTAAAAGTACAAATGACTTTTCATAAACGATGACATGATAATTTGTCACAACACTTTCTTTATTTGTTTATAGAGTGCCGAAGTTATCACGTCACTTTGTAGGCCAAAACGTGGAAGTGAGTTAGCATTTTAGCACTCCAGGTTCCCTCGCTCTAAAGTCTATGGGATTATTGAATGGGTTTTTGCTAAATCGCCTGAAATAAGGTCTGTGTTGAACAAAGCCTCTAATTATTTTCATGTTTTGATCTATGACATAAAACACACCAGTTATAACCTGCTTGTGTTATTTTTTAACATTATTGTGTCTGCTTGTGTGTTTTTAAACTTTATATAGGCTTCAAAATGTATACATTTTGGATTAACTAAGATTATCTTGATAGACAAAACGTGTAAGGGTTACAACTCTTTGTTGAACACAGATCTTTTTGCGATTTTCCAAAAGTCTATGGGGAAAATGTATAGCTTTTTGATCGAGGGAACCCATGTGCCGCTAACTTCCGAATTGTCCTACAAAGTGACGTCATCACTTCAGCACTCTATTGACCTCCGATGCATGTCAATCAGCTCCAATGTTGTAAATCAGTGTATCGTGTACATGAATTCGGCCACTGGTAAGGACACTGGCTCACTACACATTGGGAGACGGATTACTTTTTACAGTGACATAAATATGATCTCATTGTACAATGTCACTACTTTTATGTATTATGAAAACAGCAGGACTTTTCTCTACATTCTTATCCTGAGATTTTTACAGAGTCGAGTCATAGAAGTCAATGTTACTATCTGCTAGTTTTGATTGTAGGACAAAACTAGTTCCTAAAACCTTTTTGTGCTATTTTCAACTTCTGGGTTTAAATCTGTCTTCGTTTCGTTTTCTTGAACTACATTCGATGGCTCATCTGTGTCTAATAATTATTCAGCGAGTCTGCTGTGTCCTTATCCTACGAGAAAACACCTTGCTTAATTATTCATGTCAGCACAGGTTGAGTTCCTATGACAGGAGCTTCAAACAGTGAATCTCATACAGTAAGTGAGAGAGATACATTATTCGTGGGTAATAAATTTGCTTGAATTTCTGCAATGCATTAAGTTCTCTTCAATAGATCCTGAGCCTTCAACCCCAACGCACATTCATCCACACTGTTAGTTAGGGCTGCAAACGATACATGGCATCCAAAATACAAGTTTGTGTTTACATAATATATGTGGGTGCACTGTGTATAATTATTTTAGATATAAATACACACACATGCTTGTATATATTTAAGACATATTTTCATGTATATACTGTACATAGATTTATATATAATTTATATTATATATAAATAATATATTTTTCTTAAATATAGCATGTGTAATTGTGTGTGTATTTATATATATACAAAATTAAATAATTATACACAGTGCACCCACATATATTATGTAAACACAAACTTTTATTTTGGATGCGATTAACCCTTGTGCATTCTTGTGGACATTTTTGTCCTTTTCAGTTTGGCTTTTGTGCCAAAAACTTGGCACAGGTGTGTATTTTTGTTGGAATTTTACTATTTCACCATCATTTACTTAAAAAAATATTTTTGCATTATGTACAAAAATTACTCCCTCTCAGCACTAGAGCCCGGACCGATTAAGGATTGTGAAAGGCCGATACCGATACAAATATTTTTTGGTTTTAAAATCCGATATGCCGATATATCGGCCGATATATTTTTCCCGAAACACGCAACAAAACATTAACAGATTTCCCTAACATTAGTTATTTGTAGTTATTTATGAGTTTTAACTAAAATAATGATCATGCATTTTAAAAAGAAACTTTTTTCTTTTATTGTCACAACAGAACAGACTGATGATAGTGGCATTAGCTAGCTTTGTGGTTAGCTAGTTTATGATGAGCCATAATTTAGCCAACTACACTGCAACAACGTAGACGTAATTATTTCTTAATAATTGTTATTCAAGCAATGTATGTCTCATGACCAACTCAACTGTTGCCAACAGGGACAGTGTAGAGCGCCCTCTGGTGGACAAACTATACAACTCCAACACTCATGACATGGTTCAAGCGTGTGTTCATCATTTTTATGTTTTTAATTTTGAAATATTCATTTATCGGCCATTATAACTGCCGATGCCGATAATTTGGAAAATGCCTAATATCGGCCGATAATCTGGTCTGCCGATATATTGAGTACTGGCTCTACTCAGCACCTTTTGGACAAAAATGTCTCCATTGAAACCCATTAAAACTGCCATTTTTAATCCCCGGTTCAGTTAACTATAAAATTATGCAATTTTTGTTAAGAGGCTTTCATTCTGATGGCAAGGCTTCACATTTTTATTTTTTACTATTTTTAATCAGATGGTGCCTTTTTTTAAGTTTGGCCTATAAAACAAATATCGCTTTATTCCTGTTTTCTGCTTCGGCATATTATAGATGGAATACTGGATAAATTATGCAACAATATTTGTGTGGGTGTGTTGGTATGGATGTCAGTTAGGTATGGAGTGTGGTTAGGTACCAAATGTTGGTATGGAGTGTGGTTAGTATGTGTGTTTTTGTGACGGAGCGGCTCCGTCACTGAGTGTAACACGCACACACACACACACTCATACACATATTCATTCCCCGTTCCCTTACAGTTTCAATTAAGCTGGTCATAAACTTCGAGATTATGTACTTTTCTCCTACTGTTAGTAGCGCGATCAAGGGTGCACACTTGATAGTTCTACCGTTTTGTAAACATACATTTAAACGAACATTATAACCGCTTATCGTATGTCGATAATGCGTCACAGGTTTGCTCTGCTTCTCATCCAGTTTGGCGAACCCGAAGCATAACATTTCCGGTTGTTAAATAGCGCGATTCTCGCGAGCATTCATGGTCACATGAACTGCATAATTATGGGGTTTGGGGTGCAATAATAATTTGTGATGCAAGTAACTGCGTATGGGGAAGGAAAAATGATTGTGAAGATGGATATAATTATTGTGGAAAAAGCTGAAGTATAATAGATATAAGTCCTTTGCAGGAGTTAGTACAATGTGTTGATTGTATGATGTAAATGATGGTTGAGCCTAGTGGGAGGGGCTAATGGCTTTAAGAGTCGCAGCTTTGGGCCTGTGAGGTCAGTCTTGGTCTGGTTACAGAGAGGGTAACTAGTGGGAGATAATGTTTGTGTGGAAAGGAAAATAGAGTTATTGAGGATTTTTTTTTGTTTGTTTTTTTGTTTTGTGTATAACTTTATTATAGTAAGTTATTTTTCAAATAGTTATTTTTTTTTATATATATATTTTTTCTCTTCACCATTTGTACTTTGGAGGCCGGCATAATAAAACACCTCACTATTCTTCGACTACGCCTGTGTTTTTCCCTATTCTGAGGAAGTTGGATGAGGACCCCGCGACATATGGTGTCAGAAGTGGGATGGCTAGTCGGAGAAAGGTATCTCGCCCTCCAAGGCAGCGGTACAGGGCTACGTTCCCAGCACCGGGTACAGCTGGAAGGGATGGCAACCGGCAATGTAGACCCAGCTTGGGAGACAGTACCTTCAGTGGCGTCGTCATCAGAGGAAGGTGAGGAGGAGGACGGTTTCGGGAATGGTCCAGCAGTACGTTCCACCCCACCAACAACAAGTGGATCAGGGGATGGATTACATACAATGATGAGAGACTTCTTGGCAGCCCAACAAAGAAGAGAGGAGGGGCTGTTGGCAGAGATCAGAGGGCTGAGGGCCTCTCTTCCATTAATTCACCAGGTTTCTCAACCGTCCACACGGCCAAGTGGAGCACCGGCCCAAACACTTCCTGCTATCAACCAGCCAATGGCGGCAGCGACCCCAAGTACAATGACAGCAAGTAGTCCTAGGCTGGAACTTCCTACACCCGCACCCCGGAGGGTGCAACGTGATAGATCTTGGGAGGCAGCCCCTCTCCAATTTAATGACTCAAGTGGCAGAGATGACCAGCCAAGGTCGGAATGGAGACATTATAGCGAGCCAAAAATTCCGCCATATCAGATGGATGAGGACATTGAAAATTACTTGTTACGTTTTGAACGTATTGCCAAAACGTGGAAATGGCCAGAGAGTGAGTGGGCATGCAGACTTGTTCCCCTGCTGTCTGGAAAGGCATTGGAGGCCTATACTGCAATGGATGAGGAGCAAGCCCACTGCTATACAGACCTGAAGGCGGCGCTGCTGATCAAGTTCGACATCTCCCCAGAGACGTACCGGCAACAGTTCCGATCAACGATGATACCATCTGGAGAGAACCCCACCGAGACCTACCACCGCCTTAAAGGCCTCTACCGGCGCTGGATTCGGCCAGAGCAGCACACAAAGGAGGAGATTGGTGAGGCTATCATCTTGGAGCAGTTACTTCGGGTACTTCCTTTCGAGGTGAGGACATGGGTGAAGGAGCACGAGCCAGTGGAGGGCCTTACAGCGGCCAGGCTGGCCCTACAGTATCTCAACGCCAGGAGAGGAGGACCAGCTACTCGACCTACCGGTGCAGCACATCGACCAGCATTCCAGCCACCCCAGCCAAGGTCTGTAAAGAGAGAAGATAGCCAGGAGTGTCCGGGTAATTCCAGAGCTGTACCAAATCAACGGACATCTGGTAAGGAACTTGTTTGTTTTTATTGCCAGCAGCCAGGCCATAAAGCTTCTGTGTGTCCCATACGCAAAGCTAAGGTCACCGGCGCTTGCTATGTACCCCGGCCTGAAGGAGGGCCTCTCGGGGATAAGGAAGCGAGAGTTCAGCGCTATAAAACTGTGACTATTAATGGACAGCAGGTTACTGCACTGTTAGACACTGGGAGCTTTATGTCTCTGGTTAAGTATAGTTTGGTACCAGTAGGCAGTGTGGACTATAGTAGACAAACAGACATTTTGTGTGTTCATGGGGATAAGCACCCTTATCCCAAAGCGGATTTAACTGTTACTATTGATGAACAGCATTACCTGTTGACGGTTGGGGTAGTTGAACACTTGCCTGTGGATGCCATTCTGGGTTGGGATTTACCAGTACTTATGGACTTATTACAGGAAACTGAACTGCCAGGGGAAATTGACTGTGGGGGGGTTGATGTGAATGTGACTTGCCCTGTGATTACTCGGAGCCCTGGGCGAGAACTGGTGTCCAACCACTTCCAGACTTGGATAGTAGTCTGTGTGAGGGTGGCACCAAAGGGGCAAGAAAATCCCGCCGACAACGTCGCTTTGAGAAGCAGCTAAGGCCATCAGAAAATGGGAAAATAGGTTTGCTGTCAGATAAAATGTGGGAAGTACCTGAAAATGTTTCTGAACTGCAGAGGGGGGATGAAACACTGAAACCATTATTTGCTAAGATAAAAGAAGGTATAAATGGGAATTGTGTGGGAAAGGAGCGGTTCATTGTTGATAACGATGTTTTGTATGTAGTTGATGATGACCATAGACGTTTAGTAGTCCCTGCTAGCTGTAGATCTCTGGTCCTGCACTTGGCACACACACTTCCATGGGCCGGGCATCTTGGCCGCCATAAAACTTATCTTCGCATTAGTAAGCGTTTTTTTTGGCCCTCCATGTACACAGACACTCAGAGATATTGCACCACCTGCCCCACATGTCAGAAAACCAGTATTCCCCGTAAATCGGACAGAGCCTGCCTGCAACCACTTCCGATTATTGCCACTCCATTCCGCAGAATTGCCATGGACATTGTGGGCCCTCTGGTGAAAAGTAGTGGGGGCCATCAGTATATCTTGGTGGTGTGTGACTATGCTACCCGTTTTCCTGAGGCCTTTCCCCTGCGCACCATTACTGCTCCCAATGTTCTGCGTGCTTTGGTACAACTGTTTTCCAGGGTGGGAATACCGGATGAGATTCTGACGGACCAGGGAACTAATTTCACCTCTAAATTGATGCAACTATTCCAAAAACAACTGGACATCTCAGCAATCAAAACCACACCATACCATCCACAGACGGACGGGCTGGTTGAACGGTTCAACCAGACACTGAAGAGGATGCTGCAGAAGTTTGTGGATGATACTGGTAAGGATTGGGACCGTTGGTTGCCGTTTCTGCTCTTTGCCTATCGTGAAGTTCCTCAGGCATCTACGGGTTTCTCTCCATTTGAGCTGCTATATGGCTGGGATGTGCAGGGGCCATTGGATCTGCTTCGTAAGGGCTGGGAGGCACCATCCTCCACTTCAAGTGACAGAGGGGTGGTGCAGTTTGTGTTAGAGATGAGGGATCGGCTGGCAAAATACCAGGGGGAGGCAGAGGTCAACCTGCGTGCGGCCCAGAAAAGCCAAAAGATCTGGTACGACCAACAGGCGCGGCATCAAGAGTTCCAACCTGGCCAAAAAGTCCTTTTACTTCTCCCTTCTACCAACAGTAAACTCCTAGCAAAATGGCAAGGGCCATACATCATCCTCCGTAAGATGGGTCCAGTCAATTATGAGGTCCATCACCCTGATAAGAAGAAACCCAAACAGACCTACCATATAAACTTACTGAAAGAGTGGAAGGAATGCCCAATCCCAGGTCCAGAGCAATCTCTTATGGTGAGAGAGGTGGACATGGAAGTGGAGGAGGAGCTTGGGCTGGAACCTGTCACTGAAATTGCTCCTCCCCTTCTCGCTCATCTGGCTCCAGAGCAAGCGGCACAGCTCCTTCAAGTCTTCCAAAAGAATCCTTCGCTCTTTGCAGCCAGTCCTGGGCGAACCACCCTTGTTGAGCATGTTGTGCGTTTAAAGGATGGACGACCCATCCGCCAACGTCCCTATCGTGTGCCACAACATTTAGTGGAAAAACTGCAGCAGGAGGTAGAAGAGATGTTGAAGCTTGGAGTGATCGAGCCTTCTAACTCAGAGTGGTGCAGCCCAGTGGTCATCGTCTATAAGAAGGATGGCTCTCTCCGCATTTGCATTGATTTTAGGAAACTCAATACCATATCCGAGTTTGACGCCTACCCAATGCCAAGAATCAATGACTTACTGGAGAAAATTGGAGCTGCCAAATACATTACCACCCTGGATCTGTGTAAGGGTTATTGGCAGGTGCCATTGGAGGTGTCGTGCCGGCCATATACTGCGTTCCAAACCCCGGCTGGACTTTACCATTTCACTGTGATGCCATTTGGGCTGCACGGAGCACCAGCCACCTTCCAGAGGTTGATGGACAGGGTCCTGCAGGGTTGTGACTACTGTAGCGCAGCTTACCTCGATGATGTGGTGATTTTTAGTAACACCTGGGAGGAGCATATCCAACATCTGTCACTGGTACTGGAAAGGATCAAGAAGGCAGGGTTGACGCTCAACCCTTCCAAATGTGAGTGGGCACGACAGGAGACGCGGTACCTAGGTTACCAACTAGGGCGAGGAGAAGTGCGTCCGCAGGTGGATAAGGTGAAAGCTATCCAGAATTGTCCTCGTCCCCGCACTAAGAAGGAAGTCCGGTCCTTCCTGGGTTTGGCAGGCTGGTATAGGCGATTTGTGCCCCAGTTTGCAACTATTGCTGTACCCCTCACAGCCCTTACCAGGAAAGACCAGAGGAACCCAGTAACATGGACAGATGACTGTGAAACCGCCTTCATCAAATTGAAAACCTGTCTGTGCTCCTCCCCTGTCCTCAAGAGTCCAGATTTCAAGAAACGATTTTTAGTACAAGTGGATGCATCCGCAGTCGGCCTTGGAGCAGTTTTGGCCCAAGGAGACCCTGGTAATGAACATCCCATATTGTATCTAAGCCGGAAACTGCAGCCACGTGAGACTCGGTACTCTGCGGTGGAAAAAGAAGGCTTAGCCATTAAGTGGGCACTGGAGAGCCTACGGTATTACTTGCTAGGACGGGAGTTTGATCTAGAAACTGACCACCGAGCTCTCACTTGGATTAACTCAATGAAGGACCACAATAGCCGCCTTACTCGATGGTATCTCTCACTCCAGCCATTCAGGTTTACCATTCGACACCGACCAGGTCAGGCCAATGTGGTAGCAGATTACCTTTCACGGTTGCCGCACATCGCCAACCTCCCAGAGGAGGGGGATGATGTGACGGAGCGGCTCCGTCACTGAGTGTAACACGCACACACACACACTCATACACATATTCATTCCCCGTTCCCTTACAGTTTCAATTAAGCTGGTCATAAACTTCGAGATTATGTACTTTTCTCCTACTGTTAGTAGCGCGATCAAGGGTGCACACTTGATAGTTCTACCGTTTTGTAAACATACATTTAAACGAACATTATAACCGCTTATCGTATGTCGATGATGCGTCACAGGTTTGCTCTGCTTCTCATCCAGTTTGGCGAACCCGAAGCATAACATTTCCGGTTGTTAAATAGCGCGATTCTCGCGAGCATTCATGGTCACATGAACTGCATAATTATGGGGTTTGGGGTGCAATAATAATTTGTGATGCAAGTAACTGCGTATGGGGAAGGAAAAATGATTGTGAAGATGGATATAATTATTGTGGAAAAAGCTGAAGTATAATAGATATAAGTCCTTTGCAGGAGTTAGTACAATGTGTTGATTGTATGATGTAAATGATGGTTGAGCCTAGTGGGAGGGGCTAATGGCTTTAAGAGTCGCAGCTTTGGGCCTGTGAGGTCAGTCTTGGTCTGGTTACAGAGAGGGTAACTAGTGGGAGATAATGTTTGTGTGGAAAGGAAAATAGAGTTATTGAGGATTTTTTTTTTTTTTTTTTGTTTGTTTGTTTTGTGTATAACTTTATTATAGTAAGTTATTTTTCAAATAGTTATTTTTTTTTTATATATATTTTTTTCTCTTCACCATTTTGTACTTTGGAGGCCGGCATAATAAAACACCTCACTATTCTTCGACTACGCCTGTGTTTTTCCCTATTCTGAGGAAGTTGAATGAGGACCCGCGACAGTTTTAAAAAAAATATGTGTGTGTGTGCGCATGTGTGTATTTGTAATACTGAGGGAGAAAAACTGCAAATAACAAATCCAATCACTGTGAGCACCAGTGGGGTTTTGCTAGCACCCAGTAGGGAAAATATGTTACTACGCCCAAACAAACTGTTACCAAAAGCTCATTTTTTGAGATATCATCCTCAAATTTGGAACACAACCTATTTACATTTATGGCTTTGATTTGATTGCAGTTTCGAGTTCAACCTGATTTATAAAATATATATTTTATATAAAATATTTTTTTATAAATCATTTTCATAAATTTATACCTATATAAGTTTTTTTTTGGGATTTACTTATTATTATTTTTTTCTTCAGCAATGATCTGCAAAGGGTCTTCTTTAAAATGATACCAAACTTAAGTCTGTGCTCAAAAGCGTCACATTTTTATAACAGTTTTTTGACATGGACATTTTTGTCCTCTTTTTACCTATGTGTAACTTTTTTAAATTGATGCACAAGGGTTAATCACTTGACAGCCCTACTGTTAGTGTTACTGGTCTTTACGGCAAAATGTAGGAATTTTTACCACAAGAGGGCGCAGTTACCAACAATAACAAATGCGAAGCTTGATGATGCTATGAGGGAGAGTTGAACGATGGGAGATGTCATTTTCACCATCCAGAGATGTGTATTAAATGATGCACGGATATCATTAAAACCTATTCAATTATGGAGTCAGAGGAAATAACTAGAAAATACTTCAGAGAGAAAATGTATTGCATTTGACCCACAATACTGTGCCACGAGAAAGACAGAACACGCAAGAAACCTTCTTCTTCGTATAATAATTGGATACCCTCATTGAACCAGTATACACCGGCGTAGAGTGTCATGTCTATTAAGTTGGCTGGCATGGCACAATTTGTTTTCATGCTTCAGAACTTCCGTTAAGGGAGCACTGTGAGCATTGATGCTCCCTTGTTTTTGCGGTGCATTGTGGGACTTTTTTAGGGAGCAAAAGTTGAAGTGCCTAGACTGCTGATTAGGGAGCTGATTGAGACGCACCCCTCAGAAATTTTCCCGTCATGACATTTCTTTGTTTTACAATGTTAATAATGTGAAAGCTTTATTTATCTTCAGGTTTGAATAAGATTTTGAACCTCAAATTTTGGTTATGATGGTTTAAGACCCTGCTATATTTTAGCAATCGACTATAGAGGGAATGCGCGTGACGTCACCTCCGGCCGGAGTGCTGCAGTTCCTCACAGTGAGTGGCAAAAAGACTGAGCGGCTGTATATGTGTTCAGCGTGAATGCCGCAAAAACAAACACAACACATATAAAGTGGAAAAGAGCTTTGCGATTGACTTTACAACTAGATTTGACAAAAAATCGGAGGTATATTTTTACAGACTGCGATAGAAAGAGGAGCAAATGGATCGCTGTAATTCACAGAAACAACTGGACTCCAGTCAGTGAAAGGTGGATTTGCAGTTTTCATTTTGTGTCAATATGCTGAATTTAGCTGTAAAACCATACCCATATATGTTGTATTGTTATATATATATATTAACAACTCATCAATTAAATATGTATCATTCCATATTCTGCATTATTGGATGTTTTTTTTAATAAACACTGACTAAAAAAAAACTATAAAGTTTTAGGGCTGGACGATATGATGATATATAGGCTATATATAACACTGATATAAGTGATCACCCGGATTTAAACCTATATTGTATTTATATAAAACGTTCACAGGCAAATTTGCTTTATGTTTAGGTCTATATTGCTTTTATTTCCCCGGTGTCGAAATCAGGCAAACATAAATGTCAGGCGACACGATTCCTGGCTGCATGTCAATAATATCCATGGATCACGATCTTTAGTAAGTTGTAAGGAACACTATATTGAGTCCAACATTTAATTTAAATTGATAACATTGTACGTTTTAGTCGCATTTTCGCAGTTTCCCCTATTAAATCCAGTCACGCAGCAGATCTTTTGCCACTCGGTCAGGCTGAGGGAGGTTGTACCGGCGGGAAAGTCACGTGAATGCATTCCCTCTATATGCAAGTTAATAATCAGTGAATACCATATTGCATATTCAAGAATCAGATTGACCTTTGTTGAGTATTAGGTAGTTGTGTACTCTTCATTGTGGCCAATGGTTCAGTTTTATTTCCGATATTCTTAGCACTTATTCTCAATGAGCGTCTCAAAGAAGGTCCAGGCTCCAGGTGAGAGGCATCAGAGTTGCTGCCATGTGTGGGAATGGGACTCACCACTAGGGGGCAGAAGTTACATAAGAATTAATACCAATGCATGCAGTAGCATGAAGTATGAACTGCCTTTCGAGTCACTGAAACCATGAAACAGGGTGGATTATTTGCTTACCTGACAGTCAACTCGTTTTAAAATGAGCTATATTGTTAACAATATTGCATTCTTCATTTGCAAGGCACTAAATATTTTTTTTGTTCTTATGGAACTTGTTTAAACTTCACTTTTTCATTCGTTGTACATGGGTTACCTTCACTGTTTTCCCTTTCTGGAGAAATTTCTTGTTCATTAAGAACAGCTTGAACTCTGATAAACAGAAAACAATCTAATTATTATTCTGTGAATTTTACATTTGAGGGTGTATTTCTACAAGTCTAAAAACAAGTTGTACAAACCTTACACGATTGGCTGGTTGGACCATGGTGCCATTTGTCTGCTCATTATAAAATAAAATAAAAAGAATTCAACACATATAATGTAAGTTCAATTGCAGTGGTGCAGATTTGATTAGGAGTAATGTAATTTAACGTTACCTGTTCTGTAGTAAATGTCTGTCTGCTGTGTCTGGTGTAACACTGCAGGCCAATATGAGGAGAAATCTCTGTAAACCAAAGAGATTAACGTTACTTTAACTTTAGCCTCAACTGTACAGTTATTGGTTGTGTAGTTATAGTGGTGCTTCGAGCTAAATGATTACAGTGACTCGAATCTTTTGATTCGGGACAGCACAACCAATTTAGATGCAACGTTAATGTTAACAACACCCACGCATCATGGTTAAGCTTTGCAAGGGTAAAAAGCACCACTTAAGTACACTTTTATTTAGTTTAAAACTATGATATTTACAGTATCAAAATTTGAAAATGACATTTCTCAAGAAACGAGCTGAGTTTGATTAACGTTATAATCATACCTTCACTCGTGGCTCCAGGAGAGACGATGAGGGACGATAACTGATATCCTGTCAACATTAACCTACAATATTAATTAGTCTTTACCATTGCAAATCTCGAATTTTCGATACATTTTCTGGTTAAAAACAGAATTGAAGGCGTTTAAGACGTAAATCAGATAGATGACCTGCTGAGGTAAAAGCTCTCGTCTAACGTTACTTCACCACTGTCAGTCATCGGTCGAGATGGTCTCATCCTGGTTTAAATCCATATTTGTTTGCATCAAACAATATGACACATGGCACTTAACGTCTGAGCTCTTTATGAATATTCGGCAAAGATTTCTATGAGGTTTGTTTTAATTTCTGTTGATGATTGGCAGCCAAATTGGGTGATTCAATTTCTCCTTCAATCTGATTGGTCAAAACCAAGTTCAAGAATCTTCAATGTTTTTTTCTTTTCTTCTTGCAATCTTTTTTTTTATTTATTTTTATTTTTTTTAGTCTATGTTTGAACAAAATACACATGAAAAATAATGTTGTAATTTGTTTATAAAGAGATTAGAAATCAAATGTAACTTAGCCAAAGTGCAAATCCAGGAAACTAGTTCTAGAGAATCAAAAATTTACTATGTAGTGGGACCTGTTCTAAAGTCCAGCAGCAACGTGTGTCAATACACTCTCTCTCATCTATATACAAAGAATCCAAAGATCTACTGTATATCTTGATACAACAATAGCTGGCAGTTTTAATACATAAAAAAATAGTAAGTATTTGCAGGCCAAACTACTATAGCTAAGAAATTACATAAACCTTTGCAATATTTGCACATTTAAATGTAAACAAACACTACATTTTATATTAACTCCATATGGTTCGGGTTTTTTTTTATTTTGTCAAAAGTTCTTGAATGTACGTTTCATGAAACAGAAATAGATAATCAGATAATTGTTATTGATAATAATAATATTGTCAGATAATAAAACAGATAATAATTATAAAAAAAGGTTAATAAAGATTATTGAGAGTGTGATTACAAAATCCAGTGATGTTGTATTTCATTTCAAGGTCAGATATTTTAGTATCTCAGATATTTTAAAGGTCAAGGCTGCGCCAAGGTTCACACACACACACACACACACACACACACACACACACACACACACACACACACACACACACACACACACACACACACACACACACACACACACACACACACACACACACACACACACACACACACACACACACACACACACACACACAGACTGATTCGCTATCTTTGTAGGGACTCTCCATATACATAATGGTTTTTAAAACTGTACAAACTGTATTTTCTATTTTTTCAAAAACATATAAATAAAGTATGTTTATTAACCCATTTCCCTCGTGTGGACCGCTGGCTGGCCTAGTACCCACATTGTAGATCCCAGGGTTTACTATCCCCACATATTTGTCCCCACATTGTAATATAAACCCTCCCCAACACACACACTCTCTACACACACACACACACGCATTCAAATGATGGCCAGATCACGCGTTCTCAGTCAGGACACGCCTTCAAACGCCTTCAAACACAGATCACTGGGAAATTGGTGTGGTATTCTCGCGCATCAGTATGGTTCGAGGATTTGATTGGCTCCTCACTCTACTGACGCAGAGCCATGCCATCGCTTCATATAAGCCTTCAGGATGCCGGTGTTTGCGGCTGGAGTCCTGTCTCAAACGACGGGATATGGATTATTATCGTCTGTATTAATTTATCTCGGCCGCTTTAATTATGAAAACCACCGCTAAATGTTAATTTGTTACAGTGGAAATATCTATAGTCGTTTATTAATTTTATCGCATATGTGGAGGATTTGACAGTGATCTGCTCTTGGTGTAACTGTTAGGCTTATTCTTTAACCCTCATTGACCCTCACTGGTAAGTACCTGCATTGAGATCTACTATAGTCTATAGCTTCTACTTTACTCATGCCTGCTTAATATACCGTGTCATCCATGATTCGAAGGTCAATTTCCTTCAGTTCGTTTCTGCATGATATTGCATCAGTTGCTCATCTAGTTTGTTATATTTTTTTTGTGAAATATATAGGCTAAGAACGCAGAACATAACTATAATTTTTATTGAGACACTTTTATTGCAAATATTTAAAGTAATTTAAATACGTTTTTGAAAAGGAATATTTGAAAAATCTAGATCATGAGTGTTTAGGTGAGTCATTGGTTAATTATTACATAAATATGTACTTACCACCACATGGCAAAAGTTTTAAAAAGTTCAATTTTGATATTAAACTCATAATTTGTCAATTTACTTATTGATAAGTAAATTGTACTTTTCAAAAGTAATTTGTCACTAATTATTGGTCATCACAATCGAGATTGTAAATACAGAAACAGATGACACTGTCTGTCATCTGTCACATCAGATAAGATGTAGGTGACTAGGGCGGAGCAGGCCTTTCGGGCAGCCATGACGAAGCAGATAGTCCATAGGGCAGCCAGGGCGAAGCAGACAGTCCATCAGGCGGCCAAGACTGAGACCTCCCCATGGGTGGCCAGGGTGGAGCAGGTTGTGTAGGTGGCCAGGGCGAAGACAACCCTTCGGGCAGCTAGGGCGCATGAACAGACACCAGCTCTGGTGGCGTGGCGGCAGCCATCTCCTCTGAGGGCTCAGGTTCAGGCGTGGCAGCCATTTTGTTCGGAGACACTGGCTTGATGGAAGGGACTTGAGCGGTCTCTGGATGGGCAAACTTGATGTGAACGGTCTCTGAATGGGCAGACATGATGTGAACGGTCTCTGGATGGGCAGACGTTATGTGAACGATCTCTGGATGGGCAGACATGACGTCAACGGTCTCTGGATGGGCAGATCCTGGCAGTGAACGGTCTGTGGATGGGCAGACGTGACGTGAGTGGTCTCTGGATGGGCAGCACGTGGCAGTGAACGGTCTGTGGATGGGCAGACGTGACGTGAGTGATCTCTGGATGGGCAGACATGACGATGAACAGTCTGTGGATGGGCAGACGTGACGTGAGTGGTCTCTGAATGGGCAGACATGATGAACGGTCTCTGGATGGGCAGACGTGATGTGAACGGTCTCTGGATGGGCAGACGTGGCAGTGAACGGTCTGTGGATGGGCAGACGTGACGTGAGTGGTCTCTGGATGGGCAGACGTGACGTGAACAGTCTCTGGATGGGCAGACGTGACGTGAGTGGTCTCTGGATGGGCAGACCGTAGCGTGAACGGTCTGTGGATGGGCAGAGGTGACGTGAGTGGTCTCTGGATGGGCAGACGTGACGTGAACGGTCTGTGGATGGGCAGACGTGACGTGAGTGGTCTCTGGATGGGCAGACGTGAGCGTGAACGGTCTCTGGATGGGCAGACGTGGCGTGAACAGTCTCTGGATGGGTAGACGTGACGTGAACAGTCTCTGGATGGGCAGACATGACGTGAACGGTCTCTGGATGGGCAGACATGAGACAAGTGCTTCTTCCATGCATGCAGCATGGCCAATGCATCAGAAGGACAGAACCATTCTCTTGGCCATGTCAGGGCTGATGGTGGGAACAAAAGGTTCTGGGTATTTCTCCTCCTCCGCTGTTTACGTGGTCGCGGCAGTGCTGCCACCTCCTTGGCCACTACCGAACCAAGACCTCGAAGTCAAGTCCTTTCGGACCACCGAACCTGAGACGTCAGGTCCTCTCAGAACACCGGACTTGGCTGAGTACATGGGACGTGAAGCACCGGCCCGGCAGGGTTGATGTGAAGCGCAGGCTCGGCTGTGCTGGACGGAACCAGCGGTGAAGGCACTGTGCTGGACAGAACCAGCGGTGAAGGCTCTGTGCTGACGGAACCAGCGGTGAAGGCACTGTGCTGGACGGAACCAGCGGTGAAGGCACTGTGCTAGACGGAACCAGCGGTGAAGGCTCTGTGCTGGACGGAACCAGCGGTGAAGGCTCTGTGCTGGACAGAACCAGCGGTGAAGGCTCTGTGCTGGATGGAACCAGCGGTGAAGGCTCTGTGCTGGGCGGAACCAGCGGTGAAGACACTGTGCTGGACGGAACCAGCTGTGAAGGCACTGTGCTAGACGGAACCAGCGGTGAAGGCACTGTGCTGGACAGAACCAGCGGTGAAGGCTCTGTTCTGGATGGAACCAGCGGTGAAGGCTCTGTGCTGGATGGAACCAGCGGTGAAGGCTCTGTGCTGGGCGGAACCAGCGGTGAAGACACTGTGCTAGACGGAACCAGCGGTGAAGGCACTGTGCTGGACGGAACCAGCTGTGAAGGCACTGTGCTAGACGGAACCAGCGGTGAAGGCACTGTGCTGGATGGAACCAGCGGTGAAGGCTCTGTGCTGGAAGGAACCAGCGGTGGAGGCACTGTGCTGGATGGAACCAGCGGTGAAGGCTCTGTGCTGGGCGGAACCAGCGGTGAAGACACTGTGCTGGACGGAACCAGCTGTGAAGGCTCTGTGCTGGATGGAACCAGCGGTGAAGGCACTGTGCTGGATGGAACCAGCGGTGAAGGCTCTGTGCTGGACGGAACCAGCGGTGAAGGCACTGTGCTGGACGGAACCAGCGGTGAAGGCTCTGTGCTGGATGGAACCAGCGGTGAAGGCTCTGTGCTGGACAGAACCAGCGGTGAAGGCACTGTGCTGGACGGAACCAGCGGTGAAGGCACTGTGCTGGACGGAACCACGTGCACAAGAACCTGGCTAAAGGGGACTGGACTGCAGACTGATGTTGGGGCCCATGACAACCAGGACTCCACAAGTCCCTGAGAATCTGGCCAAGCAGGTTTCCTCAAAAGATTGCAACCGAGCCGTAGTAAATGAAGAAAGGCTTCAACTAGAACCAGAACCAAGCGGCAACATTCTAATCTGAAAGATGAAGCCTACCCAGAAGTGCGATAAACTGCAATACATCTCAAATCCGCTAGAGGCCGGTCCCAAAAGGGAGCAAATATCCATAGATGTCATGTTAAAATCTCTGTTTTCACAGCATAAATTCATATGTTTACAGTTTGATCCCTTGGACTTTTATTGCAATCTTCAATATGTTCCACGTGTGTGACAACTGTGAGGGGGGTGAATTATTTCTAACTCGTTAGTTTAGATCATATTTAGATATATAATGTATGACAAATAAGGGCGGTTAACTTTGATTGACAGCTGAGAACGGGACAGCTGAGAATTTTTTTCACGACAGCTGAGATTTTTTTTTAAAAAAAATATATTTTATTTTCCAAGATTTTCCAGTATGGCGCCGCCCATACCCCCATAAACAGCTTCAAACCCGTTCTTCAGAGAGTCTATGGGTGACGTCACAGATGCTTTGTCCATATTTTTTACAGTCTATGACTAGAACACAAGGACATGACAAACCTGTAATGTCAGAGCTCTGTCAGTCACTAAGATAAAATCAGACAGAAGTGACAGAACCTTGACAAAGTTATGCTCTCGGAGTACTTTTAAATGTGTCTTTCTTTCACAAATGTATTGTTTATTTTGTGGATGATTTGATTTCATACTCATGAAATTGCAATATAATGAGTGAAAGAATAATCCTAATTCTGTCACTGTAATCCTGTTTAACAAGTGTCTTTTCTTCTTTGCTTTTGTCATCTACAGAAAGAGACTACAACACACCCTTCATCATGCTGACGAGACTTTTCCGAATCCACGGCCTCTTTGTGGCCTCCCATCCTTGGGAAGTCATTGTGGCTACTGTGACTCTCACCATCTGCATGATGTCCATGAACATGTTCACTGGAAATGACGAGATTTGTGGGTGGAACTTTGATTGCCCCAAATTAGAGGAGGTACAGTTTGTTACTTTGTTAAATAAATTGCATCATGGTAAAGTTGAATGATATTATTTTCTCTTTGAATTATAATATTATGTTTTTTTCCCTTTCTATCTTTGTCTTCAGCAAATCCTAAGCAGCGATATCATTATCCTGACAATCACAAGATGTATAGCAATCGTCTATATTTATTTTCAATTCCAAAATCTTCGACAATTAGGATCCAAATACATATTGGGTGAGTTGTAGCTTTTAAACCTTGTTAATACAATTTGTGAGGTAACTTGAATTGCACTTGTGTTCATTTTTTACATTTTTATTTCAGGCATTGCAGGACTTTTCACAATCTTCTCCAGTTTTGTGTTCAGCACGGTTGTGATTCACTTCCTGGACAAGGAGCTGACAGGCCTCAAGTATGTACATATGAGTATCATCTCACTTGAAATTCTTGAAGTATTGCTTCAGGAAATTCTTTGTTCATATATGTTTATATTTTGTATTAATATTCACAGTGAGGCCTTGCCACTTCTTTCTGCTGTTGATTGACCTCTCAAAAGCATGTGCTCTGGCCAAGTTTGCTTTGAGTTCCAACTCACAGGTACTTCACCTTTTCATTTTTTTTTTCATTCCAGTCCAATTTGTTACATTAAACTGAGGGTTAAGTAAATACGACCAATCATGCAAGTCTTGGGTTTTTGTAAATGGCTTTTTGGCTGTCCTGCAGGATGAGGTGAAGAGAACATTGCCAAAGGAATGGCCGTTTTAGGACCCACTTTTACTCTTGATGCCCTTGTGGAGTGCCTGGTGATCGAGTGGGAACAATGTCAGGTGAACTTCACCCTTCCATATGAGACAGAAAATTAGCACAGGTGGAATGCTCTAACATGAAACAGATTTGTTTAACCCAGCAGCAACAAACTGAATTTTAACTTAAACTTATCTTTATTTTGCCCTTTCGTTGTCCTGCAGGTGTGCGACAGCTTGAGATCATGTGCTGCTTTGGTTGTATGTCTGTCCTGGCTAACTACTTTGTGTTCATGACCTTCTTCCCGGCCTGTGTCTCTCTTGTGTTGGAGGTATGTAAGATTATTTGTGCTGTTCACATAAATGAAGACTAGAACATGTTCTAACATGCATATCTATTTCAATCAGTTGTCCAGAGAAAGCAGGGAGGGACGGACCCAGTCTGGCAGCTGAGCCACTTCTCTAGAGTTCTGGAAGAGGAAGAGGACAACAAGCCTAACCCTGTCACGCAAAGAGTCAAAATGATCATGGTACACACTGAACCAAAAACACTACAGTTGTCACACTTAGTTGCATAAATCACACAAAAATGACTTGAATGAGACTTTAATCACTATATTGAAGAAATGCAGAACACTGGAAAGCTATAAACAACTATCAAGTAAAACTAAGAGGACACAAGATAACGAAAAAAGGAAATGAAGGCTATAAATACACAGGGTACCTAAAGAAACAACAGATGAATGTAATCAAATCAGAAACCATAGAAACTAACTAGCAAACCGAACTCTGGAAAAGCAGCACAGGGAACAGAATGAAAAAAACTAAACATAACAAGATAGTTTTTTAATACTGGGATTTGTGATATTATTGGTTCTGTCTCTAATGGTCTGGATACATGTTTAATATTTGCAGTCTCTTGGCCTGGTCATGGTTCACGCTTCATCACCGAGTCGATCACGATCCCACGTCAAGTAAAGGAACTCTTGATCTTCATCAAGTTGGAGTGAGCCTGAATGACAATATGCCCAAGAGGATTGAACCAGACATGCCCCTGTGGCACTTTTACATGTCCAGGTGGGCACACTTCAGAGATCTTATTCATTTTATTAACAAAAATGCTGGTTTTGGCCATGAATATTTTGGTTTGTTTTACTATCGACTGTTAATTTAAATTGTTTGAATGTGTTTTTTAGTATTTATGTTTCTATAGCTCAAAATAGAGTTATTATGTATCAATAGTACAACTAAATCTCTGCAGCTATAGATATACATGCAAATTACCTTTTTTTTTTCTCAATAAAATTGCATACTGCATTGTATAATAATTAGGGATGCATGTTAAATTACTAATTGAGATGCACCGAAATGACAATTCTAGGCCGAAACTGAAAATTCTGGGATGTCTTTTGTTTTGTAAGGACTCCAAAACCATTTTTGGGTAGCTGAAATTTCAGGGCATCCTTAGTAAAAAATAGTAGATATGATCATGCACTAATAAATATCCGATATCAAGAATAGATACAATAGATGGAAAGAAAACCTCTAATGTTTGGTGATACTGATATGCAGTCATCATGCATCCTTAGTAATAATGGTAATAATAAGACAATGATGTGATTATTTTATGCGTTTAGAATGATCAGCATGGACATTGAGCAGGTGATCACATTGGGTCTCGCCCTGTTCCTGGCTGTGAAGTACATTTTCTTCGAGCAAGTGGAGATGGAATCTACCCTGTCCTTGAAAGTCCCTAGTCCGGGCTCCATGCTCTCGCAGAAATGGTCTCCTGATCAGTGCTGTAGGAAAGAAGTTTCCTGTTCTAGCAAGCCTGAGAAAACCCCAACTCCCCTTCCTGTTGTTACCAAAGAGGAAAGAGGTATTACCCCCTTGTCTTTTCATTTTTGTGTTCATTCTATTCAAAACCATCACTCTATAATGGAATCTAACAGTAATTTCTCTCTTTCAGATTTAGTGATTCGGCCCCTGCCTGTCCTGAAAGAGCCTGAGCATAAAAGTAATTTTGTTCTGGGGAAAGGATGAAACTCAGGAAAACGCTGATGTTTCGGAGACTGCTATCAGTGTACCTGCCGAACCTAGACCTGTGGAAGATTGTCTGTCTATTCTGAAAAACCCAGATGTAAGAGCGATACTGTTTTCTTTCTTTTCTACGTTCAAGATTTAACCCTGGGTTCACTGTGGACTGAAACCTATAGTTATTTTTTACCTCAGGGTTGACCCATGTAATCTCTAATGAGATCCTACTCTTACTCTACTCTGACTCTTAGCCAATTAGTTTATGACGTTAGACAAGATCAGAAGCTTGTAGTGAAACCATTTACCTCCTAAGTAGACTTCTGTTACCTTAATCCAAGTATAGTCACATTGTATGTGTTTGACTATTAAGTGTCACCTCTTCTGACTCCACAGATGGGCGCTCAGATACCTGCAGTGATGAGGAGGTGATTCGTTTTGGTGAACTCAAAGCACATCCCAGCTTACAAACTGGAGGCTATGATGGAGACCCCTGAGAGAGGGGTGATGATCCGTATAAAAAATGCTCTCCCCAAATTCCCAGATCCCTCAGCGCTCTCCTGTCTGCCTTATAAAGACTATGACTACTCTAAGGTTAGACATGTCATGAGGTCATAATTTAATTAGGGGTGCTTTATTAATTTGAACAAACTAGGGATGTACTGACATTGAAACGTTTGCAAATTCCAAATTTTGTTCAAAAAGATATGATCCAATAAGATTATTTAATGTTTTTGAAGTCTCTTATGCTAAACAAAGCAGCATTTTTACAATAAAAAATACAGTAAAAACAGTAATACTGTTAAAGTTAGTGTTGTCAAATCGATAAATCTCGATTAATTGCATCTAACATTAACGTTTTTGTTTACATGATAAATGTGCATGTAAATTATTTATTTATTTATTTATATGTATAAATATATGTGCATGTCTATATATAGTACAGTATATACACACAGACATAAATAATATAAATAACATATTTTTACATACAAATATACATATTTTTTATATTTTTATTTTGTAAACTATTTTTTTGTTAGATTTGACAGAACTATACATTTAAAAAAAAAATATGTATTTTTTTTATTTTTATTTTAATAATGTAATTTATTCCTTTGATGGAAAGAAATAAATTCAAAGGACTCATTTACTCCAGTCTTCAGTGTCACATGATCCTTCAGAAAACATTATAATATGCTGATTGGCTGCTCAAGAAACATTTATTATTATTATCAATGTTTAAAAAAAATCTGCTTTTTTAAAAACGATATATTATTTAACAGCATTAATCATATTTCATTTTAATTATTTTTAAGATTCTTTAATTAATAGAAAGTTCAGAAGAACAGCATTTATTTCATTTATTTGAAATAGATTTAAAAAAAAAACATTAATAAATGCCTTTGCGGTCACTTTTGCTCAATTAATGCATTCTTCCTGACTAGAGTACAAATTGTTTTAACTAAATCTACTGACTTAAAAACTAAAAATGATATGTATACCAAAATGAGCAATAGCTCATAACTAATGCGATACCATACTTTGAGGGTGGACCGTTTTGAATTGGGCTAGGAAACACTATTTAGTAACACCCCCGTAACTGTATAGCAACCCTGGCAACTACTCAGAACATTTAGAAGTTTATTGAGGTTTTATGAGACTTTGATGGAAACCTCACCATTAATTTTCATGTTTTTTATTCCAGGTGATGGGAACATGTTGTGAGAACGTCATTGGTTACATGCCAGTCCCTGTGGGAGTTGCTGGTCCTCTGTTATTGGATGGAAAGCAGTTTCAGGTCCCCATGGCAACAACTGAGGGCTGTCTAGTTGCCAGCACAAATAGAGGCTGCAGAGCTATAGCTGTAAGCATTTTTCCCTAGTTGAGTGTTGTGTTAGTTTTCAAAGGGAGCCTAAACTGATGGAAAGTTGCGTAATGTCAAGTATGAATCACATGAATGTAATGTTGTCGTGAATGGCTGTTCCACAGTTGGGAGGTGGTGCCAGTAGCCGTGTTCTTGCAGATGCAATGACCAGAGGGCCGGTGGTGCGTCTTCCTCTGCCTGTCGAGCGGCTGAAGTCAAGGCCTATCTGGAGAGCGGCTGAGGGCTTCAAGACCATCAAGGAGGCCTTTGACCAGACCAGCAGGTACGGGACTATTTCACTGAACAGATTTATTGTGGTAGTGCAGTTATTTATGATTTTGTAACATATATTTATGTTGTTTGTGTAGGTCGCACGATTAGAGAAGCTTCTTATTGGCCTGGCAAGTCGCAACCTGTACATTCGATTCCAGTCCAAAACTGGAGATGCAATGGGCATGAACATGATCTCAAAAGTACGCTGAATTGCATTTTACGAAATTATGTTAAACTGTAAATACTGAAATGATCTTAACCGACCTGACACGATTCATTACAGTTTTTATCTTTCTTTTCTCTTTGGTCACCAGGGCACAGAACAGGCTCTCGCCAGGCTGAAGGAGGAATTTCCAGAGCTTCAAGTTTTGGCTGTTAGTGGAAACTACTGTACTGACAAAAAACCGGCTGCTATCAACTGGATTGAAGGCAGGGGCAAATCAGTGGTGTGTGAGGCCACCATTCCAGCTAAAGTTGTCAAAGAGGTACACAACCATATCATATTCTACATAAAGTCCCACATTGGCTGCATATTGGATAGAAATGTATGTTTTTGGAATGAAAGTCCAGACTATAAGTGGTTTTTTTTTCCGCAGATTTTAAAGACGTCGACTGCAGCTCTGGTAGATGTGAATATGAAACAAGAACCTGGTTGGATCTGCTATGGCTGGAAGCATCGGAGGTTATAACGCTCACGCCGCCAACATTGTAGCTGCTATCTATATTGCTTGTGGACAGGTAATAAAAGTTAATGTTGTATTGTTTGACGTATGATTTTGATACGGATAAGGATGTGTTGTGTGATTATATAGTTACAATGTGTGCAAATTAATTTGTTCTCAACAGGACCCGGCGCAGACAGTGGGCAGCTCTAATTGTATCACTATAATGGAAGCCTCAGGCCTCACCGGGAAGATCTTTATATCAGCTGTACTATGCCCTCCATTGAGCTGGGCACTGTGGGCGGAGGCACTAACCTTCCTCCACAGCAGGCCTGTTTACCAGGTACGTACACCTATTCGAAACAGGATCAATATTTGACACTTATTTGTTTTAGTTTTCAGTGTGGATACAGTTTTGAAGCCACTCTCATAGCATCTCATTCAGTTTTATTCTCTCTGGCAGATGTTCAGGTGTTCTGGGTGCCTGTCAGGTGTGTCCGGGCGAAAATGCCCGACAGCTTGCCAAGGTGGTGTGTGGGACCGTGCTTGCAGGAGAGCTGTCACTCATGTCTGCACTTGCTGCCGGACACCTGGTGAAAAGTCACATGACTCACAACAGGTAAGAATTCTTTATAAAATATGAATAGAACATTAATATTATTTACTGTATGGATGTGTGTGTATATATTAGTGCTGTCAAACGATTAAAATATTTAATCAGCGATTAATCACATTAATGTCATAGTTAACTCGCGATTAATCGCACATTTTCTAAATGTCTTTTGATTTCTTTTTGTTACATAATTTTTTCTCATTTTAATGCTCTTATCAACATGGGAAAGTGGATTGGCTTGTTTAGTGCAAATGTTTTTTTTTATTATTATTATTGAAAATAACATTGGAATAGTGTTCAATTTCACACTAACAAACCAATAATCTCTCACACAATATAACACTGTCCATCAATAAAAGAGTGAAAGAAATACTGACGAGGTCCTGATATTGACGAGGGGTGGAGAATTCGCATCATCTGTGTGTGTGTGTGTTTGCTTGGCCATCATCAAGTGGTGTTTCAGACTGGACGTGCTGCAATGATGATAGCTCAGGTCACAACGACAAAACACACAGATCCGCGTGTATCGCTGATCATCCACTCAGAAACGTTAACGTTACTGTTTGGCCGAGCTCGCAAGCCAAAACGAGTGTGTGCGGCACAGAAACGTCCTCGCGCTGCGATCTGAAACCCATTCATTTCAATTGCTTGCCCTGCGTGGGGCGTTTTGTTGCTTCTCGACCAAAGCGCAAGCGGATCTTAGCTGAGACCGTATGACAGAACAACACGCGACGCACACACTCGTTTGGGCTTGCGAGCCGGCTTTGATTGGATGACGAGGCAGAGACGCCAAAATGGATCAGGATTCAGGACGCATGCCGTCCTGTTGCAAAAGCATGTGAAAAAAGTACAAAGTTTGCTCAGGACAAGACCCTTAATAGCGCAATAAAAAATTGACGCCGTTAAAATGGGTTTGCGTTAACAGCCGATTAATGACGCGTTAAACTGACAGCCCTAATATATATACATATCAGGGTGTCAGTGAGCGCGTTATTGCAGCGTGACGCGACCCATTAGGCCGCGTCGATTTTTATTGCGCACAAGTTCAGCATTTCCATGCTATTGCAACAGGACGCGGCATGCAGCGTGAAAACCGATTCATTTTAATGGCTTGCGCCGATGCGAGGACGTTTTGTTGCTTCGTCGACCAAAGCGCAAGCGGATCTAGCTAGAGCCGCAAACAAAACAACAGCACAACGCCGCACACACTCGATTTGGGATTCGGAGCCGGCCAAATAGTTGGTTAAAGTTACGTTTTGAGTGGATGACAAGCTGCGAGATGCCAGAAGCGGATGCCAATTAGATTCTGAATGGAAACTTTACTTTTAAAAAGTTGCCAAATGGTTTCATTGACAAGACCAAAGTGATCTGTGTGTGAACTTGAGCTATCATCATCGCAGCACATCCAGTCTGAAATACCACTTGATGATGGCCAAGCACACACACACGCGCACACACACACACACACACACAGCTAAAGCAAATTCTCCGCCCTCGTCAATATCAGGACCTAGTCAGTATTTCTTTCACCCTTTTATTGATGGACAGTGTTACATATGTGAGAGATTATTTGCTCCAAGTGAGAACGTTCAGTGTGAAATTGAACACAGTATATGGCAGTGTTGTTTCAATAAAAAACAGTTGCACAAAACAAGCCGATACCACTTTTCCATGTTGATGTAATCACATCAAAAAATAATGGGACAAAAAGAAATCAAGTGATATTTAGAAAAAGATAAAAATGTGCGATTAATAGCGAATAGGTAAGGTAGTTAACTGTGACATTATTGCGATTAATCACGATTAAATATTTTAATTGTTTGACAGCATTAATATATATATATATATATATATATATATATATATATATATATATATATATATATATATATATATATATAAAATTTACAAATATTATAATAAAAATTTATATTGAATAGTACAGTTTTATTCATATATATTTATATTTATTTATTTATATATATGTATGTTTATACATATTATATATAATTTTAATAAAAAATGTATAGTGTTTGTGTGTATATATATATATATATATATATATAACCTTATATAATCTTAATATCCTATCTAATAAAATTACCTTACAATTTAAAATATTGCACAATATAATATCATAATAATAGACTGACAATGTTTTGTAATGTAAACTATCATCTGCAAACACTTGTATAATTTCTTTTTCTATTTTTTTGGCTTTAGATCAAAAGTGAATTTGCAAGAAGCTCCAGGAACATGTACTAAGCAGGCATCTTGAGACATTCGCCTGTCGAAGAAGCAAAGGGCAATAAAGAAAGACAATCTCAGTCTTCAAGGCACAGATGATTAGTAATTTTAGATTATTTCAAGGACAGCAAAAGGAATACAAACTTGAGACTATTCATGGTTTCCCTGATTTGTTAAAGAGACTGGATTAATTAAAGACCGGAATCAAGAACAGCTGTGTTCACAAGCTTATAGTCGGTATTTCTAAATCATATCTGAGTTAATATTCCTTAACTCGCTATGAACAGCAAATCTGATCTTAGATCCACAGCAGCCGGAACATGCAAATAAAGAAGGCCATATGACATTATTTGTTTTCTAAAATCAATAAAGTTCGGCTCACTTAAAAGGCCACTGGATGGTTTAAAGTGGAGAGAATTTTGTACTTTATTTTTATTTGATGGTGATGGCAACTGGTAGCATATCTCTGTCAACTTGTTGCCAAACTGGACAGCAACATTAGAAAGGGAATGAGAAAGTTGACTTGTTTTCACTTAGAAAGCACAGAGAGGAGTTTAATGATTCACTAGTTGGTACACATGTAGAAAATTACAGAACGATTATGGAATTGCCAAACGCAGCCGTCAGCAGCGATCGCAGTGTTGCTCGTGTCAGAATGTACATTCTTTTTTTTTACTATGACAGGAATGAATTGAATGACTTGTGTAACTGAAAGGAGTAGTACTACGGCATGATGGGACAGATATTTCAAAAGGTGCTATGAGCCACGTTTCAGTTCTTTGTTCAATTACTGATTTCTTTGTGTTTGAACACCTACTGTATTGGGTTTATGTAACAATACATAACACATTGCGTATTGATGAAGGCTCGAAATGGCTTTTATTAAGTTGGTTCTGGTTTTTATGTCATGGAAAAGAGTGGCTGATGTTTAGAAAAGCGCGTTTCATTCTCAAGACTAAAAGGAAGCTTGCTATTTTCCCCCCAAAGGCACAATTCAAATTATTAAATAAATTATAAACTGCAAAGTTTTGTATATTTTTTGTAATAAAAGAAAAATATATATATACGTTGTATTGTGCTTGAATTTATTATATTCTCTTTCTCACTTGGGCAACTGCAACCAAATAAACAAACACTAAGAAAATGAGCAAGGTTTAAAACTAAAATCCTGCCAAATGTATTCATTATTTCTCTAGCAAAGGAATGTATTTTATATTTAAAAATAATGTTGGTTGCCATTGTGTGCATTACTATTTATTCGTGTGTGTTGTTAAAGCAACTTTAAAGTAAGAATGATTACAAAGTGATAAGCCAAAAAAAGCACCAAATGAATCATGTCACTGAATGTTTCAAATAATTTTACCAATATCAATTTTTTTCTCTAATATCAGCTAAAAAAACAACAACAAAAAGCTCAATACTAAAAAATGAAAAAATGTTGAGAGGGTATGTCTGTGCTGGAGACCGGGATGTGGTGAGATGTTTTGAGTTCTCGTAAGGCAATGCCATTATAGGCTCTTGCCTCACCAGAGTGTGAGCCGACCAATCAGCTCGCCCTGCATCACATCTCACCAGGACACTGACTGCTGATTGGCTCACCTCAGCGAGGCCCAGACCTGCAGGGATGAAACGTGCTTGGCTGGCAAGCCGTTCTAACATTTAATCCTTAAAACCTACTAACGTTAGTATCTATTTTAATGCTACTAGCAGTTATATTTTTTAGATAATAGTATATATTCCATTAAGTAGGTTACTAGTGCTTATTTTTTTAGCACCTAGCATTTTTTAGAGTGAGGTTGAAGATATCTGCAAATTAATAGATCCTAGCTACTCTGTCTAATCATGTACTACTACTAATTATTCCAATATTGATGAGAATCTTTTTAATATTACTAATAAGTATTCATTAGACGCTAGGGTAACACTTTACTTGAAGGGGTGTGCATAAGGCTAACATGATACCTTCATAATCATGACATGACATGTTATGAATATCAACAAAGTTTTATGCATGCTTATGACAACTGTTCATTCGCTCAGTTATGAGTAGACATTTTAATGCAAATATGACATTGTTTGAGATGTCTTTGTTATGAAACATTGACATAAACCAATACATCATAACCTGTCAGTGTCTTTGTCATGATAACTTGACATTATTAAGACAACACAACCTGCCATTAACATGACATAGAAGATTAATTATCAAACTTAAGAAACCACCTAGCTTTATTGGTTAGCATTACATTAAACCATCAGGTGGTTGGTTTTGACATTGTCTGTCATGAAGCCATTGTAACTTTAATGACAAATTAGTACCACTGTAAAAATGCAATTATGACGAGCAACACTTGCACAATTTAAGCTAAAATGGCTTGCCATAGTACTTATTTATTGCTTTCTTTTCATTCGATACTAGTAGCCATTTAAAAGATACTAGTACTTATTTGTTAGGTACTAGACTAGTACTTATTTATTAGACAGTCTCTTTTATTTTTAGTTTTTTTACTCGTCTTATGTTATGACTAGTCAGAACAACCACAGTAGAGTTCAATTAAAAATCTGATAGTGAAAAACATTTGAAATACTAGTATCTAATAATTAGGCATACCTATACCAATATCCAATAAAAAAGTACTATTATCTATTGAATAAGTAGTAGCTAATGTATAAGTACTAGTATCCATTTAATAGCTAATGACTAAGTATCTATTTAACAAGAACTAATAGTAATAAGTCCCTAATGAATAAGTACTAGTACCCACGAATAACTATCGAATACGTACTAGTCACAAATGAAATACTTGCTAGTCAGAACTGAATAGTTGATATCAGAATGACAGATCCCCATCAGGAGTCAATGGCAAAATTTTTAAATGTGCTCGTAACAAAAGAATAATTACTAGTAACTATCAAAATAAGTACTGTATCTAATGAAGAAGAACTATCTATTTAATAGATATTAGTATCCAATGAATACTAGTATCTAATGATAGGGATTAACTAATGAATAAGTTCTAGAATCTAATAAGAACTAGTATCTAACAACTATCTATTTAGTAGGTACTAACAAATAAGTACTAGTATCTAATAATGAGTTGGACCAGAATCTATTTAACATGTACTAGTAGGCCTGTGATTACCAGAAAAATTACCAAGAAAAAACAAAAACTAATATAACTACTATCTTTTAAAAAGGTACTAGTATCTAAAGAATAGGCACTTAATGGAATAGATACTAGTATCTTGATATAATGGCATTAAAATAGATACTAGGAGGATTTAAGGATTAAAACGGCTAGACACACACACCAATATCAGAGCGCTAAACGTGTTACTCCTCCTCTAATGCTTATCTTGAATATAACCCTATCACATGCTCATGATACCATATCAGCCCATAGGTTTGTCAGTCATCATCAGCGCTCCGCGTGATTGGACACGCCCAGTGCAGAGTTCACAGAGGTTGAGTTGGTTTATTGCAATGGACTGTAGGACAGGGGTTCTCTACTCCAGTCCTCGCGATCCACTGCTCTGCATATTGTGTATGTCTCCCTTATTTAACACACCTGATTCAGATCCTCAGCTCGTTAGGATAGGTGTATGAGTCTATCCTAACGAGCTGAGGATCTGAATCAGGTGTGTTAAATGAGGGAGACATACACAATATGCAGAGCAGTGGATCGCGAGGACTGAAGTTGAGAACCCCTGCTGTAGGATATTCTTCCTGTACAACACGCATAAAATCATCCTTGAGTGAGATCAAATCTATAGGCACTAGGCAGTATTGATTTTACAGCGTCCTTGTTATATGTAGTTACTAGTAATAGCTATATTCTGCATTATCACATGCAACTAAGCCTATAGCAACTACATGCAGTTAATTAATAAACATAAATCATTAAACGCTGTAGCCTGTAACAACCACAAATGAATAAAGTGAAAGTTTTGCTTTTGTTTAATAAAATTTGGTTTCATTAATAAATTGGTGATACTACATACAGTATATAAAGAAGTCATTTACAACATTTGTCTTAAATTAACTGAAAGCTTAAATCAATCTCAATATAGTCAAGTTTTCTCTTGCTTTCATGAACTAAGAGTTTCACACCATTCAACTGAATAAAAGTGCTTAAGCAGTACTGCAGCAGCAAATCTGTGACGCCAGGCAGGTTATGCAACGATTCGATTTCGATCATTTACATGAATCAAGAACTGGAGTATTATTATGGGAAAAAATATGATGGGATTTAAAAAAACAAAACAAAAAATTAAAAAAAAAAAAACATTATTTAGTTTAAACACTGATACTGACATAAAAAAATTAAAATAGTGAGATGATTCAATTAATAAATGGATTTGCCTCGCATTTCTCTTAAAAAAAATTATAAAGTTGAAGGGATAGTTTACTCCAAAAAATCATTTACTCTTGTTCGTCCAAAAGAAAATATTTTGAGGTATGTTGGTAACCAAATAGCCTGGCATGCCAGACCTACATCAAGATGTTATGTCTGGAAACTCTTCATTGACAGGGCTCAATCGAAGGGCGGGATAAATGGTTGTCTTTCAAATTCTCTCTGCACGCAATTGGATAGCGCTAAAGCCAATCAGAGCAATGAAGAAGGTGACGTACTCAGCGGAGCAAGTTGATATATTAAACTTTTACCGCATCCAGTCCAGCTGTCAAAATTGTATATTGAAAATAAGGGAGATTTCCGGAATCCATCCCCAACATAAGGGATTTTTGTTTTTTACACTACCCACAAACTTCAAAAATAGAAAGAGACAGTATGTGTGTGTGTTTGAGAGAGAAATAGACAGTGTGTCATTAAAAAAAAATAATATCATAGAGAATGTTTAAATACTAATATCAACTTACAAGGGAAGCGGAGGCGGTGTAGTGGCGCTTCGGAGTGGTGGAGATGATTCGGAGAGAGGTCCGTGCACCTTACCGAACCAAAGCGCGCGCGCTGACATGGAGTAAAACCTTTATCCTCGACGACAAAATGACAAGTTGATAGTTTCGTCACAGCTTTTTTGTAACAGCGCTCGCGGCGCCGGCCGCATCCGAGGATGAACGACTTAAAACCGAGTATGTCCGAGCTGGCTCTGACCGTCGCAACTCTGTCGTCATTATGTTAAGCCCGCCCGCCAACACTATACACGATGTGATTGGCCAGGCCAGAGTTGGGCCTTTCCAGCTAAACCGTCTATGGAGAGTTGCTAAACCACACTTTGCGGCAAAATAATCTTTGCTGCCGCTAGGGTGCGTCTAGATTTCTAGGCCTGTAACCAAACTGATTTAGTTATAATACATAGGATTAAAAGATTTAGATAATGCATAGGGAAAAACCAGATATTCTCAAAATATCTTATTTTGTGTTCTACAGAATAAAGAAAGTACTTTAGCTTTGGAACAACATAAAAGTGAGTAAATGATATAAATTTTGGGGTAAACTACTCCTTTAAGTCTAGTGATAGTTGAAAATGTGCCAGATTCATTCATTCTTCCACACAATGAATTAAACCACAGTAAAGTGACATAAAACTGTGAAATGGCAGTAATTCCACATATGTTGTGTAGATGGAAGACCAACAGGTAACAACAAACCAATTCATGTGAAAAGTGGAATGATGAAACTGCTCTAATAGCATCCAAACATAGGCATTTGCACAACAAAGTGCCACCTACCTGCAGAAATTACTGGAAATAAATTAGAACAAAAAACAAAACTAAACTTCATATACACAAGTCACTTACCAGTCTACAGGTCTACCAAAATAGCCTCTACTTTTCAATATTAGCAGCTCCCATTACACATACACTTTGACAAAAGCCACATTTATAAATTACAATAATCAAAAATGTGTAATGCCTTCACATGTAAATAATGTTAAACATTCATATACTAACTGTACAATAGATTGTGAGACTGAAGTCTGGCATCCTCTTGATCATGAGGACAGAAAGGCTCTTCCTAAGACAAATGGCTATTGGCCAGTGAGAATCATATAAATCAAGGCATCAAGTTTACAGTATATATATATTTCATCAAGACCAGTCAGACCTCAAACTATGATCTAAAATTTACAAAAATGTAAAATACTTTAACAACCTGAGCCGCAGCTCAATTATGAAAAACAAGTAAGGCCTTTTGAAGATGAACAGACTGTGTTGGTTGTTCTAGTGTGTTTGTCTTTTTAAAGGTGCTTTTACAGACATTGGTGTACCGCTTTTGTTCAGGCTGTATGGATACAGTTTGAAAAAGGTTTCTGAAGAGTCAAGAGCACTTGGGCAGAGCAGTGCTTTGTCATGAGTGATGGTAGAGTATTGTGAATAAGGCGTTTCTTCAGGTGAGTCAGAAAGCAGACTGGAAATGTACTGTAGATTAAACATCCTGTAGGAAGAGAAAACAAGATTTGGAATGAATGTACAATGCGTTGTGATTTATAAGCAGGAAAAGCCACTTGTTGTTAAGGTGCGAGTTACCTGGTGCTGTTCAGAAGAGGATAGCCTCATCGCTGGTCTTCTCTTGAACATACGTGGTGAAGCGTTTGAGGAATTTGGGGTATTCTCTCTTGGCTACAGCTGGCAAGACTGATGCAGGGGCCCAACCACCAGGATTTACTTTAGGATTACATGAACAGCATTAATGTGACATTTTATATCATGTATATCGTAAAACAAAGATTGCAATCCAAACTCTTATGACCTCAGTGTAAAAATAATATATTTATGATATTTAGGGGCGGTTGACATTTTTAAACAGCCAGATGTCTTTTGCTAGAAGATGGGTGGGTGGGACTTTCTATTCATCAAAGAATCCTGAAATAAAAATTTAAGAAACTGTTTTCAACATGGATAATAATCATACATGTTTTTGGAGCACAAAATCATCATATTAGAGTGATTTGTGAAGGATCATGTGACACTGAAGACTGGAGTAATGATGCTGAAAATTCAGCTTTTTCAGAGGAATAAATTAGATTTTAATATATATTAACATAAAAAAGTCATTTTAAATTGTCAGAATATTTCACAATATTACTGTGTTTTTTGTGTATTTTTTATAAAAAATTGCATCCTTGGTGAGCAGAAGAGACTTCTTTTAAAAACATAAAAAAATCTTACCGATCTTAAATTTTTGACCGGTGGATATGTATATATGTATATATTATATATTATATATATAAATGCTGTTTATTTGAACAAAATATTTCCACAAAAATATTAAGCATTTAATATATATATATATATATATATATATATATATATATATATATATATATATATATATATATATATAATGCTTAATATTTTTGTGGAAATATTTTGTTCAAATGAACAGCATTTATTTTAAATAGAAATCTTTTGTAAAATACATTATGAAATCTTCACTGTCACTTTTGACATGTATAGATAGATATGATGCAAAATTCAGCTTTACCATCACAGGAATAATTACATTTAAAGTGAAAATGAACTCATCTTTTTGAGTCATTTGGTTCATTCATGAATGAATTGACTCGGAAAAAGATTCATTAATTTTGATGAACAAGTTCGAACAGGAGACTCACGAACATGCATCATAGAACAGAGCAAGGCGACCATTTGAGCTTAAAAAACTTAAACTATATTTATTTTTCTAAATGAGCGATCGTTTCGCTTGATAAGACCCTTATTCATCGCCTGGAATCGTTTAAAGCCCTTTGAACAGTTTGCACTGAAACTGTCTATTGAAACCTTGAACCGTTTGGTTACCAGAAAAGTGCATTATATGGAGAAAAATCCTGGAATGTTTTCATCAGAAACCTTAATTTCTTTTCGACTGAAAAAAAGAATACACATGGACATCTTGGACGACATGGGGTGAGTAAATTATCAGCACCATATAGCAAGTTTTTTTAAAAGTGAACTACTCCTTTAAGTTTGAATTATTTTCAGGAGTTCAATTAGGATGGTCAGACACCCTGACCCGTGAAAACTGTCATCATGGTTGTAGTGCTAGGCTTACCGTTGGCTACATATGTGATTTTACAGAGGATGTTGTCCCTGGTAGATGTCTTTGTCTCCCTCTGGTGGGCTGACTAATGTTTGACAAATCATGGCTACGTTGATTTTGGCACGAATGCATCTGGCAGAGGGCTGGAGAAAACACGAGAAACCTCTGTTAGAATATTCTGATGCATAGCTTATGGTAAACCTTTAATTTTGAATATTATTTGTGTATATGTTACTGGGCTTCCAATAATAATAATGTCTGTGATATCAAATTGTGTGAAAAGGGAAACATTTTTAATAAATACTTCTGCAGTCCCAGGTACTTACTGGATAGCTGTCATGATCCACTGAGAAGTTGCACACCAGCCAGGTGTCAGGATCATTCTCATTGGTGGAGAGAATTTTACGAATAACCAATACATAAAGCACATCCCGCTGGGAGGCAGGCACACACTCTCTACAAAAGAGGAGTGAGAATGCTCATCTAAAGATGTCAAAGCAACTGCAACAACCACAAATGATTTCAGAAACAACCAGCAATAATGCAATCGATGAATGGTGCTTTACTTTATGTGTCTGATGAAATAATGACCGCTTTATTCGAGAGCGTCTCAACCACTTGAAAGCTGTCAATTGTTGCTATAAAAGATTAGGTAAATGAGTTTGCATGAATAACAAAAAAAGCATTTTCTTATTATTTGCAGCAGTTATTATTGTTATTAACTAAAATTATAATTATTTTTTCTAATTATTATAATGTAAAATGGAAATTTTCTCTCTCTCTCTCTCTCTCTCTCTCTCTCTCTCTCTCTCTCTCTCTCTCTCTCTTCTCTCTCTCTCTCTCTCTCTCTCTCTCTCTCTCTATATATATATATATATATATATATATAATTACATAGACACCTACGTACATACATATACACACACACACCAATTATTAACTGGAAATAAATAAACTAAAACTAAAATGGATTAAACCTAAATAAAAAATTAAATCAATTGACAAAAGCACATTTAAACGTTTTGAGCTCATCCACTTTCAAGCACTTCAAGTGGTAGCCAAAAAACGCATTTGACCGAATTGTTTTCATAGTGTAAACGCTCATGTGGTCAAATTACCTTTTGCGTAAACATTATGGGATGCACGCTAGCTAGACAGGATTTAAACTTTGTCGGACGAAGACCCAAGTTTTGTTTGAATATGAAAAATGTACCAGGCACAATGTTCTCTCACCATTTCTGATTTCTAACACACACTCACCATGTTCGCCATGGTCTTGTGGCTACTAGAGCAAAACATTTTTTTTTCATATTTAATATTCATACGTATTTTCTCCGTATTATTTTCGTCACATAGACCCTTCCCTCAAAGAAATCAGGAGAAAAGTTGTCACAAGTGGACAAAAGAGACAAATTAAAACACCGGGTGTAAAGAGAATGTGTCCCTTCGTCTACTTCTGATCTGAATGACCAAACCTGGTGTGAACAGGGTCTAAAATAACACTGATTTCCATGTCCTATACATACTGAACAGGGTCTGATAACCTGATATCTAAACAGTGGCAATATTAGATTAGAAGATCAAAAAGGCAAAATGATATGCTGAGGTGAACATACTTTCCCAATCGTTCCGATAAGCGGTGTCCCAAAAGTAGTGACAGACCTCGTGCCCGTGACCCCTCTGACAGAATGAGTAGCTTTGAGAGGATCCAGAACGATGCCGTTCTCCTCCACCTCTCTCCTATACACCTGCAAAACAAATGTTGCAACAAGTTTGTTTCTTGTACATGCATACATACACACACATAGACACATACAGTAGAGTGTATACACTCACCGGCCACTTTATTAGGTACACCTGTCCAACTGCTCGTTAACACTTAATTTCTAAGCAGCGAATCACATGGCGGCAACTCAGTGCATTTAGGCATGTAGACATGGTCAAGACAATCTCCTGCAGTTCAAACCGAGCATCAGTATGGGGAAGAAAGGTGATTTGAGTGACTTTGAACGTGGCATGATTGTTGGTGCCAGAAGGGCTGGTCTGAGTATTTCAGAAACTGCTAATCTACTGGGATTTTCACGCACAACCATCTCTAGGGTTTACAGAGAATGGTCCGAAAAGAAAAAAACATCCAGTGAGCGGCAGTTCTGTGGGCGGAAATGCCTTGTTGATGCCAGAGGTCAGAGGAGAATGGCCAGACTGGTTCGAGCTGATAGAAGGGCAACAGTGACTCAAATAACCACCCGTTACAACCAAGGTGGGCAGAAGAGCATCTCTGAACGCACAGTACGTCGAACTTTGAGGCAGATGGGCTACAGCAGCAGAAGACCACACCGGGTGCCACTCCTTTCAGCTAAGAACAGGAAACTGAGGCTACAATTTGCACAAGCTCATCGAAATTGGACAATAGAAGATTGGAAAAACGTTGCCTGGTCTGATGAGTCTCGATTTCTGCTGCGACATTTCGGATGGTAGGGTCAGAATTTGGCGTCTACAACATGAAAGCATGGATCCATCCTGCCTTGTATGAACGGTTCAGGCTGGTGGTGG
Source organism: Hybognathus amarus (assembly GCA_030378365.1). Classification (NCBI taxonomy): domain Eukaryota; kingdom Metazoa; phylum Chordata; class Actinopteri; order Cypriniformes; family Leuciscidae; genus Hybognathus; species Hybognathus amarus. The sequence continues at coordinate 492,810 of JAQIUQ010001898.1, read as the reverse complement.
TGGTGTCATGGTGTGGGGAATATTTTCTTGGCACTCTTTGGGCCCCTTGGTACCAATTGAGCATCGTTGCAACGCCACAGCCTACCTGAGTATTGTTGCTGACCATGTCCATCCCTTTATGACCACAATGTACCCAACTTCTGATGGCTACTTTCAGCAGGATAATGCGCCATGTCATAAAGCTGGAATCATCTCAGACTGGTTTCTTGAACATGACAATGAGTTCGCTGTACTCAAATGGCCTCCACAGTCACCAGATCTCAATCCAATAGAGCATCTTTGGGATGTGGTGGAACGGGAGATTCGCATCATGGATGTGCAGCCGACAAATCTGCGGCAACTGTGTGATGCCATCATGTCAATATGGACCAAACTCCCTGAGGAATGCTTCCAGCACCTTGTTGAATCTATGCCACGAAGAATTGAGGCAGTTCTGAAGGCAAAAGGGGTCCAACCCGTTACTAGCATGGGGTACCTAATAAAGTGGCCGGTGAGTGTATATATATGTATATATATGTGTATAAAACGTTAGTTCGAATCCTTGATTCTGATTGGTCAAGAGCTGTGCTTTATTCACGATAAAACACGGCTATAATCAGCTTCACCCAACGGTTCTATTGATTCGCTGCGCAACACTGCGGACTTTATTAGGTATTTTTATTAGGCCTTTACTTCAGGCCACTTTATTAGGTACCCCATGCTAGTAACGGGTTGGACCCCTTTTGCCTTCAGAACTGCCTCAATTCTTCGTGGCATGATTCAACAAGGTGCTGGAAGCATTCCTCAGGGAGTTTGGTCCATATTGACATGATGGCATCACACAGTTGCCGCAGATTTGTCGGCTGCACATCCATGATGCGAATCTCCCGTTCCACCACATCCCAAAGATGCTCTATTGGATTGAGATCTGGTGACTGTGGAGGCCATTTGAGTACAGCGAACTCATTGTCATGTTCAAGAAACCAGTCTGAGATGATTCCAGCTTTATGACATGGCGCATTATCCTGCTGAAAGTAGCCATCAGAAGTTGGGTACATTGTGGTCATAAAGGGATGGACATGGTCAGCAACAATACTCAGGTAGGCTGTGGCGTTGCAACGATGCTCAATTGGTACCAAGGGGCCCAAAGAGTGCCAAGAAATATTCCCCACACCATGACACCACCACCACCAGCCTGAACCGTTGATACAAGGCAGGATGGATCCATGCTTTCATGTTGTAGACGCCAAATTCTGACCCTACCATCCGAATGTCGCAGCAGAAATCGAGACTCATCAGACCAGGCAACGTTTTTCCAATCTTCTATTGTCCAATTTCGATGAGCTTGTGCAAATTGTAGCCTCAGTTTCCTGTTCTTAGCTGAAAGGAGTGGCACCCGGTGTGGTCTTCTGCTGCTGTAGCCCATCTGCCTCAAAGTTCGACGTACTGTGCGTTCAGAGATGCTCTTCTGCCCACCTTGGTTGTAACGGGTGGTTATTTGAGTCACTGTTGCCCTTCTATCAGCTCGAACCAGTCTGGCCATTCTCCTCTGACCTCTGGCATCAACAAGGCATTTCCGCCCACAGAACTGCCGCTACTGGATGTTTTCGGACCATTCTCTGTAAACCCTAGAGATGGTTGTGCGTGAAAATCCCAGTAGATTAGCAGTTTCTGAAATACTCAGACCAGCCCTTCTGGCACCAACAATCATGCCACGTTCAAAGTCACTCAAATCACCTTTCTTCCCCATACTGATGCTCAGTTTGAACTGCAGGAGATTGTCTTGACCATGTCTACATGCCTAAATGCACTGAGTTGCCGCCATGTGATTGGCTGCTTAGAAATTAAGTGTTAACGAGCAGTTGGACAGGTGTACCTAATAAAGTGGCCGGTGAGTGTATGTATATATATATATATATTAATAGAGAGAGAGAGATGGATGTTACAGGCATTGTCATAGGCTTATTATTTGACTCTGATATGGAAACCAGGCTTCCATAGCAACAAGCTCGGTTTCAAATTGAAAATAAATATTTTGATATCTTTCACCTTCATATCCCCTTCTTCAATAACCAGCTGCCAGTTAGCATCTCCACCCACATCCTGTAAAGAATAGGTCATGTGACTGTGCACCATCTCCTCAACCTGTGAACAAAAGAAGAGGCATGAGGTGTTGCTGGAAGTATACAAGCCAAAAAGTTACAAATATTTCTCGAGTTACCGAAACAGAATCATACGCCTGCAGTTCATCCACACTAGTGTCGTGTCATTTCTCTACCTGAGCACTGAACCTGTGCACGTCATCTGAGGCACTTATGAGGTCGACGGAGGAGGAGAAGGAGGAAGTATGACTGCGAGGCTGAACCCAAGAGACAGAAAGCCAGAGGGAAACAGGTCAAGGGAAAGAGAGGGAAAAAAAATCATCACCCAGAGAATATGAAGAAGGCTTCCACTGTAAATCACACTTCAGCAGGAGGAACTTGAAGAACAAAAGGCAGAATCACAAACATAAAAGTTCCAAGAATTTCACAGAGTAGATCCACCATCAGCAATGACAGAATTGCATAATCAGTCAACGAAGAAGCAAATGTGCTTTGAGTGTTTGTGTGTAGGAGTGTGTGTTTGTGTGGGTGAGTCACCTTATTCAGAGTATTTCTGAGTGCCGATGGAGGAATAGGTGTCTGGAGAGAGGGAGATTTGTCGAGAATACCCTGCTTCTTTCTGCCTGGGACTGCAAAACAAGTCAGCGACATTTATATAAAAAACATTAGCTTTAAATGAAAAATTAAATTAGCTGTAAATGTGCTTGTCCTGATTGGTATATTGGCTCCTGATGAACAACGAACTGTCGATAAGGTTGAGTTGGGAGTCGAATAAGGCATTGGTAATCAAGAATCATTTCCAAAAGTTGGAATCCATTCCATCGAAGGGAAATCGACTCCTCTTTCCTTTTTTTTTTCTAGGTTACAAATTTTTTTAACCTTCAAATGGTCTTCATCTCCTGTTTACACTTCTGGGCTTCGGGGTCTATACGGACCCCAACAATTGATTGAGTAATTGTACAAAAAATATACATTTTTAATCATAGCAAATAATTATTTTTGTTTACTTCTCATCTATTCATTAATGCTGTGTTTTTGGAGATATAAAGTACCTTTGTATCCATATATCACACAATTCCTCAACTACACCATTAGCTTTAGCATTAGCATATAAAAATTTGTTTTAGGATACATTGCAACTGTACAAATTTTCAGATTTATGCCAGATTTTTTTTTTTTTTTTTGACACATGAAGAAAATATATATTTCGTTTTTTTCACATTTCCCAATCATTTCAATATGGGGTCATATTGACCCCGATGACCAGAAGTGTGAACATTCTTTTACATACCTTCAGAACAATCGAATCAAGCCCAGTTTTTTTTGTGTGTACAGAAAGATAATGTATGAAAAGTCACAAATCTTACTCCATCTTTTCCACTGAGATGAAGGAAACCTTTTTGTCAGGTGTCAAGTTGAATCCTAGATCATATGACCCCACGACCCGATTAAGGGCTACGTTGTCCTTGTTACAGTGTAACTATACATTTATGTAGAGAGTAATATGAATATAACAACAACATGTACTTACTATATAATAAGGGTTAGGGTTCATTTAGCTTGCAGGAAATTATGTATAATCTACTGTTTTATTACATACAGATACATGTAATGTAACAAGGACACTAAAATAAAGTGGACTTTTCTCTAAAGATCTGTTATCTCCACAAATAGGTTGCATATTCATCTATCGGTTCAGGTTCCAGCTAATTGTAAACTGAAACATCAAAAAGGGGCAGATATTTGCCTTTGTTCTTTTTTTCTGATCTCAACTTTCTCTCTCAAACTTTCAGTGTGATCTGAACGTGTTCATACTTTAAGGTACGTTAACAGTAACACCCATAAAGTCCACACCAATGGATGATAACATTGTTTATTATAAATGAACAAAGTTATTTGGACTTAAATATTCTTATAGAGAACTCCATAGTTATATAGTAGTTATCATTTTTGGTGTGAACGTCCCTATACCTGTGGTCAAGAAACGCACTCCCTGACATTAACTAAATGACTGACTCATGACTTAAAAACAACTATCGCTCAGTTTTAATGGGATGTTTTAAAGTCAAATTGTGGACTTATTACGTGAAAGGTAAGTGGTAAAGTTAGCAAAATGGCTAAATTGTTTCCAGAACTTTTAAGGTGACAACATCAACAGCACCACAGCTCAATATGTTGAAACACATATGCAAAACACTAGGCCACTCTGAACATTTTGGTTTTCCCAGTTTTTCTACAGAACTGAAAACACAAATATAATCCTTTGGTATTATTTACACTTCAGAGAGTCATGATGATGTGATCAAACAGTCCATTCCATGGAAAAATGGCGCCATTCCATGGCGGCTCAGCATTTAACAAAACGTGTCACAGTAACAGTACATAACATAGATGCCTTAGAAAACAGAAATGTGTAAAACATTCAGCTTTGCAAAACTATGAATTCATCTTGAATCATTACTTGTACTTCGATCTGGTCATGTTTATCCAATGCAGCTTCCACAGCATCAAAGAACTCCTCTTCATTGATCAGACTGTTTGGTCCTTCCTGCACAGACACGTTTAGCACAGAGAGAACATCGCAGTCAAAAATGTAGGGTGTGTGTTGGGCCACAGATGGACAGGACAGTGTAAATGAAAGGTTGTGAACTTACTTCATAGTCTGGTCCTCCATAATGAGGCTTCTTCTTCAGCTCCGCCAATGCAGCTTTGTAGGCGTCTTCAGCCCGTCTTCTCCTTTCAATTTCCTTTTGTGGAAAGAATGTTACTCATAGTTTTACTATATCCAATATAATTCAATGAATTCAAGACGATATTAAAGGGGTCATTACTATAATAAAAAATATTTAACATTTAATTTTTTTAAATTTTCAAATGTTTGGGTCTCTAAGATTTTTTTAATGCTTTTGAAAAAAAAATCTCAGATTCATTCATTTCAGAAACAAATACATTAAAAACACGAACATATTTTGACAATTTAAAGGTAACTATTTTCTAATTTAATGTACTTTAAAATGTAATTTATTCCAGTGATGGCTAAGCTGACTTTTCAGTATACATTACTCCAGTCTTCAGTGTCACATGATTCTTTAGAAATCAGTCTAATCTGCTGATTTGGTGCTCAAGAAACATTTCTTTATCATTGTTGAAAACAGTTGTGCCCATTCATATTTTTTGTACTAGATTATTTGATGAATAGAAATTTCAAAAGAACAAAAGTTATTTCCGTTATTTGAAATATAAATCTTCTGTAACATTATAAAAGTCTCAAATATCGATCAGTTTAATGCTGCCTTGCAGAAAAACAAAATTATATCTTTAAAAATAATAAAATCTTACTTTAAATGGTTGTAAATGGTCATGAATAAATGACCGTTGGGATTTTGATTCTGAAATAAAGTTTTAGAACGAACCATTTTTGCTGCCCAGTTTCAATAAACCGTTTGGACTTCAGCAAGACGCGCAGTGGTGGAGGAAGTACTGAATTTCAGTACTTAAGTAAAAGTACAAATAACCAGATAAATATTTACTTTAGTAAAAGTCGAAGTAACACAATGACAACCATACTTAAGTAAAAAGTAAAAAGTACCTGATTTTAAATGTACTTTAAGTATTAAAAGTAAAAGTACTTGCATAACAATTTATTCTCTTAATGTCTATTTTCTAATGATTAATAAAACATTCATTCTAACTCATTTCAACCTAATACTCATATAATGATGGAAAAAATTAGTTGTCACCATTTCTGAAACAAGCTTGCAATTAATTAGGCAATATACACATCATGCTTATCCTTACTACATGTTAATAACTATGTTTGGCAGTTAAACGTGATTAATTTATGGTGTAATTCTGAACCTCTTGGCTTGCCATAATCCTAACCAACCAGTATATTACACACAATGCGTTTCCTATGCACGTAAATACAAATTTTCGTGTATAAATTGCACGATAAATGCACTGCATGCGAAGGCGCATTTAATGTGACCGAGATTGATATATCTATGGCAACCAAACGTCACTGGTGAGAGCAAACGTGCAACGAACGGACGGTCAGATTACGTTTTGGCAGGGGAAAAACTGGTCAGAAAATGTAACAAAAATGTAACAGAAGTTGTAGAAATGTAGTGAGAGTAGAAAGTATAATAATTGCTGCAAAATGTAACAAAGTAAAAGTAAAAAGTATGCACTATTTATTCTACTTAAGTAAAGTAAAGATACGTGAAAAATGTACTTAAGTAAAGTAACAAAGTATTTGTACTTCGTTACATTCCACCACTGGGAAGACGTTTTGAGTTCTACAACGTATTATGTTTGCATACCATAATGAATTTGATTTGAATCCATATGAATCCTCATGATAGGCACTCAAGACTCTTGCTAAACAAAGACATGCTAACAAACAAATCCAAAAAAAAAATCATCTGTTAAGGATCCAAACAGAGAATACAGGGACAGAGCAAAGACATGAGACAGGCAATCTGACAGGTCCACTGGCAGTTTCATGCTTCAGCAATCACACCCATTTCAACGGTCTATCCTACTACAGATGCGATTGATGATCCCATTGCGTCTTGCCTCTTTGGAAGGCCATTCATTCAACAAAGGGAGGAGACCATAACACCCGTTCTCTAAACAACTTGCAGAAAGTCAATCTTTAGACCAGTCAAACAAATAACTCAAGCAGTCTTTCCACATTAAACCTTCACTGAAACATGTTTGATCATTTGACTAACTGAGAAGCTTTGGGTGACAAGTAGTTGCATAATTTTTGTTTAGTAAATAATAAATCCGATCAGTTCAAAAACTGACAGGTGTGTCTTTGCTAAAAGCACTGACACACCTCTACTACCGACGCAAAGATTGTACACATACTGAGACATGAGACAATTACTGACAACACCCGGCTTATATGACAGTTGATAACTATCAAAAGATGGTAATGTGACTCCACTAAACCAAGGCGATAAAACACCAATGGCAGAGCTGAGATGAAAATGCAAACGCGTCCACTTAGCAAAAACGCAAGACTAGAAACACATACAGTGTGTAGAGTGACTCTTTTCAGCACTTAAAACACAACGTAGCATCAAATAACCAACTGGACACAAGCAAGTTAAACCTACAGTGTAGAAGCTGCTGTGTGTAGACAGAGGAATCCAGTTTTCATTAGTGCTCTGAAGCGCCACCCAGTTCTGCCACGGCTTCAACGCTGAAGAAATGTACACCGTAGACATCCTTTACAATCCGGTCCGCTAACATCAAAACACACAATCCTCAGAAATGGGAAACTCTGGTCATTTTGCAGAAAGCTTTATTCCGCTCAAAGGTCTGTCCAATCCTGTTGATTGACTGTGAACATGCTGTAAAATCTGCGGCTGAATTCAAGAAGACGCTTCCTGGCTGATAATATAGCAGGGGTTGGACTGTAGAGGGAAAAACTGGTCGGGCAAGTGCGAGCAGAAGCTTCACACTCGGATACTAATGACGATGCTAATGTGAGGAATGCACGGCTTCTGGAGACCAGATGCACTTTTGTTTTAATGGATGTGTCTTTGTGACTCATTCAGTAATTAAGGTGTTATGTGGGAAGTGTATGGGAAAGTAAATAGAGCCCATTTTAAGCTTGTGACAAAACAGCTTGATGCGGAATGCTTCATACTGTAACAAAATGCACTCTGAGGTTTCAATATTGCAAAAAAAAAGTATATGGTAGTCCCAAAATTAACAATACTTCCTGTAAATCTGAAATTACCAAAAAAGGGAGAATTCTGTCATAATTTAATCCCCTTACTTTTTTCCAAACCCATACTATTGACCTTGATGGATTAAATTGAGGTATTTTTCTTATTCAAGGCTTTTGTATGGGTTCAGAGGACATGAAATGTAACTCAGGAGTCTGATGGACTTCTTTAATGGTGCCTTTATGGAGATTGATGGGACGTGGTCACCGTTCACTTTTTATATTGGCAGAGCAATTGGACAGATCCTTTCTGACCTCCTATACACTTCACTGGTTCTCCGCAGGGCTGTGTCCTTTTCCCTCTGCTCTTCATTCTGCATACAGACTATTTCAGGTCCACCCAATCTAACTGTCATCTAATTAAAGAGCAACATGCAGGTTGAATTTATTTCTGAATTAATACTTTAAATTGTCTGCAGAGGTCTTTTAAAAACACATATGTAAAAATTACTAATGAAATCTCATTTGATGTCGAGATTTTGATGAAAATGCGCTAGGCTCTGGAATGACGCCTTTCCCGCAAGCAACGCGTCATATGACGTCGCCCGAGGAAAACAAATGAGCTCGCGGTCCGCTTTCTCATTGTTGGGTGTTGATGTAGTTCGAGCAGCCGTGAGAGACAAAGTTTTAGATCGAGTTTTAGAGAAGCCATAATGGTAAATTATTGATAAGATCTTCATCCTCGTGATCGACAGACTGTCCTCTGCTTGCTCAATGCTCAACACAGCAACATTTTATGTGATGGGAATAGATCAAAAACTTCTCACGATTCGTTAATCTCGATAGATGTAATAGTAAAAAAACTATAATAGCTGTAATAAAATTTTCTGAGAGAGTTTCACATGTAATACATAGCTATTTCATATGCAAGCATGTCCGCCAATCACAGCAGAGGCCGGTTACACACAGCAGACACGCCTCTTCAAACAGAGTGTTCAGATCAGGGGCTAAAATCAGGCTAGGAAAAATGCCTTTTATTTCTAAATTATGACTATTTTTGATCTAAAAACATACTAACATAATAAGGGCAACCCAGGAAACATTATAAAACAGTTAAAAAAACCATTATAGGGCACCTTTAATATGTACAAATAAAGTGTTTGAAATTGGGAAATAAAAAGCATTTATTTTAAATAAAAAAGTTTTTTTTTGTAATATTATAAATCATATTTCACTTTTGATCAAATTCATCCATTATTGTTGAATAAGTAATGATAATCAAAAAAATGTACATTCTGTCATAATTTACTCACCAAACATGTATGAATTAGAATTACTATGTTGATGTATGGTTTGGAGTCTGCAAGATTTATTGCTGCACACTACCTTATCTAGTCGTCTCTGCCAGCTCTCCTCTCGTTTGACCAAAATGTCGATGCAGTGGGACAGTGTGGACAGGATTCCTGCTGTAGTGGCTTTAAACGTGATGGCTTCACCCTTGAAATCGATGCCTGCAGGAGCTTTGAGGCTGTCCACAGGAAATACTGCAGAAAAATCAAGTCAAATTAATATTAAATAGCAGCCGTACTCCAACTTAGCTCTACTTCTCAAGAAAATTTCAGTGGCTTAATTAAATCTTTATAAGTGTCTTATCAATTGTTTCGGAACCCAGAAAGAAATAAGCCATTTAACAACCACCATCATGGACATAATGGAAGATTTTCACCATTACGGGAGTAAAAAGCACTTTGCACTCTTTACACACTCCAAATGATGTTACCACTAACTGCATGACGTGCAGTTTGTCATTTATTGCATGGTGTAGACTGTTTTTTTTTAATGCTACTGCAAATAAAGACGCATGAACAAATATTACATTAATCAACATTTGAAGTGGATCAAAAACCTATCATGACATGAAAACTTTGATCTTTTTTTTATCGTGCATACACTGTATTCAGAAAAATCTTTGCTTGAGAATCAAACTGCATTCAGACAGGATTTGAACATTTTCAACAATAAATGTATTAGGCACAAAGTAGTATGTGATATACAAACTCACATTTCTCTTTGCTGCTGTTGTTGTTGAGATAATCTGGGACGTAAGGTTGGAAAATTTTCCTCATCATCAGATACTGCAAGAAAAAAATAGCACCCTTTTTAGCAGTCCAACAACAAACAATTCAAGCAATTTGAATTACCACTCATCCATTTAAAGAGAAGGATCACACAAAAATGAGAATGACAACTTTTATTTACCCTAATGCCGTTCCCAACCCACAAGACCTTTGTTCATCTTTGAAACAAAGATATTTTTATGTTCTCTCAGCCTTCCGGTCCATGTAACCAAAACTTTCACACATTAAAAAGTAAAAAAAAACACATCGTGAAAATAAATCTATACATGCCAAAAGGTTTAATCCAAGTCTCCTGAAGATATATTTATGAACATATATTTTATTCACATAAGCCAGATCAACACACTATAGAGCATATCAATTATGTAAACTGAAGTTAAACTCTGCTTGCTTTGCCGATATGAAGAAAAAACTAATTGGTTCTCACAAAATCAGGCAGGCAAGACTGAGCTTTCCGCTTACCATATTTATTAAAGGACGAAGCATTCAGAGTTTTGTTTGCGTGGACTTTTACAGGAGGAACAGAAAATATCTTCTGTGTTTAAAATAACACCATTAATGACAATTTATCCCCAAACTATCCCTGTAAAGTTAAACGCACAACATAAAATGGCACTCCTCTAAGGAGGCTTTCACACTAGCACTTTTGGTGCGCACCCAAGTTCGAATGACGTCAGAGTTCGGTTCGTTTGGATGATGTGAACGCTGTCTTCCGAACTCGGGTGCGCACCAGCGAACCGTACTCGGGTCCGCTGAAAGGTGGTCTGGGGTACGGTTCATGTGAACTCCAGTACGGTTCGCTGCTGATATGAACGCAAACGAACCAAACCGCAGAAGTGAACCGCTATTGATGACGTATAATGTGGTCGAATCATTTTTCCGACAGACAGACGCAAGTGTGTTTCTGTATCTTTTCTAGGGCTGGTCCGAATACTTCACAAGGAAGTAGTGTCGTATTTGGTGCAATACGTAGATAGACAGCCGAGACGCGACATGTTTCTAATTAATAAACCTTGAATAAACTACACAACAGCGCGAGCAGGAAGCGGCGTGCCTCACGCGAGCCGAGTTTATGCTCCGAGAACTGACATATTGCAGAACAGACAAACACAGGTCTTATGGAGGGATTATATGCTCCGAGAATGGACACTGCTGCACTAGTGATATAACTTAAACTTAAATTTAAATGAATAAAACATAGCAACGAAATTTAAATAAATAAAAATGAAATTTAAATGAATAAAACATAGCAACGAGATTTAAATAAAACAAGCAACGAAATTTAAATAAATAAAAACGAAATTTAAATGAATAAAACAGCAACAAAATTCAAATAAAACAAAACAACGAAATTTAAATAAATAAAAAATAGCAACGAAATATAAATAAATAAAACATATAGCAACGAAATTTAAATAAATAAAAACGAAATTTAAATGAATAAAACAGCAACAAAATTTAAATAAAACAAAGCAACGAAATTTAAATAAATAAAACATAGCAACGAAATATAAATAAATAAAACATATAGCAACGAAATTTAAATAAATAAAATCGAAATTTAAATAAAAACATAGCATAATAACGGGTAAAAAGGATAATACATTTTGTTTCTATTATTCTTTTCTTTGAAAACAAAACCAAAGGTTAAAAAAAGAACAAATGTGAAGCGAGCTATTCTATCCATTTTGATGCCTTTTCATAGCGGTTACCAAGCAACATGATTACGCCGCCAGCTGCTGCTTGATGAGGCAAGCGTACCACGGTTCGGATACAAATATATAATGTGAACACAGACCATTGGGGGCAGGGGGGAGCAATCGAACTCGGGGTCGGAACAGGCAATCGAACCAAGTGTGAAAGCCCCCTAAGAGTTTGAAGGGGAAGTTTTCTCTTGTCTAACGCCAAGTTGGCCCCTCAGCAAGATAAAACTCCCTGTATCATCATAACTGTTTTCCTCACCTTTGTCCCTGTGAAGCTCATCTTTACAGTCAGCATCTGCGCAGTTGTCAAAGTACCTCTGCAGAGTGTCCACTTGTCTGCAGAGAATGTCCCGGAAGGTCTCCATCTCTGCTAGCTTTTCCCGCAGACTGTATCCCTTCTGTTCAACAGTTTGCAAATAAACATTCAATTGAAACTACATGAAGTTGCAAAAGTTGGGACTGTGGAGGCAGAGACTGATTCTCACCTTGAAGGAGGATGCGGAGGTGGTGGAGAGGCCACTGGCGGCAGAGGTGAGGGACAGTAGGGAACCATGGCGGCGAAGACTGCTCTCAGACCCGTAGCCTGACTCAGCCTGCACACAAAAAAACACTCGGTAACTTCACACTTGTTTAAAAATAACATTTAATGAATCGAGGGCAGTGACGTGTCAGGTCAATGCTGTGCAGTGAAAAACACAGAACTGGAGACAGACTGAACATTTCTGAGACTTACAAGAAATAAAGCAGCTGTTAGGATCACTGCTTAAAGGTTCTCTATGTAATTTATTTTATAAAAATGAATCCTTTTTTTATTGCCTGTGTTTGAAGGGGTTGTAATCACACATTGCAATGATCCACTTTTCGGGTTTTGCTATTACCTCTGAAGGCCAATATTCATATTTATATGTGAGGTCTCCGGGTCGGATTTCCTGCGAAATCCATCAGATGTGACGTGCATGCGCGCTCCCGAGCCTAGCTCTAGCCTCTCTATCCTACAGTCAAACATGCGAGATGCGACCAACGGCACTTCAGCTGACGACACGGAGTCTGATAACTCCCCAAAACGTCCTGCCTCCAACACAACACAGACTCCAACACAAACTCCACATAAATATAAAAAACAAAAAAAGTTTTATCTGCTCAAGCTCGTCAGGCAAAATGTGAATGGACGGAAACGCGGATCAACATAGTAAACTCTATTGCAATAGCAAGGTAAACTCTACATGACACATGACATGAATACAAAAGAATGTTCCAGGATAACAGAAAGGGTTTAGGATGTAACTTATTTTATTTACTAGATCTACTGACTAACGTCACTCATCCACTACTGTCATATTGTTTATACACATTTCCAGCAGTAATGTCACTTCCTACGATCTTACTGATACACTGAAACTGTTCAGTTTAGTTCACTAACCGTTTTCGTTATCATATTATACATTCACCGATGTTGACATTGCTGATTGTGAAAGATACACAAATAGTTAGAGAAATGGCTCATGCTACATCACATGTCGGCTAAATGCACAGCAGTTTATTGTAATGGACGAGCACAGAGCATTAGTTCAACGTCAAGCTGATAAAAGTAGGCTATTATTGTACCTGCAGTGGGAGTTTACATTAGTTTTCTGTATGTCGTGTGATGATTTCGCCGTCGCGTCTGAAAGTCTCCGTGTGGCCGTGTAGTGAATGCTCGCTCTTGAGATAGATCACGCACACGAGCGCTCTTGTTGTATTCTGAAACATCCCCACTAGTGGCCGCTAAAAATCGCATAGAGCACCTTTAAAGAGTAACTAAACACTAAACCAACTTTTTTTAGTTAATGATCTGTAAGAATGGATCTTTATTAATACCAGTCATTGATTCAAGTAACTTTTTTGACATTTGTGTATAAAGTGTTCAATTTCTACAAAATATGGTGTAAAAACGTCTTAGTGCTGCCCTCTTCAGGTTGAACGGTGGCTACTGCAGTTGAATTTTCCTATTGGATGTTACGCACTTTGTGACGTACGCAGGTTTCAGCTCACCACGCGAGCTACGCCCTTGGCATTATAAAAAACAGCTTGTTTCGTCAAAACCACTGTAGGGAGTCAGGAGTTGGAATTGTGAGTATTGAAAATGATCAGGATAGAGTGTTTTAGAATCTCATTTCGTCCCCTCTATCTCCGCTGGGGTCTGCCCACTTTTTCAGCATTTTCAAATATTGCCAATGGGTGGAGTCAGGCTCTCACCAGGGGTTCAGTTACCCTTTAAAGGAGTAGTTCACTTTAAAAAAAAAAAAAACGTATGCTAATAATTTACTCACCCCCATGTCATTCAAGATGTCCATGTCTTTCTTTCTTCAGTCTAAAATAAATTAAGGTTTTTGATTAAAATATTCCAGGATTTTTCTCCATATAATGCACTTTACTGAACAGTTCAAGGTCCAAAAGACAGTTTCAGTTCAAACTGTTCAAAGGGCTTTAAACGATTCCAGAAGATGAATAAGGGTCTTATCTAGCGAAACTATCGCTCACAAATCTTTTTTTGAGTCATTTAGTTCATTCAATGAACGAATGAACGTAATGAACGAATTGACTCGGAAAACTTAAACTATTTTCGTCTTTCCGTCACTTTCGATCCATTTATTAATAATAAAAGTATTCATTTGGAAAATAAATAAATATATATTTTTAAAACCTTACCGACACAAAACCTTTGAACAAAAGTATATAATCTAATAGAGCCAGACCGATATATCGGCATGCCGATATTATCGGCCGATATTAGGCATTTTCTAAATTATCGGTGTCGGCAGTTATAATGGGCGATAAATTAATATTTAAAAAACAAAAAATAAAAATGGACGAAACACGCTTGAACCATGTCATGAGTGGTGGAGTTGTATAGTTTGTCCACCAGAGGGCACTCTACACCGTCCCTGTTGGCAACACTCGTTCGAGTTGGTCACAAGACATACATTACTTGAATAACAATTAAAAGAACATCCTCATCAGTCACGGAATTAGTAATAATTACGTTACGTTGTTACAGTGTAGTTGACTGACTGAACTTTTTACTTTTGACACAGTGACTGAAGTATTTCTTTAATAGCGCGTGACAGTTATAGCAATGAGACTAATCATCTCTTCTTGGCCTGTTATATAGAAAATGTATGTTTTACACTTTGCAGTATGATGCCATCCATTACTAAGTTATTACTCATCACAGACTAGATAATCACAAAGCTAGCTAATGCCACTATCATCAGTCGGTTCTGTTGTGACATTAAAAGAAACAAGTTTATTTTCAAAATGCATGATCATAATATTTTAGTTAAAACTAATAAATAACTACAAATAACTAACATTAGGGAAATCTGTTAATGTTTTGTTGCGCGTTTTGAAAAAAATAATATCGGCCGATATATCGGCATATCGGATTTTTAAACCAAAAATATTTGTATCTGTATCGGCCTTCAAAATCCTTTATTGGTCAGGCTCTAGAATCTAACATCATAAAATTCATTCAAATTCAAATTAATATTATAATTACAATATATTAATATCTTAGAGTTGTGTTACATTCACATGTGCAAATGATAATCTTTGATCTATACAAGTAGACCTGCCTCTTTGAATGACATGGGTATGATGTAGGCATGGACACAAGGAACAACATTGCTGTTGCAAGGTTACTGTACTTCTGTTCTGGCCCGTTACACCACCTGACAAAGTAACAAAAGCTGCATAAATGAGGAAGAAGGCTGATGCTAAAAATTATAATACAACATGTCGCAGACATTCTCTACCCATCTCAATCCCACATCAATATCATGATAGTACTGTAAATACAGTTCCTGGCAGAGAAATCCAGGTATAAACTGAAAGTGTTCATGACTGCATCCCTCTAAGAAAAGGAAAGTTCTGAATCAGATTTTTCAAGTTTTGATAATAATTAAGCAAGGAGTGCAATGCATTCAAAGAATCCAGAAAAAAAGGTTTCCACAGAAAGCAGGACAACTGTTTTAAACCAAAAATCCAGCTTTTCCATCACAGGAATAAAAATATATAATATAGTTATAGAAAATTGTAATATATAAAATAAATGCAGCATATTTAAAAATTTTACCGACCCCAAACCTTTGAGCGATAGTGTAAAAAGTCCCATTAAGTGCAATCAGTACTCGCATAACTCTTTTATTTGGTTAGAAGACACTGTACCTTACAGCAAAAGCATTCGATTCAGTCCTTTCATGAGTGCACCGTAAAAATGCTGACACTTGGCTTGTGGAAGATTAAATTAAAGTGCTTTAACTAATAGCCAATGACAGGATGGGTCATATGGATCATCCTTAAAAAAATGCAACAAAAACATAATTTCAGGAAAAGCTGGAATAACCTGCTTCAATCTTGCTTCGTCCCAATCAATGAATGACGGAAATGATTATTGTAATTGAATTCCCCAGGAAAACATGATGAATGGTTAAGTAAGAGAGCTGGATGGTGAAAAGTAAATGACATGAGTTAAAATGCTAATGTGCTAAAGCCCACCATTTGCCCATTCCAGCAGCCAAAGCAGGACAAGGCACTGCAGTCCTGAGCACTTGGCCCCAGCATGACCACTACTCTTTTCAGACGCTCCCAAAAGCGCTCCTCCTCAAGGCGGAATTCCCAGTTCTTCTCAAGACACCCCAAGAATTCCCAGTTCTCTATCCGGACACTCCTAATATGTTCTCTCTGGACACTCCAAAGATTCTCAGTTTCTCTCGGACACTCCTTGCTGGACACTCTCTAGAATTCCCAGTGCACTGACTGCAGACTATTTCACTAGCACATGGTCAAGCAGGAACAGAGGAGGAGACAAGCATTCGCAATGATGTGAAGAAATGATGTGAGGTGGGTTTCTGAAGCAGAATAAAACCACAGAGATTGTGGGTGGGTCTGCATGTGGAGGAGAGTGAGTGAGAGAGTGAGGCGGCAAATCATACAAACACTGAAACTCCCAGAGCTGCCGCACACACTCCACTCACCTAAAAGCAATATAACCAACATAAATCATCCGGAAGTCCTGCCGTTACATTGGCTGTATCTAATCCAGCAGCATGAATGTGTAAGTGAATGTGTGAGCGTGCGTTTAAGGAGATCTCAGATCCAGCTGGGCGTGTGTGCTCTCGTCTTGGTCTCTTGTGCTGTACTCCTCATCTCAGAGCTCATCTTAAAGTGGAAAAACGCATTTAAGGACTGCATTCCAATGAGTTCCAATCAAGCCCCTTTGTTTTGGTTCAGAGGTCTTCCTGCTGGGCAGGGATTTCAAATCGGTCTCTTCATGCGACTGAATATACTCATGAATTATACATGCAGCTGGACGACTGCGAGCGGAAAACGCCCATCTGCCCCAGCCTGCATCACCCACCCACGCACGCACACACACTCACCTCGATGAACGGAGAGTTGCGATAAACAACGCTGACCTGAGTGCCAACAGCCTCTCTACTGATGTGCTCTTCTGTTAGAGGAATGGTGATTCAAATACCATTTTTAGATTTGAAGCCATTTAGATCAGAAGAGGCAGGTAAAAAAACAACTGATTATTCAGGTCAGTTTGTGTTTAGATAAGAGATTTTCAGAAGATAGATTGACATGAGTAAGGCTTTAAATATTGTATTTGATGTGGCATCAACAACCACATATACCACACATACAATTGTGACGTGTACAAGTCACACAAATGCAGCATCATTTGCACCAGGCTGACAAAATGTGTGACACACTGAAGGGTGTACTCACACTAGGCACGGTTGCCATGAACCGGGCCCGAGTACGATTGCTCCCACTCCCCCGCTGGCCTGCACTCACATAGGGTTTCAGCATTCGTGCCGGAGAACGCTTACGTCATCATGGTGCGATGGTTTCGGGATAAACAAGAAGAGCGGCGCTCTCTGAACTGAACACAATGGAGTCCATCGCTCTGTTTTCTTTGTGGATAAATTTGTGTCGTTTGGTCCACAGCCCTCTCACAGCCTGTTGTTAAACAGATGTGTCGCCTTAGTGGCGCGAAAATTTTCACGAAATCGTGCTGCTCGTATAAGGAGGTTTGCACGTCACACGTCCTGTTCCGTGCTCCAGCACGGTTAGCGCTCACACTGCATGCGAACCGCGCCCGAGTCCAACTGAACCGTGCTCTGGCCCACCTCTTCCAAGCGGGCCAGGGCCGGCCAATCGAGCCACGCCCGGGCACGGTTCGGAGCACACACACTAGTCAAACGAACCAGGCTTTGGTGGTCAAACGCACTCGGGCACGGTTCAAACTGGCTAGTGTGAGTACACCCTAATTGTAAGTCAATACAGCATCACAGTCCCGCCCACAGCCCGAGAGAGCGCTGGTGCCGGAAGTACATTTTGAATTCATTTCTCCCATTGACATTTTGTAAAATCCATATCTAAAGAGCATTAGAGCATGTCTGAGGATAAGCAGCTAAGGCTGAACTCATTAACATACAAAATATCACTTAGAGTAAAAAACGAAGAGAAAATCCAAAAAAAGTCAAGGATACAAGCCTGTGTACATAATTTCATTTCCGAGCGAAGGAACTACTCATCCCATAAACTAAAGTGGCCTGACTAAATTCGACTGAAGCCACCGTGAAAGAGTGTTTTGAGTGACTTCCAAATTTGATGACGGCCATGTGAACTTTTTCCTCCTGTGAATTTTATATAGTGAATGTGCTGGGAAACTCCTTCTTCCTCGATTTCCTGAAGCTTATATTTAAAACGCATTTGCAGCTTCACAAGCTAAAACATTGAGCATCTGGCTCGCTCATAGGCTGTGCTACGGCTACTGCACATCCAATGGCGCGGGGCATCTCTGAGGTGCGACCAATGAACTTAGCCCTACGTCATTACATGATCTTCAGTCTTCACGTACCTTTGCAGGGTTTCAGACACTCACTGTGGGATTGTTTATGATTGTGGGTAATGAAGTACTTATCAATACATCACGAATAAAAGGCATTTATCTTAAAATCATGTTAGTGCCCCATGAACTTTTGGCGTTTATATGAGCATATGCAATCACTTAGTACATCCGTAGCTGGTTTTAAGTCTACCATGTATGGTTACGTTTTAATGGCTTATATCCCAACTCTCAATGGAGAATTTGTATTGAAATTTTACTTCTGGCATTGGCTGTGGGCGGGACTGTGATTCTCTATTGAAGAACTCTTGGCAACTAGTGGCTTAGCACACAGGCATGCACTGCTGGGAGACCCGTCATGTTAAAGGGTTAGTTCACCCAAAAATGAAAATTAAGTCATTAATTACTCACCTCATGCTGTACCAACCCCTTGAAGACCTTCGTTCATCTTCAGAACAGAAATAAAGATATTTTTGATTAAATCTGAGAGGTGGATCACTCCTCCATAGACTGCCTGAGGGATTGGCTCTTGACAGCCCATAAAGTCATTAAAGAAAATGTTTAAATATTCCATGTGCCTACAGTGGCTCAATTATAAGTTTATCAAGCGACTAGACTACTTTTGCTGTTTGTTTAGTAAAGCTTTGAAACAAACTGTATTGTATAAGCGCGTATATAAATAAAGGTGACTTGACTAATATTAAATGTTCCCAAAAGGACATTTAACAACTCAAACTCACTGTTGAGTTCTCATAACTGCACAAAGCTTCAGTTTATGCTTTTATGACCTTCAAAACAAGCAAATAACTGAATTTGTTAGTCACACAAGTCAGACATAGAACATTATGATAAGTTCAAGAAATCTACCTGCTAAACAGCTGCCTGAAAACACAACTGTACACACACACACCCTTTCCCGGATCAAAACACCAGCTGTGTAGTAACAGCTCCACTCATTTTATTGAGTTCAGCTTTAACGCACATGTGAGAGTCATTCAAATCAGCACATTCTCAAGACCCTGCCATTGTAAATCGGTCCCATGACACGTCACCGCAAACCAATGCCAGATACAATAAATATCTTGTTTCTCTTCATGCAAAAGAATCATAACCAACATGTCACTCGGATAGATGAGCTAAAGCAATCTCATATATTCGTACTTCCCTGGCAAATAGTAGTTAAAAAAGTACAGTACAGTGTGCCGAATGAGTAACGATACAATAAGCAAACAAAAGGTACTAAGATATTGTTCGACAAGACAAGTAAATTAATTTAACTTTCAATTAAGTTGCTGTTAGTATATAATAGGTCAAAGGTCAATGCCAACATGGAAGGAGCAATATATGCCAATAATTCAATATATGCAAGTATACATATTTGAATAATTTCCTAATACATATTTAAACATTTATCTTTTAAATTATTAATTTATAAACATTTTTTTAGGAGTCACTGCACACAAGATCTTTTACAACCTGAACTAACCTTTCCTTTTCATTAACATGTCAAATTATTTGATATTTTAAGACACTTATTGTACTTGACACATAGTCATGAGGGTCTGTAAGGTCCTTTTTATGATATAATAAGTTTTATTTTTTTCAGCATGGTTTTATAAGTTGGAGTGAAGGAGTTAAGCAGTTTTAAGAAACGGATTAATAGTAATAAAGGATTATGCTAAACTACTTAACTTTCTTATTTCATTCTTCTTTACTACAATGTCAGGACAGTTGTGTCACCCAGACATCTTGAATTATTGACAATCCCCAAAAAAATTAAATACTTTTACTTCAGAAATTAAAAACATGCCCAAAGTCAAGGTTTATCCAAGTCACAATATTTGAATAAATTAATATATCTGACAAAAAATAAGCACAACGTCATCTGATCTACCACACCTGCATACCTGAAAAACTAATTTAATCAATAACCGAGATGGATGGAAGTCCTTTATCAAATTCAGCACATACTATGAAAAGCACAAATTTTAATTCAAACCAAGTCCTCTAGAAAGGACTCCACAGTGGCTCTTCTGTGTACAAGGAAGCGGTAGCTAAAAAGAAAAAAGAAAAAAGAAAAATAGGCATGCAGGACACATTCCAATGCCTCAAACACCCTCCATTCCTCAACAAAGGAAATAAAAAACACCCATTCAGGTTCTGCAACACGAACATGATCACTCACTATCAAAAAGACACTGGAAGCTGGAGCAGTTTATCTTGCTGCTTCTGAGGGACTCACCTCTGTGAAGTTCGATGGTATCAATCCACTGCTGCCGCAGCAAAAGGATGTTCAGCCCTCAGGTACCAGATGCTGTCGTTCACACTGATGTCAAACCGGCATTCATCAAACTCGTGAGGCTGAAAGGATCAAATACAAGAACAGATCATAACAATGAACATGTTTGGAAAATGGATTAAACATGAGCCATAAACATTCCATTCTCTCTGCCATTGTTTTTGGAGCACCTTTTCCTGCTGTTCCTGATAAACAACTGCTGAACCACATCATATATTTGCATTCATTGTAATAGGTCAGTGTACCTGTGGAAACATTTTCAGACCACTTGAACAGAAAAACAAAAACTGCTAGCCATCTCAAAACAAGCTTTAAGTAGTGCACATATTATCCACAAAGTATAACTTAACAATCAATTATTTTGCCAAGCTATCCTTTTGTTTCTTAGTTTTAGCTAATGAACCTAAATGAGCCAACAATTCTAGGGATTAACTGTTAAAGTCTCTGTAAAGTCAAAATTAAGAATGTGGTCTGAGTTTCACACCACAGAAAAATGTGTTATTAGCCACCCAGACAAATTTGAATGATAAAAAAGCCAGCAAGTAGATAAAATAAGCTATCAAAATCTTGAACAAAATTAGCAGTTTTCTCTGCTCTCAAACGCTGGGGGCGTGTCCACTGGCTGCGCTAAAACCATGCCCACTCGCGGAAAGCTGTGGACGGTGATATTAGGTGAAACTGCTTTCGGGGACGGGAGAATGAACGCTGAGGCCAGAGATAGTCGGGTTCAGGCCCATTCACCATTAACAGCGGTTGATCAGTGAATTCCAGTTGTCTCTGAGGAAAGCTTATAAAACGATCTTGTGTAAAATGATCACCAAAGAGGCGGGTGTTGGAGGTGATCCTCAGCTCTTCATCAAGGTCGGCTCTGCACAAAATTAATCCATCTCTTCTTGATGTGACTGTTTTTAGGAAATTTAAATCATAGACACCGATCTGTTTTGTACATGATCGCATCCAGGTAGCATAGCTACCTAGCAAACTGTAGGCTGTAGGAAAAGCTCTTTGGCCACCCCCTCTGGCCAACCCAGATCTCATAGGTAGTTGGTCAAGTATGTCAAACACAAGAACAGAGCCGGCGCCAGCCGAGTGCTAATGAGGGGGCGTCTGAAAACTGAGAGGGGGCTTTTACATTAACGCATCGTCACCACTTTTCTCGGGGGCTCCCCACTACTTTTTGAAACATCTTCGCGGTACGGATGAACCCATAAAAAATGGATTAGGCCTAAATATCTTCAGTTAACTAGCAGAGCATTCATTTTGTTCGTTTGTCAAATTAGAGTTTAAAATATGAAATATGTTTTTTTTTTAAATCAATCAAAGTGCTCGTTTCGATCAGTGAAGCGGATAGTGTTGTCTTGTGGCTCGCACTGTCTTCCCACGGACACGCGCTTCAATCAGTTGCGGAGACTAACCCAGGTGAAAAAAAAGTTCACTAAAATACATTTTATTTAAGTGCACTTATTAGTACACTTCCATAATGCACTTAAAGTGCTCTATTTTCGCGCACTTATTTTGTACTTAATATATTAAAACAGCTTATCTTTAGTACTGCTTAATAATAAGACGACACGTTTTACATGTTAGAAACACATGATTGTGTAATTGTGTAAGTAGTTACATTTTGCTCTATTCTTCTCCCAGTTCATCAGCCACTTACTTTCATGTATTTCGTGATTAGTGGAGAAATTGACGTGTTGTAAATCCAAAATCCAACAGATCCGATTCTGAACATACAGCTCTAACTAACGCGATCGTTATAAATGTGTTTAAACAACAAAACACATCCACTTGCACATATTTGACAATCGGAATATCAGTGTTTCATGCTATAGCTAATACATTTGTGAATATTTTGAATAAAAAAGGAAAAATGACATAAAAGCAGATCATCGTTTATTCAGCTGTGTTGTGATTGCGCTCTGTCAGGTGACAAGCAATGACAGCGTCACCGTGGAAACATTAAAGTGAAAGGTTCTAAATAACAGTCGCCTTGAAAAACTCACGCTGGGGGTCAGATGGAATTTTTTTAACTTACGTGTGGAAGGGTTGACTACAATATTATTAATTTAGCTTAATATTCACAAAAATAAGGAAATGTGAAAATGTAATTGGCAAAATGGGATTTTTAAATAACATATTTTATCAGTAAAATCCCGTTTACATTCATTGTGATCTGAGGGGGCGTGAGAGTCCCGTAGAGAGGGCGTCGCCCCCTCACGCCCCCGTGGCCGGCCCTGCACAAGAAACAAGAGCAATGCTGTCAGTCAGTGATGACAGCTGATCAACTGATTTAGGGCTAGTTTTAATTTTTTTACTAACACAGTAGTGTTCGTAGTGAGGCTGTGAGAGCTGATTTCTTCTGCAGCACCATGGACGTTCGGCCCTGCAGGTCAAGTGACCCATTAGATGAGCTCGCTACAGCTACTGCTGCTGCTCCGTGAAATAGGAGGGACGGTCAGTTACAACAGCAACAATACAAACGCTGGAATCTGTAGCTCCCTTTCGAACTACAGGTCACTTCGTATTATGTAGCTACCTATACGTAGTGGGAAAACTTTACTGAAGCCTATATGTAAAATCGCATCTGGCGCCTCTCGCCAGAGCCCGCAAGTGTGTGGAGAGTTGTGAGAGGTATGGTAATTTAATGTATAGTCATATGGGTAGTTCCCTCTGTGTAGGAAAACTTTATCTAGCACTAAGTAGCAGCTAAAAGTCGAACTACACCTACACTAGCTATCTTAGCAGCCTGCAAACCAAGTTAAGCATTGAACTAGTTAGCATTTTTTTTATTGTTATTTGGATACCGCCATTCAATATGAAAACTCTATTTTCTGATTAAAGACTGAGGGTGTTTTTTTGCAGATGTCTGCGTTTAATAGAGCTAATGTTATATTTTTGGCCAACCACAAGCAGTGTGTGAAATATAGTTTGACAGTCAAAATTTAAGTAGCTATAACACAGGAACAAGATGTGACATTTATTTGCTCAATGACTTTTTCTTTCTTTTTCTCTTGGAGATAAGTGACTTTTCACAGTTCACATATTTTTTGACGTTTAAATAGGCAGATGCAGAGTGAAATTGCATTCAAATGGCACAAATGTAATAAGTTAATTTATGAAAGAAGCAACTTAAAGGTGGAAATACCTAAGATTTTTGCATTAAAATATCCCAAAATCACAAGGCCAGTGTTATATATTTAGTTAAGATGATAACTTACAATATTCCAAATGTTTCAAGCAATGTTTAAATCGCGAGAAAATGGAGATTTTAACCAAGGAAACGGGGCGTGTGAGCAGGGGTGAGCTGGGAGTCGCCAGTCAATCGCGTCATATCCGCGTTACCTCGGTTTCCGCTCGTACTACGTGTAGTCCTGGATAAATGCGGAAGTTGTAGTTGTGCGTTGCGTCTATCAAGCAACAACGTCAGCTTGTTTCGCGCATTTGTAATGGAATGGTGCACATTCTGGTGCATTATTCTTTTCAATTATTCTCGGAATGTGAACTGTTGGCTGTAAAGGGGTCGCACACCGGACGAGAAGAGCCGCGCCACGTCTAGGACAAAGTCCAGTATCGCACACCGGACGCGCACTTTCTCATCAGTATATGGCCAGCAATATTGTTATGTTTAGTGACATGAAAGGAAGATAATGTCTGTTATATGTTATGATTGTACTGTACAATTAAATACAATCGTTGCTGAGTCTGCAGTCTGAAAATTTTACCTCAGAACATCCGTTAACTGAATGAATTGAGAATATCACCTGAAAAATCTAATAACATCAGCAATTGTCATTCAAGCAGCTGATTTCTGTAAATGAATGCAAAACTAAATGCATATTGCAGCATAGGGCGAAGTCAGGATACATTAGCAACGATTTGACTTCAAACCCTCTCCACCATAGCTTCGTCCAGTGACTCGTACAGTAACATCTGTGATAACTAATTTACTTTTAAACCTGACTTTTCTTGCGGCTATTTCAGTTTAATGAAAAACAAGCATGTCATTAAACGCAACATTTATAGAAATCGAACTTTACCTCATCCATGAAAACTAATTTTCGATTCCCGTCTGACTGATTTATCCACGGTGGAGTTGAAAACAACAGTTCCCATCATTCCGCGTTCCTCCACGCCGTCATCAAGCAAAGCCGTTGTTGTTGTTTTGAATGTAGCGCCCTCTAGCGACATGCCAATCTTAGGTATTGAACCTTTAACCGTTTTTGATTTTAAGTCTTAACTTTGATTTAAATACATTTCTTAATGTATGCAGAATCAAAGCCAACATTTCAATTTATACCTTTATCAGGGCCATGGACATCAATACTGTCTGGACTGAAAACCACTTTTTGCACATATTACAGTAATTCATCACAAGGCATCATAAAGAATGACATTATTGAGTCATTATCTGTGTTGCCTGTATTGTTACCTATATTTGCTTTACTAATTTAAGTGGCATAAATACATAGTTTATAGGAAGCATTTCTGCAGGGCTAGTGGGCATGGTTGGGAATAGATCTAACTGGGTGATCTAGTGAGTGGTGAATTAGTGAACTAGAACAGCTCTTATCAGAAACAGTGCACTGATACAAGCCAGAGCAGGGCTGCAGAATTCAATCAGTGCTCAAGGTTCACATCAGATCATCTCTGTTTTCCAGAGAGGACACTGTGACCTGACCGTCTTCAAAGACTTCCAGGGTCTCACAGTCAGTTTGTAGAGATTAAGTCGGCCAGAAGATCAAAACTGGGATCTACAACAATCTTTTGGGCCCATGATCTCTAACAGTGGCCCTCAGACAAGTTCCCTCTTTCAGACCAAAGGACATCCCCAATGAATGGACACCCCCCTCATGGCCATCTGGGCCATGGAGCATTGTGAATCTAAGAGCAGCGTTTTCTTTTTTACACATGCCCATTTTTATTGGAACAGGCAAAGCGAGAACTGCTCCTATCACCCTTTTCACAATGCGGAATGCGATATGTGATATGCACTTTCCGTCACAGGACGTTCCTGCGGTTCTGCTCTCACACTGTTCTAATCCTCAAGACTACTTCAATTCACTCAATAGCAGAACAATGTAGCAATGTAGTGCGTCAACCTAAACACATCTCACAATGCAGCTTTGTTGGACATTTCCTTGTAGTCTTACTGCCGAGACATCTGCTCTTGAACGACCTGCACAGCACGCAACAGTCCAGCTCATAGACATACAGCAATATAAAGTACACCAATATTAAAACAACTATTTTTTTATTTTTTATTTTTAAAACAAGATTGGGATAAAGGCTAGATCATTTTAACTTCATGTTTCCTTTACTTTAATGGGAAAAGATTGAATCAATTGCTTTGGGCAGTAAAGTCAAGTTATATATCCAAAGCAGCTTCATAATAATAAACAGGAAAATAAGTTAAAGGGATACTAAACTTTTTTGGAAATTGGCTCATTTTACAACTCCCCTAGAGTTAAACAATTGAGTTTTACCATTTTCAAATGCATTCAAGAAGAATATTTAGAGTTTCTGGTCTCATTGATAAAAAGAAAATATACTATGGAAGTAAATGAGACCAGAAACTGTCTGGTTATTGATATTCTTCAAAATATCAGAAAGAAAAATCAGACTGCATTATATTCAATTATTATTTTTTATAATATAATTGTATTACTTTTCATAGCATTAAAGTAAATCATATGGGCCTATTTAATATATTTTATTATTATTATTTTTTTTATTTTTTATTTAAAAATGCATTAGGGTTACAATGGAACTGTAAGTGGCACAGAACTTATTCACAATTAACTGTATGATGACTAATTGTCAGCACAAAATTCATTACTGTGACAGGCCTGATCAAAACATCAATATTTTTTTAGATTTTAATTGGCTTTCAAGGCTCATGGTAATGGTAATTCCATAAAGTAGTCAGGTATAGTCTTGCAGGATGTTTAGTATAGATCACACTAGGATGTGTTTGTCCAAAGCAAGCAGAAAAGTACCCTTGTACTTTCTACTCAACTTCATGTTCTGCTTTGTTCACCCTGAAACAATCAAGGCTGTTCAAGAGAAACCCCCAAAACAAGTTTGACAGCTTCTCTCTGGCAATAGCAGATGGAGGATGAACACTGAATGACGAACAGGAAGCAGCACTGCTCAAAAATGTTCAGACTAGTACAAATCAGCTCTTTGCAATTCATATCACTGTGAAGTCAAGATAAGCCTTTGATAATCATACAGTAAACATAACAGGGTGATGTTCAGATCAGCCTTACCGAGATGACAGCCTTGCTGAGACAGACGGAACCTCTACAGCCAAATTCCTTCTCATCTGCTGACCTGTAGTAACTTAGAATATTGCCTTTAAGTGAATCCCAGCGGTCCTGCCATCCATGAATGTAGTTAGTCCACTGTAGACAAACAGAAAGAGTTTAACATACTTGATTTCACATGGCTTATTGTTATCACCGCATGACTCCACAATTTCACACATGCAATATAAAGATTAAACCTCCAGGAAGGTTCAAGGCTTCAAAGTTCAGACTTTCAGTGTTGGGAAAATTACTTTTGAGTGCGTTAGGATATTGTTTAAAATAATTAAATGTGTTACCTAGTTACTTTTTTATGGAAAGTAAGTCAACTGGGCTGGGCTTGCTTGTGTGTGTTAAAAACCCCCAAAACAAAACCATTTTCTGGGACAAGGGACAATGTGTGGGAATTTCTCCCATCTAGCTAGCAGTGAACTTGTATTTTGCATTCAAACGAATTGTGCTCTCCAGCGCTTAGCTTTTTCAAATGCGTGTTGCATCTATGGTAGCCATTATGTACCAAAAAGCTATGACACGATGTCTTCTAATAGCAATTCGTTGAGTGTTCCTTCGAGTGAACAGGTTTGTTATTTCAAACAAACTGCAACTTGACGCAACGAATAAACGAATGTTAGGCCGGTGTGTCCACCAAAGCGTTTTAGCCAGCTGGAAACGCCAGACGCTCTGCTGAAGACGCAGTGTGTTGGGCGCTTGAGACCGTTTTGACAGCGCAGCGTTTTTTCCGTCTGAGACGAATTCGTTGCCATGATACAGAATCTCCGCAGCACAGTTTAATAGTAACTGATTTCGCAGATAATTTGTTTCATATTAAAAAGTATTTTTCATCCATTTTGTTCGGTTGGCTCTGTTGGTTGATGTCGTTGTACAGAAAGGATTTTGGGACAGTTGGTCAGTGTGTTTAGTCCCGCCCCTCCTCCATGGTGATTGGACAAATGGGTAAAAAGTGACAGTGATGAGCTCTGCGTTTTATCCAAAGTTGAACATTTTTCAACTCTCAGCGACCAGTAAAAAACGTCTGGGCGCTTAGCGCTTCAGCGTGAAAAAAAAAAAACGCTCAGCGCCTCGTTACGCTCATGGCGCTTAAAAACGCGGCGCTCCAATTGAAAACAATTGGAAACGTACCCCAAGCATGTGGAAACGCTTTGGTGGACACACGGCCTCGCAGTATGAATTACTGACTGTGAAATTTGCCGGGGCAGTGACAAGCGCCTCTCACTGCTCTGCTCCTCCGTTTCAGCTGCTTTAAGTTACGTCACGCTGGCTCTGAACGAAAACTTGCTGGCCTTGTACTTTTTGTCCCTCTCTGCTATTATAGTTTTTCAAGATGGTGGAACTACATGGAAGCCTCCATAGACCTACCAGTCACATGTATATGAGGATAATAAATTCTTTGTTTACGCGGATAAGTCCGATAATTGGCAGAAGTATTTGTACACTATTGTATTGAGGACATACACTCACCGGCCACTTTATTAGGTACACCTGTCCAACTGCTCGTTAATACTTAACTTCTAAGCAGCCAATCACATGGCGGCAACTCAGTGCATTTAGGCATGTAGACATGGTCAAGACAATCTCCTGCAGTTCAAAACCGAGCATCAGTATGGGGAAGAAAGGTGATTTGAGTGACTTTGAACGTGGCATGATTGTTGGTGCCAGAAGGGCTGTTCTGAGTATTTCAGAAACTGCTAATCTACTGGGATTTTCACGCACAACCATCTCTAGGGTTTACAGAGAATGGTCCGAAAAGAAAAAACATCCAGTGAGCGGCAGTTCTGTGGGCGGAAATGCCTTGTTGATGCCAGAGGTCAGAGGAGAATGGCCAGACTGGTTCGTGCTGATAGAAGGGCAACAGTGACTCAAATAACCACCCGTTACAACCAAGGTGGGCAGAAGAGCATCTCTGAACGCACAGTACGTCGAACTTTGAGGCAGATGGGCTACAGCAGCAGAAGACCACACCGGGTGCCACTCCTGAAGAACAGGAAACTGAGGCTACAATTTGCACAAGCTCATCGAAATTGGACAATAGAAGATTGGAAAAACGTTGCCTGGTCTCGATGAGTCTCAATTTCTGCTCCGACATTCGGATGGTAGGGTCAGAATTTGGCGTCTACAACATGAAAGCATGGATCCATCCTGCCTTGTATCAACGGTTCAGGCTGGTGGTGGTGGTGTCATGGTGTGGGGAATATTTTCTTGGCACTCTTTGGGCCCCTTGGTACCAATTGAGCATCGTTGCAATGCCACAGCCTACCTGAGTATTGTTGCTGACCATGTCCATCCCTTTATGACCACAATGTACCCAACTTCTGATGGCTACTTTCAGCAGGATAATGCGCCATGTCATAAAGCTGGAATCATCTCAGACTGGTTTCTTGAACATGACAATGAGTTTGCTGTACTCAAATGGCCTCCACAGTCACCAGATCTCAATCCAATAGAGCATCTTTGGGATGTGGTGGAACGGGAGATTCGCATCATGGATGTGCAGCCGAGAATCTGCGGCAACTGTGTGATGCCATCATGTCAATATGGACCAAACTCCCTGAGGAATGCTTCCAGCACCTTGTTGAATCTATGCCACGAAGAATTGAGGCAGTTCTGAAGGCAAAAGGGGTTCAACCCGTTACTAGCATGGGGTACCTAATAAAGTGGCCGGTGAGTGTATTTATGAATAAAAATATTGATTTTAGATAATAAAATACCTAAAAAAGTACACATTGTCCCTTTAACACCCAAAGTGAACTGAATAAGCCTCAGGGTGAAGTAAATGCAAATTCAAGCCTGTACAATAGAGTGTGCAGTTCAAACAAACCTTCCAGCTATGCTACCAATCTGGATTACAGAAGAAAAGTAAACAGGATAGAGTTTTATCTAAAGTAATTTTTGCTTATTCATACGGTCTGAATTGGTTCCTCAATGGTCCGCAGCAAAAACATTGCTTAATAAAGAGAGATTATACAAAGTATATTTGTGTAATTTAACATAATTATTGCCAGTTTGTGTAATATTCCGAGCTTGAATTTGACTGTTTTGATTAATTTTGAGGAATTATGAATCTGTTTTTGTGTAAGTGAGAGGAGTAAATGCATGCTCACATTTAGTCTAGAACTAGAATAACCATCATGTTTAGACTGCACACACAACGCCTTTGCACCCCATTTCTTTCAACATGGGGACAAGAGAGCTGTCAGTCAATACATGGAAGTACAAAGTAACTTGCGTGACTTATTTGCAAAAGAAACTATTGTATTTTGTTGTAAATTTCAGAGTATTGTGTTAGTTAGACTTGTGTAGCCAGACCTTCAGACTGACGGCAGAAGGTCTGGACTCCATAGCAGCTTTCATTGGCCAAAAGCCCAAAAGCCCTCTGATTGACCTAAGAAGCAACCAATCAGTTCGTTTCGTTTCACTACATGTTTAAGGGCGTGCAAAATGTAAAGTCAATTCCCCTAGAAAAATAGACCAGTGTCTAAAACTCTTGGATGTATCATCTATGCCGCAAACTTTACACACTTAAGCGTTCATTTTCACAGTTGAAAACAGTAACACGATGGCTTTCTTTTTCCATGAGGGTGTTTGACGCCACAGCATCATTGTTTCCAGCCGGACCATTAAAGAACACTAACACACACATCTTCCTGTAGAATTCAACCAATCAGATTACAATTCCAAGGTTGAGTGGCATGTGCAATATGCATCAGACATTCAGTCAATTGTCCGTGGGCATGACGTTTAAGACTGGGACAATGGCTGCATCCGAAATCTCATACTTCCCTACTATATTGTAGACGAAAAACAGTATGTGACAAAAGTAGTATGTCCGAATTCACTGAGCTCATTTAAGAGTAGGCAACAAGTACCCGGATGACCTACTACTTTCCTGGTGGGATTCTCAAGTGTTGCTGAATGGAGGTGAGGCAACACAACTGACACTGGAAGGTCACATGATAATGACAACATGGTAGATGTAGTAACGTTACATCCAATTTACATTAACAATACACACATTCATACTATAATGTACCTTTTTTTAGCAGTCGTGAAGTAATTACTTATTCAAAATAAGTACTCATGAGAGTATGCGATTTTGAACACAGCCTATGTTTGTATACTTAAAAGTAACTAATCCTTAAAGGGATCCTCCACCCAAAAATGAAAATTCTGTCATCATTTATTCACCCTCAAGTTGCTGCAAACCTGTATGAGTTTCCTTCTTCTGCTGAACACAAATGAAGATATTTTGAAAAACGATTGGAACTTTGGCACCATTGACTTCCATAGTATTTTTTTTTCTACTATGGAAGTCAATGGTGCCAAAGTTCCAATCGTTCTTCAAAATATCTTCCTTTGTGTTCAGCCTTCCTTGGGATCCCTTTAATGAATGTCCCCCAATGGTGTCTTATTAACATTGTTCAGCACTGGTGACTTGAATACATTATGTTACAGGTGCCATATGTACTAACTTGACACTAAATCAAATACTAAAGAAAAAATGTGCGTCACTGCATGCTCTAAAAAACAACATTCCTTGATTCACCAAGCAAAAATCAAGTACAACCTAAATATAAATCCCATTTATAATAAACGCTTTTAAATTGATTAAATAATAATTATTAATAATTATGTGTGTTTTATCAAGTCAATTAGCCCAAGTCAACTATATGTTAATTTTCTATTATTACAGTTAGTATATTTATTTATTTATTTTAAATTTCTGCTGATTTGGTCCTCCATACACTGCAGTTTGAAGTTGGACATGTCTGAAAGCGATGATTCCCGTATGAATTATTGGCTCAAATACCGTTCGAATCAAATGTGTTTAGAACGATTGTCGCAAAATCGGTTCACCGGTTTCATTGAAAAGATTATTTTCAAAAGAACGTGTTGTTTCGGAATCGCACATAGTTTATGTTACTGATAGCATTAGGATAGAACATGCGCAATCAAAAAACACTGCATTAAACAAATATTAAACAAGCGAAAGTAACGTTAACTCGCTAACATTAACGTCAACAACACCAATTCTAATAACTGCTAAGTGTTAAACACAAATAAAAGTTGTAAAAACTGTAATGTTTTAGAGTTATCTAGTTACCTTACTGAGCGTGCCGCCGAGCTCGTCCAGCAGCTCTGACTCCGGGTCCAAATCCTCATCTGAACCCGACGAACTGCAGTCCGACATCAGGAAAGATTATCAAAAAGTCCGCGATCGTCCAGCTTTTAATTCGAACTAGACTGTGTTATTAATTAAACAGGAAAAAACATCGATACAGCTCTGACATCGCTTAAGGTCTGATGTAAAAGTGCCAGGTGTGAAAGCCCATCCTACTCCAGTATCAACCATCTGATAAAACTAATGACGACGACATGCAATGCAGCGACGAGTTCAATATATCGCTGGAGTTTGTGTCTTCATGGCCACACTTGATCCTTACTCCAGGATAATCACGTGACCAGTGTTGCAATGGAACTAAACATCAATACTGCACGTCTCCAGCAAAAATACGCTGTTAACACGGGCTTTAAGGTCTTGTCTTCTGGGTTTTAAAGTTTTGGCTTTTTAACGCCACCCTTTATCGGTAGTACGAAGTATTATATAAACCATGTCTCATCTCTTCCACTTGTTTACTCCAGGGGCTGTCAAAACTTATAAACGTACAAAAACAAAAATAGTACCCAATTATTATGTTTTTAGGCATGGTGCCATGTTCATTTCATGGTATTCTTTGAAGTAACTGGGTTCAATGTAAATACGATGGTTTATGAATAATATTATTATACAATAGGCTACAATGGTAGTACTAAAAACAAAAACACATCTTTAATTTTTTTTTCTAAACTGTGCAGCACTTTGTGTCAACTTCTGTTGCTTTTTAAGTAATTGGACATGACTTGGTCCTTAAAGCCAGAATGAAACAGAAGTTGCAATAGTCCTTCCTTCCCTATTGTGATAGTGAAACCAAAGGCTTTTTAAACAATAATAATAATAATGATAAAAATATTAGGGTGGGACTTGAATTTGTCTGCCAGGAACTGATTGGTTAGTTGACAGATTGTTCCGCCCTTGTCATCAGATAAGAGTTGAGATGTTGCTGCAAGGGGAGGTTCATTTTGAATAAAGTTATATTGAATAAAGATTACATTAAGTCATTTATAACTGCAAAATTCCACATAAAAAGAATTGTCCATTTTGATTTTCATGGTGACTTCATCACTGTTCCACCATAGTACCTTTAATAAATGATATCTATGTCTTTAAAACATTAAAAATCATAAAATCAGATCTTTAAAAGTAAAATAGAGTGCAATTATTTAAGCAACTGTAGTAATTATATTGTCTGGGTAGCCTTGACTAAGCGACCGTTGACACAACACAACGTTTTCATCTAAAAACCACACATTTTTTATGCGCTTTGGACATTCATATATACAGCAATGACCTTTTAGGGGCCTGAAATCACAAACATTTGAAAACAGGTTTCAAAGTGCAAGTTTTTGAAAAACACACTGTTATCGTGTCTGTGTAAACTACAAAATCGCACAATTGGCTTTATGCACAGCTGCACTACTTCCTGAACTTCAGCCAGCTCCTTGTTTCCTGTCTGCCATTATTGGACAAATCCGATTAATTCAGGTGTGCCTGACCTCAGTAGTCACGACAATAATTATCAGACACACCTGAATTAATCAAGTTTGTCCAATAATGGCAGACAGGAAACAAGGAGCTGGCTGAAGTTCAGGAAGTGGTGCAGCTGTGCATAAAGCCAATTGTGAAAATGGTGACATCATGCGCATCATATCATGTACAGTCAGTCTCTAGGAATGTAGTATTTCTTTACCAAGTGAGATCGCCAACTACTGGCCTGGCATGAAAAATACAGCATTTTTAGTTGTCTTCGCAGATTGTTTTGACAAAGTTGTAGTCTGTATGCAAAACACGCATAGTACATCAATATAAACGTACCCTTATTATGCAGACCACGTCTGTTCTTTTGTTCTGAATAGAACCATGAATCATCTGTGCTGCTGATCACGGACAGTTGGTCAATCCAACCCTAATAGCCACTCTTCAATGTCTCTCATAGGACTTGGCATCTTTTTGCCAGTCAATGTGCCATCGCAGGTTTGCTATGACCTGGGTGTAACGGTCCCTAGACTTTTCTTCCATTCCAGAAACTGTTGCTTATTGTAGCGGTGAACCGTTTGGGAGACGCTGGGTAGTCCAAAATTGTGCGTAACAGCTTGTCCAAGTCCTGACATACATCAGGAAAATGTGATGCAACATTTCTCAATTCTGACTCATCTTTGGACAAGTCTGTGGAAAAAAAAACATTAAAATCATTAACTTAGGACAGTTGTGATATGTAAGACATTACATCCCTGTTGTGCAGAATACTATGGCAAAAGAACAAATATCTGATTATCTTCAGCAGAACTATCATGAGAAAAAAACTCACTAAAAAGCTGTGGGGGAACGGTCAAGCCATCTGCATATGCGATGTACTTCCACTCGCCGATCCTCAGCATATATGTGGAGGCGTTGGCATTGCAACCATGATATTCACTGAGCACCCAGCCAGGATGAGGCTCAGCTGACTGAACTCTGACCCCAGAAACCAGAGGAAGCAGCGAGTGACCACTGAGACCCCCTGGCTGTGGGACACCAGCAAGATCTAACATAAACACACACAGAGCGGATGGAAACAAACAGATTCTTATAATTTATTATTATAATTCATCTCCAAATTATAAATTCTGAAATGACAGAAAATGAAGCATTTCTTGCATTTCTTATTTATAATTTGTTATGTTTTATTTTATTACAAATGTGTCATTTTATTTCCATTTTCTTATCTTTTTGAAAGAATCCTCTTAGTCTCACCATGGCTTTGATCAAAAAGTCATATTTAAAATAAGTGTTTTCTATTTGAACATATTTTAAAATGTAATGCGTTCCTGTGATGACATAGCTGAATTACTCCAGTCTTCAGTGACATCACAAACCCTAACATTTACATAAACCCCACCCCCGGAAGCAACGATTTATAGATTATCCTGACAGAATATCTTAATCAATGACTAGAAGATAGTTAAAGGTTCTCTTAGCGATGTGGGGCCAAAACATTTTTTTGTCACATAAAGCAAACGTCTCCTCACTATCGGCTAGCTGCCTGTCCCCTAAACACACTGCAAAAAACGCGGTCTCTGTAGACACCACAGGCTCCACAAACGGCAACAAAAACAATCATGTCTCACCCGGACCACGAAACCTAACAAACAGTGTTCCAGCCAATCACTGGCAAGAAGTATTTGAGGGTGGGTCTGGGGGGTTAGTGCGCGAGCACATGAAGGGTGTGTGTGTGTGTGTGTGTGTGTGTGTGTGTGTGTGTGTGTGTGTGTGTGTGTGTGTGTGTGTGTGTGTGTGTGTGTGTGTGTGTGTGGGTGTGTGAAGGAGAGAGAACTCAGAGAAGCATCAGAGGGAAGTTTGAAAAATGACCGACATACGACCAAAGAGACGACGTTCTGATGAACAAATTAAAAAGAAGAAGGAATCGGATAAAGAACGTGCGAAGTTCCGAATTTACATCGGTAAAGCTTTTGAACGATGGTGAGAACTCCGGCGGCAGAAGGGCTTCCAGTCCGACATTCAGGTTGCTCTGTTTTTGCTGGACAGGTGGGTAACGTTAAATTATTCTTTTTTTCTGCTAAATTGACGCTTATGTTCGCCAAACCCACACAATTCACGTTCACAATTATTTCAGGAAGCACGGAAGGGAGGGGAGGAGATGAGATGCGGAGGAGGGAGGGTTCTAGCTAGCCTCCAATTTGTTTGAAAATATTCCGAATGTCAACACCCAGGATCGCTTACAGAACCTTTAACTCCACATCAGCTACATCAATTTATCAACTAACCATTCAGAAAAGTCCTGTGGCATTCTATGTTGTAACTTATTGAGTCTCTCCATCTTTGTCCGGTTTGAACATAAAAGACGAATCATTTTTTGAAATGTTCAGTGCAGTGGCGGCGTTTCACAAAAACCTAGAGTATGGCATCTGGCATAACGTTACATACACGATATACCTCACATAACAAAATGCACAATGCACAGTTAACTTGTAACGCGTTGTGTCAGGAGGGAAAGAAAATAGGGATAGCTCACAGCTTATTAGGCTAGACAGAAGCAGCATTCTCTGAATTTTGAATCATGAATTTTGTAAAGCTGCGCACACCCACAAAAAAAAGTTGTTAAAATAATAATGAAAATTTGTTGTTGTTTTTTCCTGATCCATCATCCAATCAGAGAAGTCGGTGTTTAGACCAAGCGGCGCTCATTGTTATTAAAGGACAACTCCGGCGCAAAATGAACCTTTGGTCTAATTACACATTGTTACCTAGTCAACCGTTATCTGAGATTTGTTTTCATGATTGCCGAATGTAAATAGTTTTATCTATAAAAACAGTTTAGCCTATAATGCTTGTATAACGCTAGTATATTGGGCATAGAGTAATGACAAATAAAAATCGCTTGTTATTACCACTAACAAGGCTCAAAATAGCCCCACAGTAACACGGTAGCATAATAAGGGTCCCTACATTCAAACCGAAGCATTGAGAACTTTGTCAGTGTCCATACAGTTTAATAAGAAGATATTTTATACACACAGTCAACTTCGCGAATACAGGAAGAAGCCATCTTTGAAATATAGTCTCTACCTGTCGATCTACGACATCGCGATCCAAGTGCGCTGGTGAGATGTGAATAAGGTGATGAGGTGAGCGCGAACAGTAGGCTACATGTACATATTGAAGAGAAGAAAATGGTTCGTGTTTGTGTTTCTTCCGGAAACAACGGACTATATGAGATTCTGCACAGTTCAGCGCACTTGGATCGGCGTTCGCAGATCGGCTAGTAGAGACTATTGCTGTGTCCGAATCTCCACTCAAAGCACTATTCCCTACCCCTATATTGGGGTTAGAGAGCAGAGCACTATATAGTGAGTTCACCAGCATAATAGAAACCACTTTCGGACACTACTCAGATCTCTTGCGCCGTTGATTACATCATCTGTCAGCTGGTGTCAATCCTGCTCTGGGCTAAAAAGATTTTTTTAAATAAATATATTACATTATATTGAGCTTATTTCTCCAAAATGTAAAAACTAAAAGTGATTTCTTGCCGTTTTTGTTATAATGCTGCTACTTCACACGTGATAATAACTTATTTTTACGATCAGCGCAATGCATGATGGTATGTAGGGCTTAGGATAGTGACCATCGGTTTACACTACTTTTCCAAATGCATTCTGGGATACATTGAGTGGACTATATAGGGTATAATAGTCATCACTATACATTCGGACAGCACTACAAATGGGCGAGCTCACTATATAGTCCACTATATAGTGAGTAATGGGGGATTTCTGATCGCAGCGCATATTTCAAAAGATGGCTTCTTCCTGTATTCGCGAAGTTGACTGTGTGTATAAAATATCTTCTTATTAAAAGATCTGTACACTTACAAAGTTCTCAATGCTTCGGTTTGAATGTAGGGACCTTTATTATGCAACTGTGTTACTGTGGGGCTATTTTGAGCCTTGTTAGTGGCAATAACAAGCGATTTTTATTTGTCATTACTCTATGCCCTATATACTAGCATTTTACTAGCATTATAGGCTAAACTGTTTTTATAGATAAAACTATTTACATTCGGCAATCATGAAAACAAATCTCAGATAACGGTTGACTGGGTAACAATGTGTAATTAGACCAAAGGTTCATTTTGCGCCGGAGTTGTCCTTTAATCACTTCATTATCACGTGTTTTGCCTTCGGATTTATTATCAAATTAATATTATACCAATTTTTTAGAAACTTTATTGCACTGAAGTACAGAAAGAGTATAAAAAGTCACAAAAGACTCGTGTCGGAATCATTTATATAAAAGGAATTACATAATTAAATAAATAAGCCCAGATTTCACAGTGGGAAACCGTGTTTAAATACTCCAGCATCATTGAATGTAAACTGCATTTATGACAAACAAAGAACTAAACAGATATAGGACTACACGGTCTATCAATAAATGCATGCACGTTTTCATCAGACACTAAACGGTTTTCATCTGCTTTTGTTCTGACGCTGCGGAGAAGCCGGTTGGGAGGAGCCGGTTTTAAAGCTGACGACTGACTAGCGATCATGAAACGCACATTTTGGGGGGCTGGGTGGAAATTTAGTGGGTTTAAAAAGCCCTCCTAAAATCTTTAACGAGCATCATCATCAACTGGTGTTTTATCTGAACTCTGACTGCTAGGGTATGGCAATGGCCATACTCTGCCACACGCAAACGCCGCCCCTGGTTCAGTGCGTGTGTGAGGTAATCTGAGCTGCTAACACACAGGAGCTCTTGAAGCTCCGCCCTCTGTTCCAGGAGTAGCAGCTCGTTTGCATTTAAAGGGACACACAAAAAACACGTTTTTTACCAAACTCCCAAACGCCGCCTTTTGGGAGCACTTCAACTCGGCAGAGTAATATCATCACCTCTCCCCCTCTCACTCTCCAGAGTGATGATATTACTGCGCTAAGTCCATAGATAAATATGTGCCGAGTCGAAGTGCTCCCAATCACTTGCTGTGATATTCCGCCATACATTATAGTTATCCACTTTACACACACTTAGAAAAGAGCAACGTTTTATTTTGTGTCACCGTCCTAGGTCGAGTTACACTCCTCGTGTAACTGTATTTAAATAAAGAAAACGTGGAGGTGTTTGGTCGCTTCTTGCTTGGCCCTTATTGAATGAACTGGGCTAGTTCAGTGCGATCAAAGTGTCTCACGCGCCAGAGCGATTGACTGCACTGAGACGAGAGAGGTATGTATCAACTAGTGTAATGTATCAATTAGTTAAGGGAATAACATAGATTAATATGAAAAAATGGTGGAGTCTCCCTTTAAATATAAATATAATTTTACAACATTCTAAATGTCTTTATTGTAATTGAATGTGTCTTTGCTGAATTATTATTAAATTTTTTGTGACGTTTTCTAGTTTATTTATTATACATCGTTTTTATTTTCATCGTAAATATATTTTAAAATGTCAGTGCCATTGTTTTGTCAACATATAGAGAGCCTAAGTCCCGCCCCTCGCTTCCGGTTCATGGGACCTTATTTCGGAAAAATAATGCATGGTAGTCAATGGCGAGAGATAACTTATCTTTTTATTCCGTCTGAACTGTGTCCTGGATTACACATATGATGTTTGTCAGTTTAAAAGATAATTATGAAAGCCAAGAAAGTCATAGTTCGTCATAAAACAGAAGAGTAACTTAGTTTTATGTGAAAAACGCTCAATGAACTACATCTCCCGGGAGGCGAAACAACGAGCGAGATCCGAACAACACACTCATGACGGTAACGTTACGACTTATAACGGAAGACTATAGAAACAATGACAGACATTAGCCTCAGTAAAGTTCGCTTCATTCATTGAGAGAAAATGTGCGCCTTTGGGGTTTGTAGTCTTTGTAATTACGTATTTTCACAGTCTTATATCTCAACAGTTTTACATCAAACTGCGACTTTCTTGACTTTAAAATGTATCTTTTAAATTGACAAACATCATATGTGTAATTCAGGGATCAATTTAAACGAAATCAAAATATTTGTTATCTCTCGCCATTGACTACCATACAATATTTTTCCGAAATAAGGTCCCATGGTGGTCGACCGGAAGGGGAGGGACTTAGGCTCTCTATACACACCAGTAGTGATGCACCGATATGAACATTTTGGCCGAATCGAGTAACCGATAATTCTTTATATTTGAAAGCCGATAACCGATATATCGGCCGATAAATCAAAATCCAATTTTTATATAAATTTTCAAAGCCTGACTGCAAAAACAAAAGTCTGATAGCAAAAAAAAAACCATCCCCTAACACAATTGTAATGTTCTCATTATAATTTCATGTAGGCGATATGACAGCACATTTTGCACTTAACTATATTTTCCTTTTTGATTCCAATCATATTTCAAACAATTAAGATCAATCATGTTGAGCAGTGCACATCTTAAGTGTCTCAGTTGTCAGGTGTTGAAGGAAATAACTCATTATTTATCAGCTTTAATATATCAGCCAAATTTTATTTATCGGGCCGATAACGATAACATAAAAATGAGCAAATATCGGCCGATACCGATATGGTGGCCGCATATATCGTGCACCCTACACACCAGTAAAGTTTTTTTTACTGGCACTACTGAGGCATTACTGTCCTAATTAAACTAAGGCCTATTCATGGCTTAGTCTCAGCCCAATGTGTGAAACCAGGCCTTAAAGGTGCAAAACGCAAGTCTCTGAGTTTCTGCAGAACTCACGCCCCTCTGGCGACAAGCGAAACTGCAACCAGAGGTGTGCGCACTCATGGATCACACACGCACGTTTGCACGAGCTGTTCATCATAAAAGTCATAATGAGGTAATAAAGTTATAAATCTGCAAGTCATTTAAAATATATGAAAGGAAAGGCATTTGAGTAAATTACACAATTGTGTGTGTGTGTGTGTGTGTGTGTGTGTGAGGAAAACTTCATGTGTGAGGTGAGGATTGTATCATTATGGAAACACATTCATAAACAATACAAGTTATTACTTTGTATAGGATCCGTTTGAGCCGTAGAGCAGACCGAAGATCTCCGTTTGTTGAAAGCCTTCCCGGTGTTGACTTCTCGTCTTACTCCGACGCCTGGCACTAGACAAAAGTTGTATTTTCTTTGTCTTAAGTGAAGTTCGCGTTGAGGTTTAGAATGAACTACAAGCCGTCCTCTATGAATCCATCTTCTACTTTTGTGGAAAGTTGAGAGCATGAAGTTGAAAGCATGACATCACGCCCAGTCTAAAATTTCTGAGCCTGAATCCCTCTATATT
Organism: Hybognathus amarus; assembly: GCA_030378365.1. Lineage (NCBI taxonomy): Eukaryota > Metazoa > Chordata > Actinopteri > Cypriniformes > Leuciscidae > Hybognathus > Hybognathus amarus. The sequence goes on along the minus strand of JAQIUQ010001898.1, from coordinate 451,750 downwards.
TATTTTATAATCCCTCTTAGGATTATAGAGGCAATCGCAGTGATGTATATGTTAGAAAATAGCATTTTTTACATTGATTTGTTGCATAATGCACCTTTAAATGTACTTTGTTTTGGGCTAAAGTATGAACCTTTTTCTTCTTCTTAAGATTTACCCAAATACCAAGCCATGCTTTGTTTTAAGCAAGCGGCAACATTCTAATCTGAAAGATGAAGCCTACCCGGAAGTGCGCTAAACTGCAATACATCTCAAATCCGCTAGAGGCCGGTCCCAAAAGGGAGCAAATATCCATAGACGTCATGTTAAAATCTCCGTTTTCACAGCATAAATTCATATGTTTACAGTTTGGTCCCATGGACTTTTATTGTAATCTTCAATATGTTCCGAGTGCCTGACAACTGTGAGGGGTGAATTTTTTTCTAACTCGTTAGTTTAGATCATGTATTTAGATATAAAATGTATGTAAATAAGGGCGGTTAACTTTGATTGACAGCTGATAACGGGCTGCGCCGAGTGAATTTGACGTCTCGGCCATGATCTGACACAACACATCATACCACCTCTGTATCCTTTCTGAAACTTTTGTATTTTGTATTTTCCAGTATGGGCGCTGCCCATACCCCCATAAACAGCCTCAAACGCGTTCTTCAGAGAGTCTATGGGTGACGTCACAGTCGCTTTGTCCATATTTTTTACAGTCTATGGTTTTAAGTAACTGTTAACAGCCACAAAGAACCTCGGCCTATAACAAAACAACATATTACCGGTATATTAATACTAGTAGAGTAATCCATCCTTACCAAGCACAGTGGGATATATGTCCACAAGTGATACAGGTAGACTGATTTCAAAGCCAGACTTCACTCCTGGGCCCATTATAAGCAGAGGGACATGAGAGCTGCCCTCAAACATGGACATCTTTATAGAACTGCCTGTGTTCCATGGCCAGATCCCCATGATCCGAAGTGAAGAGCATGACTGTCCTGTTGAGTAAGCCAGAGTCTCTGAGAGCAGCTATCACCTCACCTAAAAACACAGAATGACGTACATCAAATCCAGTGACAAAACGGCAATTAAACGTGCATCTGGCTGCTTACCCAACATGCTGTCTGTTTCAGCACACATTGCATAGTAAAAGGCTCTTATGTCTCTGATCTCTTTTTCCGTGAAGTGGCCACTGCAGTTTTTGGTGAAGGTGGAGTAGAAATCCACAGGGTGCATATCTTCCAACCGCAACCACTTCGGAACAGACACTTGATCGTAAGAAACCTTTGAGAGAAAACACAATCTGTCACAAAAGATAAACTTCCTGTGGGACTGACACTGCTATTACTGTAACATGCTGTGGATAAAATTATAATTATAATGAACCAAACTATACAAACATAATACTGTGTTTTTGTAATAGTGTTATTTTATTATTATATATATATACTATTGTAGTATTTATTACTATTTTGAATAAGCTCTTATTTTTAAAATCTTCATGTTTTAATTTTAGTAATTATATTTACATTTATTTTTATTTCATTTTTAGTAATTATATTTCAGTTAGTTGCCAAAGCAATATATTATACAGTATATATATATATATGTGTGTATATATATATATATATATATATATATATATATATATATATATATATATATATATATATATATACATACACACTACTGGTCGAAAAGTTTAAGATCGTTAAGGTTTTTTATGTTTTTAAAAGAAGTTCTTCTGCTTACCAAGGCTGCAATTTTTTGATAAAAAATACACAAAAAACACAGTAATATTGTGAAATATTATGACAATTTAAAATGACTTTTTTATGTTAATATATATATAAAATGTAATTTATTCCTCTGAAAAAAAGCTGAATTTTCAGCATCATTACTCCAGTCTTCAGTGTCACATGATCCTTCACAAATCACTCTAATATGATGATTTTATGCTCCAAAAACATGTATGATTATTATCATGTTGAAAACAGTTTTCTACATTTTTATTTCAGGATTCTTTGATGAATAGAAAGTTCAAAGAACAGCATTTATTTAATTAAAATCTTTTCTAACATTATAAATGTCTTTACTGTAACTTTTGATCAATGTAACTCATCCTTGATGAATAGAAGTATTGATTTCTTATTTATTTCCCCCAAAAATAAAATACAAATTCTTACTGACCCCAAACTTTTTAAAGGGTAGTGTTTAATGTAACAAAAGCTTTCCATTTCAGATAAAAGCTGTTCTTTTGAACTTTCTATTCATCAAAGAATCCTGAAATAAAAATGTAAAAAACTGTTTTCAACATGGATAATAATCATACATGTTTTTGGAGCATAAAATCATCATATTAGAGTGATTTGTGAAGGATCATGTGACACTGAAGACTGGAGTAATGATGCTGAAAATTCAGCTTTTTTCAGAGGAATAAATTACATTTTAATATATATATTAACATAAAAAAGTAATTTTAAATTGTCATAATATTTCACAATATTACTGTGTTTTTTGTGTATTTTAAATCAAAAAATTGCAGCCTTGGTGAGCAGAAGAGACTTCTTTTAAAAACATAAAAAATCTTACAGATCTTAAACTTTTGACCAGTAGTATATATATATATATATATATATATATATATATATATATATATATATATATATGTATGTATATATATATATATATTGTTAAAACTTTAAGTTCAGGGTTTTCATCTAGTATTTATATTTTATTTGTAAGATTTATTTTAATTACCGAGAACTACTGTTTTTTTTTTTAGGTGTACCCAAATGTTATACACTTTTAAAAGTGTCACTCATGGGATTTTACACTTTTTTACGGCATTTTTACCTGTGGGTTAACATAAGTTATCCTGTGCACAGTATTCATACAGTAGTTAACCCTGAGACAGTCATTTATATTGGGTTGACATGTTTTAAAATTTCACACTCTACATTTACGGCCTGGGTTGACATAATTGACTATATTAAAACATTTACATTTTAATAACTGCTTGTCCATTTGTGGAAATGTCAAATAAATCTACTCTGGATTTGAAATTTGAAAAATGTATGAATTTCTTTCTTCTGTTGAACGCAAAAGAAAATATTTTGAGGAATGTGGGTAACCAAATGGTTGCTGCATCTTGTAGCTGAGCACCCTCATCGAGCTTTTTGCCTGCTGGATGCTCACACTTCTTGTCAAATTCTTGCTGAAAATTTACACATTGTCCATTTCTCTGTAACAACCGACACAGCAAGTCAAGCAACCTGCCTTGTTTAGCCAATACGGGGAGGTGCGGAAGGTTGAACCTCCGGCTGTGGGTCCCAGGGAGTCTGTACGGTACGGGTGGGGAAGATTCAGCCCCAGGTACAGTGCAAATGGCTGGGCGAGAGATCCAGCAGCGTGCCTGATCCACTGGACCGCAGCGTCAGTGATGTTCCAGTCTTTAGTCATCACCCTCTTTGTGGACGTATCACCCACCAGATTTGTGACCGGACGGCCCTCCTGTCTCAGCAGGAATGGAACGTCTTTGGTCCACGCCTCCACACGATTACTAAACAGACATGTTAACAGAAATCATTACTAACAACACGTGTAGTAGACAGTGTTGAAATACATTTTACCTTCAATTTGTAATGATTTTTAAAGCATGCTAAAAATGTTTTGCATGAAAAGTATACTTTAGCAATCTTTCAGAATAATAAATACTACTTGATTAGATATTTTATCAAAAGTACAGTCTTACATTGCAGGTTGAAAATTTGGTGTCAGTAAGATTTTTTAAAGAAACAATTGTGCAAGGATGCATTCAATTGATCAAAAGTGCAGTAAACTTTAATATTGTTACAAATGATTTCTAGTTTAAATAAACTTTATTCTTTCAACTTTCTATTCATCAAAAGCAACCTGATGAAACATATCATGGTTCCCAGTCTTCCCACAAATCAAGATCAACTTAGAATGATTTCTGAATGATCACAAGACACTGAAGTAATGATGCTGAAAATTCAGCTTTGCTCTCACAGAAACAAATTGAATTTTAAAATAGAATTTACTTTACACACAATTACTTTATTTTTGAATAGATTTCTTTCACAGATATTGTAAAACCTGACCAACCTCACACTTTTAAAGGAGTTTAGTGTAGAGTTGTCTGAATATGTTTTTGGGGCTTCACAAAACTCACCTGACAGAGTGATCCCCTGACGTGTAGTCTAGTTTCCCCATGCTATGAGTGTGATATCCACTCTTCCCTAAGAGGTCCATCCATGTAGTGGCATTAGGATCAAGACATTTATAGTTGTTCCAGGCCTGAGTCAAATGAACAAACTGTCCACTCCACATAGCTGCCAACACAAACCACATTTAGGGGCATAAATGTGTTTAACTTCCCTTGTTTCTGTAATGGAGGTGCACTATCAATAGAGGCGGAGCAATACTCTACCTGCCCTTGAAGGGCAACAGATGGGTGAATTAGTATACGAGTTGAGAAACACAGCACCCATTTCCCTCATGTAGTTGATGTAAGGCATCTGTACAACTTTATTGCCTGGATAAAAAGTTAACCTGCCATCCTTGAGAAAACAAAAGTCAAACAACACAGATTTTTTTAAACGCAGTTTACTAACGTTAGTTATCCAGCTCTCGAGGTTTTGGAACACAGTCAGTAGCCTATTTCTTCAAAGTTAAAATGACTGGAAAGTTAAATATGCACAGTTAAGAAGTAATTTAATGTATTATAGTGTAAAAACAATAACTTACGAATGCATCAGACATGAGTATAACTATGTTTGGTCTGTCATGTGATGTCCTGGTCTGATTCATGCAGTGAGCGTTCATATGAACAATCATCAACACCAATAACACACGGAACATGACATGTTCTAATGTTACATCCCAGACGCCAACAGTATCTTGAAAACGACTTTTAAAGACGACGAAGGAAATAGTCTGGTTTTAAGTCGGTTTAGTTATGTTCCCTGTGTATCTGTAAAGCTCGTTTTAAAAGAATATGCTTCATCTTTTCCTTTTCCGTAAACAATCACAAACCGCCCCCTACTGGACATCACATTTATTACCGCAGTAGGTAAAATTCTACATTACATTTTTATTACATATTCTATTTATTTAAATAGAAACATTTCATTTTAAATTGTAAAACTATTTCCGTTTTATTTATTTTTTGCTAGAAAAAAAATGCAGCCTTGGTGAGCATCAGACTTCTTTCAATGACAACAGAGAAAAAAATATACCAAAGAGAAAACAACTACTACAACATGTTCTTTAATTTGCCACAGCACAGCAACAAGTATTTGGGAGGAAATGTGTTAAACTGCCATGATGTCACAGTAAAAATAACTAGTTCCTAAATTATGAAAAATTAGTCTTATGGTCCTACATTTCATGCAATACATTTTTTTTACCTTTTGATTCTGAGGTAAATTTAAATGTTTTAATACATTCAGTTTTACATAATATGGTTTTCCATTTCTTTACAGAGCCACATTCACATATAAAATTGGGTCACCCATAAAAGAACAAATGATCTTGTTATTACTTAAAATATTACATAAGAACAATGTTTTTAAAAGGAAGATGCTGAGAATTTAATCAAAGCAATTCAAGCATATGAAATGTTACAAGTAAACACACAGATTATATCCAGATAAACATTTATTTCCACAGAAACTACTGCCAGATCCTAGACAGCCCATTTTTCCGTCCTTAGTTCCAATTTTTTGACGAGACCCTCCCCGATGATGCGGAAATCCTGCAGGATGGCCTCTATGTTTGGCACGGTGGTTGCCACATCTCCGTTCACCTTCACACGGCGGGCATTCATTAAAGATGTCTGAGAACAGAAAATCAGGAGAGTCATGACCTGCCACAAATCTTAATTGTAAGCCAATTGACTTAAATCATGCCAACCATAGTTAGGATCATAGTAAATAAAAGCTAAAAAATATATATACCCTACCGGTCAAAAGTTTAGGGTCAGTAAGATTTTTTTATGTTTTTAAAAGAAGTCTCTTCTGCTCACCAAGGCAGCAATTTTTTTTATAAAAAAATACACAAGAAACACAGTAATATTGTGAAATATTATGACAATATAAAATTATTTCTTTTTTTATTTTAATATATATTAAAATGTAATTTATTCCTCTGAAAAAAAGCTGAATTTTCAGCATCATTACTCCAGTCTTCAGTGTCACATGATCCTTCACAAATCACTCTAATATGATGATTTTATGCTCCAAAAACATGTATGATTATTATCCATGTTGAAAACAGTTTTTTACATTTTTATTTCAGGATTCTTTGATGAATAGAAAGTTCAAAAGAACAGCATTTATTTAATTATAATCTTTTCTAACATTATAAATGTCTTTACTGTAACTTTGATCAATGTAACTCATCCTTGATGAATAGAAGTATTGATTTCTTATTTATTTCCCCCAAAAATAAAATCCAAATTCTTACTGACCCCAAACTTTTTAAAGGGTAGTGTTTAATGTAACAAAAGCTTTCCATTTCAGATAAAAGCTGTTCTTTTGAACTTTCTATTCATCAAAGAATCCTGAAATAAAAATGTTCAACATGGATAATAATCATACATGTTTTTGGAGCATAAAATCATCATATTAGAGTGATTTGTGAAGGATCATGCAACACTGAAGACTGGAGTAATGATGCTGAAAATTCAGCTTTTTTCAGAGGAATAAATTATATTTTAATGTATATTAACATAAAAAAGTCATTTTAAATTGTCATTATATTTTACAATATTACTATGTTTTTTGTGTATTTTTTATCAAAAAATTGCAGCCTTGGTGAGCAGAAGAGACTTCTTTTAAAAACATAAAAAATCTTACCGACCCTAAACTTTTGACCAAGTAGTGTATATAGAGAAAAAAGATGAATAGAGGAACCTTAAAGGGTTGTGGCTTAAAGGCAGTTGGCTTCCACAGCACTCCGATCACGGTTCCACCAAATGGGTCATAAAAAAACAGAGCCAGATCTCCAAATGCATCCTAAAATTCCCAAGAGAACTGGTATAAGATGGATCTGACATATCAAGGGTATTTAAAAGTCTATCAGGGCATAATGCGAAAAAGATTCAGTAAAATGGAATTAAAAACTACACAAACCCTGAGTTCAGAGAGATACAGTCGGGCCGGATCATAGTCTATGACTGGCAGAGCTCCTCCTGAGGCGGATGGCTCGCCTCTAAAGGTGCCGTTTTGGAAGGTGATGGCAGGAGGATCCACAGCTTTAGCTAACAGAGGAACCTGCTGTGGAACAAGGTGGATCAGAACATCATAATCCTCCAGAGGAGGTCGAAATGCCACCTAGAAACAAAGAAAGGAAAAAGTGAGGTTAAAGACAAAAAGATGACAGTTGCACACATTTGCAGAATAGGCTATATATGGAGGAACTGACCCGGATGTCCTGCTTTTGACTGGAGTCAATAAGATGAGTCTCTAAAACACGCAAACTCTCTGCTGCAAGCATGACAGCACGCTGAAGCATCTGTGAGGAGGAGACAGCACCAGATATATTTACTGTACTTATAACACATGATCATCTATTAAAGACTACTGCATTTACAAACCTGCACAGAAGGCGTCTTTTTTGTCCACACAGAGACGTTCTTGTCAGTGGGAGTGGCTATGAACATGGTGGGAAGAGATTCTCTAGAGGCCACAAAGTCATTCTTTATATCTGTGAAGTCAGCAGCTGAAAAATAAAATACTCATTTCAGTATCCACAAATGTTTAAACGCATGAAAAGACAATTAGTCCTGCTACTGGTCAATGTGTTGGGTCTTTGTGGATTAAATGACTTCAGTTGTGCTTATTCTATACATGTCAAAGCAGAAAGAAAGAAGTGTAGCTGCGAGACATTTGTGTAATAAATTATATTAAAGTGGTATAAAATGTGAATGTTAATCATTTTACACTGCCGTTGAAAAGTTTAGGGTACATTTTTTTGTGTGTGAAAGAAATAAATACTTTTATTTAGCAAGTAAAAGTAAAGACATTTATGTCACAAAAGATTCCTGTGGAATAAATCCTTTTATTTAGAGTTTTCTAAATTCTGAATATCACATTATTATTGGTCAATATTGAAATCACAATTATTTAACAATTATTTCTGGGCGAAGTCTTATTTCACAATACGAGTAATTTTTAAGATCCGTGAAATTTCACAATTATCAATACTTCAGAAAAAAATAATAATACTAGGTTAACTAATATAGGAAAAAGTGACATAAGACAAATGGACAAATAAATACAACAGAACGAAAATGCATATAGTGGTTTAAGTTCTTTAGGAAAATGTACTAACAGTGGTATTCAGATAAGTAATGGCCTACAACACTACCAAAAATTATCAAATATTCAAATTTATTGTACACATGGAATAGAGATTAATACTTTATAAAACTACTTAAGTTATTCAGTCAAGATCAGTGAGTGACTTTCTTTTCATTTGTAGTTAATTATAACTAATGACATACTGAAGCAGGTATATTAGGCTGTGGTCACTTTAAGAGCTAATGCATGGATCCAGTATACTGATACACATGTGTATCTTTCTCAACTGTGTACATTTACTTCTAAAATAACCCACAGTCCAGTGAGTACTCTCCAAAAAGTGTTTTTTTGTGCGTACACGTTTAGGCCCGTATCCAAGGCCCATTTGCTTATCTGTGTTTGGCTCCAAATCAGTAGCCTGGTAATACCAGACTCTGCTACTTCACTTTGCTTCGTAGACAAAGTCTGGAATGGCATAATAGAGAAGTGTTTTCTCTCTCGCTAGGGGCGCTTCTCTGAAGTTTAAAATCATTGGTTACCCGCAAGCCAATCAGATAAGTTTATTTATGACGAATGCTATGATCGAACTGCCACTGTAAACAGTTAGGGCTGCAAAATGTGTGCCAACCGGGAATGAACAATTCACAAACTAGGTTATTTATATGATTTACTGAGCTGCAGCCGACGCGTGCCCCGCTCTCACGAGTCACGACTGATTTAGCTTCCGCCGACCCCAGCGCCATGAGTCATGACTGGTTAATAGAAAGCTCATTTTACTGACTCCCTGAGTCATTCGAGTCATTTCGTTTATTTAAGTGGCTTTAAATGTTATAATTTTAACAGCCAAATTCCCCGATCACATCCACCTACGCAATGTTGATCATATTCTGAATTAAAAAGATCATAATGCAGTAAAAAATTATATACAGGGAACATAAATAATCACTTTACCTTCCGAGTCTTACGTTCATTTGTCACGTGACATACGCAATGAACAGATCGTTCATGAATCACATATCTGGGACTAATGCAGCAGGATGTCGAAACGAAATATGGTGGATTGTTGTTATTATTATGATAATAATAATAATATGATTATAAGAGCGCGCCAGGAGCGTTCACAGCCGAGGAGACCGACGAGAAGTGACGTTGAATGGGGGTAAGTTATGTCCTTATGGTTATGCGTATTATGCATAGTTATGGCCAAACAGGTCTGATCCGTCATTACTACAATTAGCCTGAAAAAAAGTAGGTAGCCTAAATGTGTAAGCTTGAAGTGTTCATATTTTTCCTTGTTATAATGTATGATTTGCAAAAATAAAAACGGCTGCATCTGTGTTGATGAGAGAATCAAAGTGTGCAAGCTACATAATGGCCAAGCATGCTGGTTGTTGCTGGTATACGTTGCACATAGAGGGGCAGCAAAATGGTTTTTCGCCTAGAGCTGCAGAAGTGCACGCGCCGGTCCTAGCTGTAAACACTTGATGATGCGAGCGAAATACCGGAGTGAACATGGCTGAAAACGACTTTTGCTTCAGTTTGAAAAACTCCGGAATGTTCTCCATAACAGGGCGAATTGCATCCCGTGTCTCGTTTCACATTTCTGCGGTCGTTTCGGTTTTCGATTTCTCTAACCTACAATGTAAAACTCTGCGCTTAGCGTCTACGTCACGGCTCTTAGCCCGCCCTCTGTTCGTTGATTGGCCGGCTGTTTTCAGGCCGGTGGAAAACTGAAAGATAGGCCGCTATCTCAGACTCACTACAGGAGCGAAATGAAATTAGCGGTAGGAAGTCTGACGTAGTCAGGCTACCAAATCAGTGCACGCACACAGAAAGCTACCTGGGGAACTGTATCTCTTTTGCAGCGTAATGCCTTTTTTAAAAACACTATTTAATATCAACATTACACGTAACATGTCCTGCAGTTTAACAACAGTAGACTGCATTTTACTACATTTATTTGGCTCATTTGGATGTTAAGTTTGGGCTTTTAGGGAAGAACGAATGCACACTGATGTGAAGGAAAGGAAGCGGCACAATAGTCCTTTTACCATCATTATCTCGTTTTCATGCTTCCACAAACATATTAAGCAGCACAAATGTTTTCAACCTTGATAATAATAAGAAATGTTTCTTGAGAACAAAATCTAAAATTTTGAACGGTAGACTATATTAGCAAAAAAAGAAAAATACTATAAGTGAGAATTATGAGATAGTCTGAGTTCATCAAACACCCTGTAGTGAATCAGTGGCGCCCAAAGTGAGATATGACAGTTTTGTTTTTGCACTGTTCACAACAATAATCAGTCAGATGATTATATGATTAAAATGAGTAGTCGTGTAATCCCTAAAATAGAGGGAATGCATTGACTGTCACTTTCCCACCGGAACAACCCCCTCTCAGCCTGACTGAGTGGCAAAAGATCTGCTGCGTGACTGGATTTAATAGGGGAAACTGCACAAATGCGACTAAAACGAACAATTTTATCAATTTAAACTAAATATTGGACTCAATATAGTGTTCCTTACAACTTACTAAAGATCCAGTGATCCATGGATATTGACATGCAGCCAGGAATCGTGTCGCCTGACATTTATGTTTGTCTGATTTTGACGCCGGGGAAATAAAAGCAATATAGACGGTAAACATAAAGCAAATTTGCCTGTGAACGCTTTATATAAATACAATGTAGGTCTAAATCTGGGTGATCACTTATATCAGTGTTATATATAGCCTATATATCATCATATCGTCCAGCCCTAAAACTTTATATATATTTTTTTGGTCAGTGTTTATTAAGAAACATCCAATAATGCAGAATATGCTATGATAAATATTTAATTGATGAGTTGTAAATATATATAACAATACAAAATATATGGGTATGGTTTTAAAGCTAAATTCAGCATATGGACACAAAATGATAACTGCAAATCCACCTTTTGCTGACTGGAGTCCAGTTGTTTCTGTGAATTGCAGCGATCCATTTGCTCCTCTTTCTATTGCAGTCTATAAAAATATACCTATTTTTTGTCAAATCTAGTTGTAAAGCCAATCGCAAAACTCTTTCCCACTTTATATGTGTTGTGTTTGTTTTTTGCGGCATTCACGCTGAACACATATACAGCCGCTCAGTCTTTTTGCCACTCACTGTGAGGAACTGCAGGCACGTGACCGGACGGTGACGTCACGCGCATTCCCTCTATAAACCAATGGTGAAATACTCAAGATGAAGCTTACCTGTGAGTTTCCCATTGAGGTTGACTATCAGGGGATTGTTTTTCCAGTCAAAAGTGGAAAGCAAATGAAGGAAGCGAAGGAACCCCACCTGAGGAGAGCTGGAAAAAGTTTGTGGTGTCACTGTACATGTATTCAATAAAATAATGAATAAATGAGCCAGAAGACCATATTACCTCGGTGGAGTGAAGGGTGCAGGATGTAGGAAAAGTGACGCCACCAACAGGTCAGCTGCTTCATCTTGGATATATTCCAAAAGGAACTGAGATGCCAGCCAGCGCTTAGCCAGGCGGCACACGACACCAAAACACCCAAGCTGCTGCTGGAGCCTAACATGTAACATGTCAAGTTACCTATTTATCTAAACAAGCCACTTGTCAAAAGGCCGAATCAACGAGTGTATCATGCATGTTTATGTATGTGTGTTGTACCCATGCAAGGTGCTGTTTAGGAAAGGTTTATGCTGAGTCTCCAGCTCCAGTGCCTGGGCCTCAGCGTTTTCCCTGTAGATCAGCATTCCCTCAGGGGTCAGGCTTTCCCTCAGGATCTGCGGTTCTCTGTGATATGCCACCTGGATTCGGAAGGCTAGCCCATCCTGAATGGATACATACATGTATGATGAAATAATGTGCTCATAACTCCATAGGGACAGGATATTATTACTATCATAAACGTGAAAAACAATAGCAACGACGTGCACAAATTACCTTACACACATCCAGGTAGGCAGGTGTTGCATGACATTTGTAATTGTGTTGCTTGTAAAGCAGTTCTCCCAAGCTGATGTGAAAAGCTGCCTTGACGTGGCGTATTGCCAGGTGCTCAGTGGGCCATTTTCCACTTCCCTCCAAATGAACAATGACTAGAGAAACAAATGACAAAAGGCGATGAAAGATAACGGCATGCATATTCATATCCCAAAACAGAGTGCTCCAGGAATGAGTCTAAAACATGGCAAACAAGTTCTTTTACTTCCAGTTCCATAGTCTGAATGAAATTAATATTTTTTAATTTCTTTTCATTTCCTTTTCCTCTTCAGAACATGATCATAAGCAGCAGAATATATAAAAAAAAAATAAGAACAAAATCTCATCATGTTCAAAAGAGAAGAAAAAAAATATAGAAAAAAAGGAGAAGGAAGAAGCTAACTTATATTTAAGTATATATATATATATATATATATATATATATATATATATATATATATATATATATATATATATATACACAGTACTGTGCAGAAGTCTTAGGCACACTAGTATTTTCGCCTCAAAGAAATGGTTTTAAGCCAGTTATTTATATATTTTGTTGTAGTGTCTCAGACTAAGACCAGAAGAACTGCGGCAACGTCTCGAAGGTAGTGCCTCCCTGCCTGCAAAGCTACAGTACTGTGAAAAAGCACTTGTGTAAAAATGCTGTAAATGCGAATGTTTTCAAAAATAATGTCATAATCATAAATAGATTTTATTTATCAATTCACTTTTATTAGTTAACTATTATTAACTGTTATTAACTTTTAACAGTTAACGAAATCAAATCAATAGGTGTTTAGTACCCTTTACGTTTAAAACAGCTTTTGTCCAGGTATTGCACATAGTTTTTAGTTTTGCAGGTTTTTTCAAGCGTCTTTGGAAACGTTGCCGCAGTTCTTCTGGTCTTAGTCTCTGTTTTTTCTGTTTCTTCATATAATTTCAGATGCACTCGATGATGGTGAGATCCGACCTCCGTGTGGAGCATTGGCTGTTGTCAGAATCCTTGTGCATTCAAAAATTTCACTGGATTATTACAATTAATGGCACAATTAATGTCTGGAAATCTAAACTGATATTTCCTACTGAGACACTAAAACAAAATATATAAATAACTGGCTTAAAACCATTTCTTTGAGGCGAAAATACTCAGTGTGCCTAAAGGGTCGCACACCGGACGCGCAGCGCCACGTCTTTAAAATTCGAACACATTATTCTCTATGAGTGTACACACACCGGCGGCGCCATTCGGCGTCTGTCCGCGCGCCCAGCGACGGCTCAGGACCGTGTTCAAAACCCTGCAGCGCCACAGAGCGCCATTTACATAGTTTTATATCAAATTTAAATTATTTTTGTCTCAAATCGTTGCTGATGGGTCCTGACTTCGCCCTATGCTGCAATATACATTTCGTTTTGCATTCATTTACAGAAATCAGCTGCTTGAATGACAATTGCTGATGTTATTGGATTTTTCAGGTGAGATTCTCAATTCATTCAGTTAACGGATGCTCTGAGGTAAAGTTTTCAGACTGCAGACTAACTCAGCAACGATTGTATTTAATTGTGCAGTACAATAATTACATAGAACAGACATTATCTTCATCTCCTGTCATTTAACATTACAATATTGCTGGCCATACACTGATGAGAAAGTGTGCAATACCTTGAGTTGTCCTAGACGCGTCACGAAGCGGCGCAGCGCTGTCCGCGTCGATGCGACCCCCTTAAGACTTCTGCACAGTACTGTGTATATATATATATTTATATATATTTATTTGATTTATTATACTTAGTCTAAAAGTCAATGGGCCTGAAATAAGATCTGTGGTGAACACAAGCTCAAGATAGTTTCACATTTTATTCTATAAAATGCATCAGTATTACCTCCTAATGTTTTTTATAAGCTTTTAAGTGTGCCAAAAGCTTGCCAAAAAGTAAAACTCATCTACTCACTACTCTACTTTTACAGCGTCATTGTGTTTATACTTGCAAACTGTTTCCAAATAAAAATTAGCAGAAGCATTTTAAAGTGATAATTCTCTCACCATTTTCAAGGTGAACTGCTAAAGTATATCCTAGCTAGCCCCTCTATTTCATATAATGAAAATAAATGAGGGCCAGTCTGGTCAGCATGAGAATTACGAATACTTGATACAGTCTTCAACACAGTACCTTTGATAGGGGTGATGTAACAAGGGCAAGGCTTTTCCTTCCGTGGCACTAAGCCGAGCTGGTTCTTCTTTCTGTCAAAAAACGAATAGAGCAGCTTCACAGGAACTGGAGGGAAAACCTGCAGAGGACAAATGAGGAAAAAATAAGAAAATTAAAGGATCAACTTGAGTACATAACACAACTGAATCTAGTGAGGAGGTGTCTGACCTGTGTGTATCTCAAGGCCTGGTGGGCACCCTGCACGGATGTTATAGACAGTGGCAGCCCCTCCAACTGCCAGAGCTTCCTGCTCAGGTCATCATAAGACTGAACCACCTTCAGACTCTCCTCCTCTCCTGTAGTGCCCATCTGGGTGACAAAAAGGAAATCAACGCGAGCTTGTGCAGATGAAGCAACCCGTTTACTAATTTTCACATGAGTAGCACAATCACTTTTATGAAATACCTCTTTGCTAATTTTGATGACATCATCCAGCTTTCCACCAACAAGTCTCACACATGATTCAGGGATATCGGCATGACTAAAATAAGAGGAAATTACAAATAAAATGAGAATGTAATTTATTCAAAAACAAATAGGAAATCAGCAAATAGGAAAACAAATCCGGGAAAAGCTTATAAAAAACACAAAAAGATTCATGCTAAATATTATGTTAACCATAAAAAGAAACGAAATGTTGCACAGCACTACCTCGACAACTATTCAATTTGATCCTGATTTAGATCTCAATTCAATTTGATTAGACTCAGAATACAGTATTTCAGTAATATTTTATTTAAACAATAAACAGTACTTATATCCTATTACAGCATTTATTGACATTTTGAATTGAGCTTTTATTTTTAATTTTAGTTTTGCCATTTGTATTACTTTGTTTAATATTCTTATAATAATTATATAATATAACTTTTATAATAATAAATATTGACTTATTTTATATTTCCATGCAAGTCATTTTAGTACTTCAACAAAACAATTTTCTTCAAATATTTTATATTTTAGCTTTATTTCAATTACAACATTTTTTATAGTTTTAATATTAGTTAACAATAACAACATGTATATTAAAATAACTCTCTGAGCTAATTCTGTAATTTTGCACACTACCCAAGTTATGCAGTTCAACAGCTATTTAAAAAATGTTATATCAATGCAACCCAAAAACGAATCTGCCTGCACACTAACTGAAATAATGTAAACGTCTGAATTGACTAAAGCTGCGTTCACACTGCCAGCGACATGCAGTGACAAAGCGGCACAATCCATTTCCATAGAGAGCTGGCGATTTCCAGTGATGTAGGCATATCCAGTAACAGCAAAAAATTCAACTTCTGGCTATGTTTAACCTTTATTCAAATGAACAACCAATAGGTCACCAGTGGCTGCGCTGGAGGGCGTTCCCACTACTGGTTGCCTAGTAATGTTTGTGTGTGACATTTACGGATGTTACTCTATGTTAGACAACAAATACGTTTTATTGGCGCTACAAACAAATATTTTGGAAGGAAAAGTCTAAATATGAATGGAATCAGTCCATAAAATGCATAATATTAAGGATGAACGAGAAACAGTGAGTGCTCTTTGCCATCGCGGCTATTTAACTGCAGCAAACGGGCAAATACCGGTCTATCTGGGTTCCCAAAAGCATTCAGTCACGGAGTCAGTATGGTGAACACCACTGTATGTACACAGAGATATATCATCCATTATAGGACAGTTTCTGACTGCTAAAATGAGCATCTCGTCAACTTGCCTCGGTCAGACTCAGCACTGAAGAGTGACGCGCTCCACTGACTTCACTCCTATTGGTTGTCGCTCATGAAAATCGCTCTTCATTTGCATAAAGTTAAAAATTTCTCAAATTTGTTGCATTCGTCAGACACGCCCCATCCAGTCGCCTACGGTCGCGACCGCGCGTGCCGCCGAAAATCGCCCGCTCACCATTGAAAATGAATGGTATCGTGTCGCTTGGTCACATGTAGTGTGAACGCAGCTTTAGTTGTTACTTTAGCACTCAGGAACTTTCCTATGTGTTCATACGGTGGTATTCACATCCTGACCCTGAATGGTTTTGTGAACCCGTGCTTGTGGTTTTGCTGCAGAGAAATAGCCGCGATGACAAAGAGCACTTCAGTCTTGTCTTTCTAAAATGTTCGTTTGTAGGGGCAAGAAAACTGATTCGTTGTCTACATAACATCTGCTACATAGACAACAAGTATTATTCAAAAAAGTTATAAGGCCATCAGTATTGAGTAGGGGTGTAACGGTACACAAAAATCACGGTTCGGTACGTACCTCGGTTTTCAAGTCACGGTTCGGTACGTTTTCGATACAGCAAAAAGAAAGAAATGCCAGAGAAATTTCCTATTTGTTTAAAGAAAAAATATTTTTAAATAAATGTGAGTTTTCCTAGATCTTGAACCTTTCATCTTTGAAGGATGAACAAATAATGTTTTGGTCATCACATTGAAAATAACATTTAAATATATATTTATTTATATAATATTTGAATTTGTGCTGGAAAAAGATGTGTGAAGTACTTGACAGCATTTCACCATTCCAGCCAAACTGGTTCCAGTTAGTGTTACAATATTAAATCCATGGTGAATGTTGCTGGTCCCTGTGGACAGTGTTGGCCGCGCCAGCACGAATTTTGCCGGCAGGAAAAATGGTCCAAGCAACCGTTCGGTTTGTATGCGTACCGAACCCAGAAGCCTCGAACCGAAACGGTTCAATGCGAATACATGTACCGTTACACCCCTCAGTATTGAGAATGCCCACTAGCTTCCTGACTGCCAGTCATTGTCGCTGGTAGTGTGAATGCAGCATAACAATTTGAGGAAACTTTTAGAGAGTGTAAGTTGAATCCTATAAAGGCTAGAATAGAGACGTACAGCTGTAGTAGGTGAGTGATGATCTCCAGCAGAATGAATCTTCTCTGACAGGTGGAGCTCCCTGACCACAGCACTGCCTCAGTTATGGATCCGTCCTGGAAGCGCCGCAGCTCTGAGCGAGAGCCCCACAGCTGCCTAAACTCATCTGCCTTGAAACACCAACAACAGAGAGAGAGAGTTTGGACACTGCTACAGAACCACAAGACACATACACAGTCACGTCACTGGAAATGTGGGCTAGTTTACCTTGGGGTTATCTGCCGGCGGTCCTCTCTCAAGAACAGAGAGAGCTTGCTCAAGGTTCAGCATCAAACCAATGTTCAAAGGCGGCTGGTCCTTATGCTTAGGAGGTGCACTGTCCACCGGCCACTGCAAAAATAATTGACACACATTAAAACAATGTATACAGACCGTTTAGGAATGCTTTGATTGGTAAAATAGCCAATCTGATCGTTAAAAGATGCATGCAGGTGCGTGTTTTGACCAATGTTAATGGTAATTAATCTACCTCAGGGTCTTGAGGGAGTGAGTGTACCAGAAGGTTGATCCTTTCTCCAAGCCCTCGCTGCAAGAGGGACAAAATGAAAGGAAGTGCACTTAGGACATAGTTCCCGCTGTGGTCCATGAGCTCATTGAGGAGTGAAAGCTTCTTACAAGAGGCCTGCAAGTTCACCAGCCCACTCAGTCTGAGAAGGAGAGCGAGAACGGAGTTTTCAGAAAAACATGAATACAATAAGACACGAATAGCAGGTTTGTGTTTAAGGACACTTACTGAAAGACATTGTCATATGTTCTGATCATGGCTTTGGACGTCATGAGCAGAGCCTGGAAGCTGTCTACTGTCGAATCATCCCAGAACTTCAGCGAGAGTGATGCCTCGTGCTGGATCTGACAGGCAAATTGGAAACATTTGGATTATGGCTGCCTGCCAACCGATTAAACTCTAAATCCAATACATGCATCAAATCAATTAAATATATGAGAAAGCCACCAAATCAGTGTTATTTTAGTATTATCACAATACTTCTAGAGTATTTATTCATTTCAATTGAATTTTTGTTTTAGGAATTCATTTTCATTTTAGTCAGATTGTTTATTTTTAATTTTATTTCAATTAACCCTTTAGGCGCCAGAGGATTTTTCCAAAAACTTTTGATTTTGACATCTTAATTTCAAAAGACAATATCTTAAAAGTGAAACAAGATAGATACTTTCTGTAAATTAGAGAAATATTACGCATGACCCAAAGTTTATGTAGGGATTAAATTTCCCCATCTAATTTGCATATTATGACGTCATATGGTGGCAGAAATCTTGGATTATAGAATTTTCATGAAAAGTCACATGTTTAAATGATAAAATGCAGCACTTCTTTCCCCCAAAATGTCCATCACCTTCTGTATGCTATATGGCACAATACTGAATGCTCAGGTATATAGTAAGTAATAACCAAACTGTGCAAATCATTACTAATAAATGGTAGAACAAACCGTGTGCATGTAGTGTTTGGCCTTTTGCTGTGGAGATTTTCCATTTACTACATGCAGTAGGCACTCTGATTCCATGTATGGGGCTTATATTATTCATATGACACACAATCACCAGTAGACAAGACCTGTTTAGTTCAAAAAGATGGCTCGTTAGGGCAAAGCGCAGATCATAAGTGATGATTCGAGCAGCGCGATCGCGGCCAGATCTGTCTCGCGTGCGCGTGCCAAGTATGCATACTATTGCAACTCCCACCCTGCCTTCTGTACTATGAATACTTCGACCTCGTCTAACATACCCAGTGATGATAAACAAAGTCTCCACCACAATACTATCGCCGCGATCGCGGAGAGACTCTGATGAAATGGCTCACTCTCACACTATCTCCGCTTTTGATCACACTGATTCAATGCGCTGTAACTCGAACATTTTGTATAGAAACATGACGTTTTTTTGAGTCGGGGATGAAGTATGACATGTCTACCATCCAGTGGAGGGGATGTCGAACAAAATTTGACACCCAATTTGACAAAATCGTCCGTTTTATTCAGTGACGCATCTTGTCGAATAAACTCGACTGTGGCGCCTAGAGGGTTAATATAAATGTTTTATTTGTATTACTTTAGTTAACGATAATACCACTGCCCCAATATCTTTTTAAAGGCATTACATTACTTTGGCAGACAAGTCATTCTTTGACTACAATACAGGACTACAGGTTACAGTCTTTATGTACAGCCAGGTCAAGGGGCCAAAATTTTGAATTACACTTAAATAACATGTTAAATTTACTTTAAATGCTAATTCTGGAAGCTATATAGTAAGATAATATCACCTTATCACTGAGCTAAATTGATACTAGATCAGAGCTCACCTGTTTGTAGGTAAAAGCTGTCATGTCTGCAAGAAGATTGAGATGCCCAGACGGGTCCACAAAGACCACAGAGAATGCTGTCTGGAAGTCCTGCAGTGAGGGCTGAAGCAGGAGAGAAGAGAAAGGCATTGTAATGCAACCAAGACAAAACTGGTTAAAAAAAACAGTACACGCATGAGTCACTTCTGCTCACCGCTTTTGAGTCTGGGTTTCTAGCCAAGGTGATCCCGCTCTCTGTCAGATCTGTGGAAGCTGAAAATGTGAAAGGGATAAAGTATATTTATATAGCACTTTTCACAATATAGATGGCATCAAAGCAGTTCGTTTCTTAGTGGAAAAACATCCTCGTTTGGTAGAGATGATCAAGGGTATTACTGATTGGTTCGTTAATTTGAATATCCCTAACTGAGCAAGCCAAAAGCAACAGTGGCAAGGAACCGAAAAACTTAATCAAGTGACCCAGATGATTAAACTGATGAATACACTCCCATAACCACCATAATAACAAGCTATAAAATCAGCTATACTATGACCTTGCTTACCCAAGAAGTGCAGTGCATTCCTGAACAGCTGGTAGGCATTCATGGTTTTGCCCACTTTGTGTGTGGACAGAAGATAAGCCATTAACATTGATGCATGGAAGCCACAAAAACAACCTGCACCCTAAAGAAATGACAGAAACAGAATTTATTAAACAGAATTTGTGACTGCACAAAAAAATACATTCTAGAACTGTCACCCCCCTTTTTGAATAGACATGAAAATGCACATTTCAAACTTAAATGGTTGTAATTTAAGAATGCTTTGGAATATAGACATGATTGGTCTTGTTTTAAAGAAGACATTTGGCAGATTTTTGTAGAAGTGAAATAAATTAAGAAAGTTAAACAGAAAAAAGTTATAGAAGTTTGAGTTTATGGAAATGTACAATGTAAAAATATTAATTATTTATATTTTACATAAAATATATATTTTCAAAACCTGGGCTACTCTAAAACTGCAGAAAAATCAAAGCCAAAAATCTGAACAAGTTGTGTTTTAAATTTTAGGTTGATATCTAAAAAAATAGCTTTCAGTAAGATTTTGTTTGAGCGCAGTACCAAACATTTTCACTAGGGCACAATCAGACTCCATTACTGCCCATATAAGGGCGCCTCCATTATTTTTTTCTTGATATTTCAAACTTTTAAGTCCTTTTTTTCCAAAATAATTGTATGGATGCTATCTTTAGAACTTTTGGCATGAAAACAAACCGAGGTATCTACCATTTTTTCATGATTTTTCATGTTCTCTGCTATTTTAAAATAAAGGTCTGAACACGCTTTATGAGTATGAAAATATTCTTGTTGCATATGGATAAATTATGGTTCCTCTGTAATATATTTTGAAAATCAGTCACCAAATATGGAAACTAGAGATTGTAAGCTTTCAAATGATATATAGTTTGTCAATATTACTAAAGGTATTTACTAAGATATAATTGATTTAAAAATATAGTGGCAACGTCCCACCTGTGGGACGGTGACAGTTAAGTGATTAAAAAAAAATCTCCAAGAACAAGTTGTTTAACTATAGTGTGGGGGGGGGGACAGATAGTCTGAACAAAATAGACAAAATATGTATGTTCAAGTAAGCTAAAGATACAATTATGCAAGAGATGGAATAAGAAAGACATAGTGCATGATGAATAAATGCATGCATAAACAGTGAAGTGTAATGTACATGTAGCGATTATGAACAACTTTAAATAAAAGGTCATACTACAAAATAAATTAATCCAACAAGTGGTCACAATTTCTATTCACGTCACTACTGTTATTTCAATGTGGATAATAAATAACATGTACACACAGAAATACTGTGGTCTTACCTGATCCAATTCTCTCTGTCTCATCCACACTTTGAGGAGGGCGACACCATCTCCGAAAGCAGGACACTGTGCGCTGATGGCTGACAGGAACTGAAGATGTGACAGTGGGAGATGATCTCCAAGAACTGTGCTGTTATAATGAGGAGTGGCGGGCCCACTGCTCTCTGCATGATAAAAATGACAGAAAAATATTATCATGACATGTCGGTACGTATGTGTTCTGCCTTAGTCATGCAATGGCTGATCTCAGTACCTTGCTGCTTATTGGCAACACCTGTAAACCACTCAGTCTTGATGTTGTTTTTCCGAGGATGAAAGCGGCTAGGTTTAAGGAAGTCCGGAGGAGGAATGGCATGAATCCGCAATGCGACCTTACTGCTGTCTTTACCTAAAGGTCAAACACAAAGGTCACGTGATCATTTTATTTTGAAGCAATGATGAAAACACTTATTAATGCATGCTCTGGAACAAGATTAACTAATCTAAGTGTTTTTCACAGGGTCGCCAAAAAAAGCATCTGCTAAACAGCAATTGATTTGGAAGCCAAAATGATGCGAGCAGATAATAACAGTAGACATGGTGCGTGCACATCCATGTAAATTGCTTTGGCATGAAAGCATTTGCAAGTAAGTGTAGTGCAAACTTTGAAGAAGCTAATATGTGTTCACAAGCTAGTGTTAATACAATTGTACCTGTGGGTTTGAGAAGTAGGACTGGGCGAAGCCGGTTGCCATGGAGACAAGAGTAGCACAGTGAACCTACAGACTCTGAGAAGCAGAGGTGCTGCGCCAGGCCAGCCAGATACAGCGCTCGCTTTCGTGGGTAACGCTGGTTAATGGCATCCATCGAGGTGCAAAATAGACTTCAAAGAGAAGATAGAAACAGATTGAATTAATTGCACAATACTTTAGACAAACAGACATATACACACATACACAGACACATATCATACAAACACATATTTTTATTAGGGCCCAAAAATATAAAGACATCATTATTGTATTAAATGAGAAAAGTATGAAATAAATATTTTTAAAAAATTGCTTAAGAAAGAAATAATTATATTTTATTTGATTTAACATAGAATTTATTATAAATAAACATTTAGGCTACAATAGCCATTATTTTTGTTTTCAGATCTACAAACTAAAACAGTTTGTTTGCCAACATTCTTCAAAAGATCTAATTTTATGTTCCATAAAAGTCAGTCCTACAGGTTTGAAATGACATGAGGGTAAATAAAAAATCATTTTCATTTTATAAAAAATATATATATATATATATATATATATATATATATATATATATATATATATATATATATATATATATATATATATATTTATTATTTTTGAGGGTAAATAAATGAGGGTAAATAAAAAATCATTTTCATTTTATAAAAAATAATAAATATATATATATATATATATATATATATATATATATATATATATATATATATATATATATATATATATATATTTATTATTTTTGAGGGTAAATAAATGAGGGTAAATAAAAAATCATTTTCATTTTATAAAATAATATATATATATATATATATATATATATATATATATATATATATATATATATATATATATATATATTTATATATATTTATTATTTTTTATAAAATGAAAATGATTTTTTATTTACCCTCATGTCATTTCAAACCTGTAGGACTGACTTTTATGGAACATAAAATTAGATCTTTTGAAGAATGTTGGCAAACAAACTGTTTTAGTTTGTAGATCTGAAAACAAAAATAATGGCTATTGTAGCCTAAATGTTTATTTATAATAAATTCTATGTTAAATCAAATAAAATATAATTATTTCTTTCTTAAGCAATTTTTTAAAAATATTTATTTCATACTTTTCTCATTTAATGTGGATGTATATATATATATATATATTTATTATAAAATGAAAATGATTTTTTATTTACCCTCATGTCATTTCAAACCTGTAGGACTGACTGTCAACGATTAATCGCATCCAAAATAAAAGTTTGTGTTTACATAATATATGTGGGTGCACTGTGTATAATTATTTTTATATAAATACACACACATATAATTGTATATATTTTCATGTATATACTGTATATAGATTTATATATAATTTATATTATATGAATATTTTATGTATAAATAAGTCTTTTTTTCTTAAATATACATGCATGTGTGTGTATTTATATATATATATATATATATATATATATATATATATATATATATATATATATATATATATATATATATCACACAAAATAATATATATATATATATATATTATATATATAATGTAAACACAAACTTTTATTTTGGATGCGATTAATCACGATTAATCGTTTTACAGCCCTAATATATATATATATATATATATATATATATATATATATATACACACACACATATATATATACACACACACATATATATATATATACACACACATATATATATATTTAAGTGATACTCTAAATAAAGTAAAAATGTCAGTAGGTGGTGTCTAAATGAGGAAGTCATTGAGTCATTCACTCATTCGAATCCAGTTTAAATGGCTGAAACATTCAGGGATGAAGTAAAGGGCTCTCTTTATAAATGGGCCATTTAATCATTAGTTCACTTGATTGATTACACGTTTTAATTCAGAAACGCAACACCGCTGTGTGTTGTTTGGCGGGCACAACAGTTCTACTGTGGCTTTACAGTTAATATTTTTGTTGGCAAAATTGAGAAAATAACAAAACAGACAATGTTGAATTGTAATATTGCATCTGATATATACTATTGTTGTATAAAACAAATATCACATTTTGCACAAAAAGAGATTTCTGTTAAAACAAATATTCTAACTGTATTCTATAGGCTAAATCACGCAGCGAGTTGTTGCCCTGCTTTATGTTCGTCACCAATCAACTGTATGAAATGTATGATGACTGTAAGTCAGGACTGGTGAGTTAATTAATTGAATTTGCATTATACTTCCATAACTAATTAAATTCACACATTAAACTGATGGTAAAATATATATTCATAACCAGCAGTCAACAAGTGGATCAAAACCTTTCATCAAAGTTATACATGCATTTTGAATACCCGTTCTCGTCTTAGGACAACTTTGATTAACTTTATGATCCACTTTAAATGTTGATTTAAACGGATCTTTTTTTCAGAGGAATAAATTACATTTTAATATATATTAACAAAAAAAGTCATTTTAAATTGTCATAATATTTCACAATATTACTGTGTTTTTTGTGTATTTTTTATCAAAAAATTGCAGCCTTGGTGAGCAGAAGAGACTTCTTTTAAAAACATAAAAAATCTTACCAACCCTAAACTTTTGGCCGAAGTAGTGTGTGTGTGTATATATATATATATATATATATATATATATATATATATATATATATATATACACACACACACACACACACATAGACAGATGCTAGAACTATGGTTAGATAGATGCAAGATGGATTGATGTATAGATGGACAAAAAGAGACATGTGTTGCATAAATAGCATCATTGTTTTTGAGTTTATAACTTACAGCTGGAATAGTGACAGCCAAGTCCACAATGACTCTGGGTTTGATACAGGTCCCCAGTGGATAACTGCCTACCACATCAATTGATGCAGGAGGCTCCATGTGAAATTTGCCTTTTGATTCCAGCGAGGTGAAGAGGAATGGGACTTCCACACCTGGCAACCATGAAAGATCATCCAACTAGAGTGAAAGAAAAGGCTAATAAGAAAATGATGCAGACAGCTACCATAGAGATCAGTAAAAAAGTGCTGAAGCTACGTTGCTGATGATAATGTAAATGTTTCACAAATGTCTAACCTCCACAACTTCAGAATCAGGCACAGACTGCAGGAATCTGTAACCTCCTGCACAAAAGAGTCCACCAGCTTCTTCCTGTGCTCACTAAGGGCCACTTCTTTCAGCAGTTCCTCCATCTGAACATCAACCATATAAATTAGTGATAAATAAAGCTGAATATCTTGTTATAATGCACATAGTCTCATACATTGATAAATGATTCACAGTTCACAGCCATGTCATGCAGTGAGCAGCTCATTGAGTAGGTATGTGGACATTTCAATAAATAGCAGCCGCCATTGTGTTCCAAATCTCTGTGCCGGATTTTCCCGAATCATTTTGAGCGGGTCTCCTAAAATGCGCTGTTTTCATTGATTTGCTGTGGGAATCCTTGATTATTTTTAGCCAATCACATCATTAGGGGTTTCGACTGCACATTTGTTTTCATTTTTTTCTAGTCAGGCTGCATTTTCCTCCTGAAAGGCGATTTCAAACAATACGGAAGAATTCAACTGTCACGAAATTATTTTTATCCACTTTGGACACTTTCCAGAGGAAGGTGGACATGAAGAACATATGTTTGTGGTGTGCTGTACAAAATTTCGTGGCCATTTAAACTCCCCCACTTTTTTTATGACTACCGACACTGAACGTTACCTGTAGAAAAGCTGTCAAAACGCAGCGCGTCGTGTTACACTCAACTTTTGTGTGGTCTCCTCCACTTTCTTTCCTCCACCAGCGTTAGTATTGTTACCTCTATATTTTTACACATCTGGAAATAGCATGAATCAACCAAAATCCATCTTTTAAATTAAGGATATATAATTTTCCTTGGATCGTTGTTTTCCATTCAATTATTTGTATTTTCAACAACTGCTCGTCAGAAAAATACTAGGCCAAATCACTCTTTATGTGTGTTAAAATCAAGTAAAAATCCAAATAACTATATGAAACCCACGTTAGATCCAAATAACTATATGAAACCCATCTCCACAGAAAATTTCATTAAGATATCTTGAATATTGAGAAAGTTTTGAGCATTTTTGTGAAAAAACAACTTGTTTTCGGTCACACTACAATTCTATTGTTTTCACCTTAGAAATGAGACAAAAATAGGCGCTGATTACTGAACTATAAAATGTTGTAACTTTCTTGACATATTTACTTTTTTCTTTTTATTTTGTAAAGGGGGTATCCAGGTCTTTCCACACATGCTATCCAATTGTCTATTTGTTGAGTTTTAATTTTTTGTCCACATACCTACATTGAGCAATCAGTGAGCATACTATAGCTTACAATAAAACATTATACAGCTATGAAATGACAGTAAAACATGAATGTGATTTCTGACCTGCATTTTCAATATGCTACAGTGGAAGAGATTTTCTGCTTCTTTCAACTGGTTGAGCTCTTCCACTGTGGGGGCTTTGAATAGCTCTTTTTTGGACAGTTTGAGAGGCCGTAAGACCCCACCATCAGAGACTGTGTCTCCATTTGCCTTTCGCTTGGGATCCTTAGATTGTTTTGCACTCTTGTTCTCCATTCCTTCTTCAATATTAATGTTATCTGGTTCTTCCATCTGTTGAAGAGATGATACGGTTGTTATTACTCTTCAATACTGTTTATACACTTTCTGTATATGCATTTACTAAACAAAACATAAAAACTAAAAGTAAAGGTTTAAATATTTTGTAAAACAATTAGCAAAAGTGGGGTATTTTGGTAATACAGCGCTTCTAAGTAATATAATAAAAACAAATGCGTGACACCAAACCTCATGAAACTTTTCTTCAGTTAATGACGATTGCTTCCTCTTTTTCTTAATTTGCACAGGATTTACAATAAGCTTTTAGAAGAGTAAACACAAAATATCACTAATTTTACAGTTTCTTCTGATTCAACGAGTCGCTCACATGGGTAACACATGGGACATACTAAACTAGCACAATACGTGAGTTCACTGATTAGTTCGTGTGAAGTCAATCCTTCAACGGATTGGCTGCTGAGCATTTGTTCCGCCTCCAAAAAGATCAAGGTAGGTAGAGTTTACTTTTGACACCTCTCTGGGAATATTAAATGTATTCAAATCTTTTCAGATATTTTCTATTATAAATATTAAACAAATAAAACGCACGGGCATTGATTTTTTTTTAATTGTAGAGAAATAAATACAATGTTTGTCGCGGTAAAATGACGTAGGATCACACCACGCATGCGCGCTTCACTGCTTGCTGAATGGAAACAAACGAAGTTCTGCCCGTTCTGCCGTACGTACATTTCTTACAATAACATTCTAGAAATAAACAGATTTCCTTTGAAAATAAGTGTGGTAATATGACAATTTAGTTATGTCTACATGTCAGCAAGTTAATAGGCAACATAACATGCATAACTGGAAACATTTTACTACTTAAACATTTGCTTATGTTTCGTTAACATTTATCTCTGTCAAATTATTTAAGAAAATGTCCAGTAAAGAAGTGAA
The DNA here is from genome assembly GCA_030378365.1 of Hybognathus amarus. Taxonomy (NCBI): domain Eukaryota; kingdom Metazoa; phylum Chordata; class Actinopteri; order Cypriniformes; family Leuciscidae; genus Hybognathus; species Hybognathus amarus. Next base: position 423,833 of record JAQIUQ010001898.1, on the reverse strand, counting down.
AGCTGAGCTGAAAAGTGCAAGAGAAGCCATTAAAAATAAAGAGTTTAAAGAAGCTTTGAAACATTGTAAGGTAAGTGTTTACTTCCACTTGTCAGCACACTAAATAACTTCCATCTCATACTTTTCTCTTGATTTAGGTATGTGGACAAAAAATTAAAACTCAACAAATAGACAAATGGTTAGCATATGTGGAAAGACCTGGGTACCCCCTTAACAAAATAAAAAGAAAAAAGTAAATATGTCAAGTATGAAGAAAGTTACAACATTTTATAGTTCAGTAATCAGCGCCTATTTTTGTCTCATTTCTAAGGTGAAAACAATAGAATTTAGTGTGACCGAAAACAAGTTGTTTTTTCACAAAAATGCTCATAACTTTCTCAATATTCAAGATATTTAATGAAATTTTCTGTGGAGATGGGTTTCATATAGTTATTTGGATCTAACGTGGGTTTCATATAGTTATTTGGATTTTTACTTGATTTTAACACACATAAAGACTGATTTGGCCTATCTTTTATAGTATTTTTCTGACGAGCAGTTGTTGAAAATACAAATAATTGAATGGAAAACAATGATCCAAGGAAAATTATATATCCTTAATTTAAAAGATGGATTTTGGTTGATTCATGCTATTTCCACTTGTGTAAAAATATAGAGTTAACAATACTAATGCTGGTGGAGGAAAGAAAGTGGAGGAGACCACACAAAAGTTGAGTGTAACACGACGCGCTGCATTTCGACAGCTTTTCTACAGGTAACGTTCAGTGTCCGGTAGTCATAAAAAAAGTGGGGGAGTTTAAATGGCCACAAAATTTTGTACAGCACACCACAAACATAATATGTTCTTCATGTCCACCTTCCTCTGAAAAGTGTCCAAAGTGGGTAAAAATAATTTCGTGACAGTTGAATTCTTCCGTATTGTTTGAAATCGCCTTTCAGGAGGAAAATGCAGCCTGACTTAGAAAAAATGAAAACAAATGTGCAGTCGAAACCCTAATGATGTGACTGGCTAAAAATAATCAAGGATTCCCACAGCGAGTCAATTAAAACAGCGCATTTTCAGGAGACCCGCTCAAAATGATTCGGGAAAATCGGCACAGAGATTTGGAACACAATGGCGGCCGCTATTTATTGAAATGTCCACATACCTATTGACTGTATTTGAGTGGGTTAGGCAAGGTAAACATTACACTCTCAAGTTAAACCATATTTCTGAACTCCAGGCTGTTCTCAAGCTTGAGAATAATAATATAATACATAATGTTTTGTGCATTTTTTGACAGGGATAATAGAAAAATTGTAGCCTTAATATATTGAAGGTATTTATTGTTAAGGGTTTATGTGAAGTTCATTTAATTTAAAAGATTCTGTTTGTTAAGGCCTAATAAATATTCAAATTTATAGCTTTTAATTATATTGTAATGTTGAATGGCTGTAATTAATGGCTGAAATTGAGAAAAAAAGTAATCATAAGACATCAGTAGCAGTATTGGTGTATCTGTGATACTGGCTTTCTCAGTCTCATAAAAAGATGCCATTAAACAAATATTTAAAATGTAGGCTACTGTCTATGTTTCTGCTTTAATTTGGATTTTAAATGTGATTTTTTTTTACATTATTATCAAGGTAATCATTTCACTCTCAAGTTAAACCATATTTCTGTACTCCAGGCTGTTCTCAAGCTTTAGAAGAATAACTATAATGCCTGGGTGTTCATTGAGAGTGGCAGCCACAGAGCTGCAGCAGCCGGATCAGGCACAGTCCGCCTACAGAAAGGCCACTGAACTGGAGCCAGAGCAACTGCTGGCATGGCAGGTGGGTTGCAGTTTATGAACTTTAATGAATGGTCCATAAAATATAGTGTTTGTTTATGGACACAGTTTGTTAACCATTTGGCAAGTCATGGCCTAATGGTTAGAGAGTCAGACTGGTCAAGGTTGCAGGTTCGATTCTCAATACCGACAGGAAATGACTGAGTTGCCCTTGAGCAAGGCACTTAACCCACGATCGCTCCCCTGGAGCCACAGCAAAAATGGCTACCCACTGTACTGGGTGTGTGTCCACGTTTTGCAGTCAGTGCTCTATGTGTTACCAGTTACCACCATACTTGGCCTTCATCACATGTCACTTTCACTTGTTACTGTGGTCTTTAATAATATTGTGCACTGCTGATTGAACAATGAAGATTTACTAGATGTGGATTTCTTTTACAGGGTTTAGCAAATTTGTACGAAAAAGGGACCAGGCAGATTTCAAAGCCGAGCTGCCCAAGATTTACCAGAAACTTATTACACTGTATGAAACGTAAGTTAAGTGGTCTTCTTTTCTCTCAGGATGATTTTAAACTGAAAAAATCGAATTCAAAGTAAAAGGATAGGAGGATAGGGTATAATAGCTTTAAACATTTAGATTGTACCCCTACCTCTGTTTTCTTTTCCCTTTTGCATGGGTGAAATTTACCAGAGTTTCTTTTTGGTTTTGGAATTGTCCCCTACACACATTTTTTTTAGGATGCACTGATATGAAAATTTTGGCCGATACATAACCAATAATTCTTTATATTTGAAAGCCGATACGATATATCGCCAATAAACTTAAAACCAAATAAACTTTTTGAGAGCCTGATTACAAAAACAAAAGTCTCAAAATTAAATCCATGTCCCAAGCGCACAATTATAATGATGTTCTCATTAAAGTGTTGTATAGCCGATATGCCGATAGATTTGCGCTTTCAAGAAATTTAAAAACATAAACAGTGCTCAACAAGTGTCTCAGCTCAAGGAAATAATATATTATTATTATCGGCTTTAATATATTGGCCACGTTTTCTTACCAGGCCGATAACGATAACATTAAAAATGAACAGATACCAATATGCTGGCCGATATATCGTGCATCTCTAATTTATTTTTTATTTGGCTTCATAATAAATGTAAAAAAAAATAAAATAAGTGAAATTCTTATAATAATGCCAATAATTTTATTGAACACATATTCTGAATTGTCTACAAAAACTTTTATTGGTTATTCTCACATAAATGAGAAGTGACAGACAGGAGCACATCTCTTCCAGGGCAGCAAAAAAAAAAAAAGTTGAAGACTGTTTCAGAACAAGTGATAACTCCTTTAACCTGAATAAAATAGAGTTTTGTAATAAGAAAAGAAATCATATGATTCGAAAGAGCCTCATTTAAAAATGAGAACGATACTACATGATGCAGTTTGAACAATTTGCTTGATCCATGTATGTATTTCTGCATTTGCAGCTCAGACAAAGCAAAATGTTTCGAAGTGAGCAAGAAGTTGGTGGAAATCTCTCAGTTGGAGAATAACTATTTACAGGTATGATCCTTAAATATGACGAGCATAAATTGATGTTACAACAGAAGATTTCAGAGGTTTGAACTGCACTGGTCTGTTACCTTCACAAATCTACACATTGGGTCTCATTCATGAAACATTCGTAAATATACGAGTAAATATGAGAGTGATTTGCGCGTAAAGAGATCTTCCCGAAAACTCTTCTCCTGATTCACAAATACTTCGTAAACGTCAGATGTGATAGTGAAATGTGTGTGTGTGTTAGTGAATTCCAACCAGTCGTAAATGGGATGCGCGTGCACGTTCATTCTCAATTACCATAAATCCCGCCCATTATATTCGACTGACAACTATATATAGGCATATAATAACATGAATGCGAATGAAAAAGAAAGATTTCTCGGATGCAGAAATTGAAGTTTTATTATCAGAAGTTCATTCAAAACGCCACTTTTATTTTCAAGCGTATATAGTGGCCTATCAGGTCCTAAAAAAAGAAAGCTTGGCAGCATATTACAGATGCAGTTAATGGAGTTTCATCTGTTAATCGAACAGTCCCAGAAGTGAGAAGAAAATGGTTCGACATTAAGCTTGACAGCAAAAAACAAATGAGTTAAAAAATCGTATTCAAACTGGAGAAGGACCACCATCGATCACCAGATCTGCTATTACTTATGAAAGCTTGTTTCCGCCATAGAATGAAAAATAAAAAAGGTAATTGCGACTTTTTATCTCACAATTTTGACTTTTTTTCTCACAATTGCGAGTTTACATCTCGCAATTCTGACTTTATTTCTCAGAATTGCGAGATGTAAAGTCAGAATTGCGAAGATATAAATTCAGAATTGCGTGACATAGTCGCAATTGCGTGATATAAAGTCAGAAATGCATGATAGGCTATAAAGTAAGAATTGTGAGATTTAAACTATTCTGAGGGGTTAGGGGAAAGTTAGGATTTTCCCCCCTTAGAATTAGCCTGATAACTCGCAATTCTGACTTTATATCTCGCAATTATAACACGCAATTGTGTGATAAAAAGTCGCATTTATTCTTTTTTTTTCAGTGGTGGAAACAAGCTTCCATAAATTAGCCTACTGGCTCTCATAATAGAAGTAAAAAAACAAACAAACAAAAAAACGTTTTTTATATATAAAATATATAAAATACTATACTATATAATATAGGCTACTATATAAAATATTTTTTTCAAAATGCTGTTTAAATATGTAGCCTACCCGATTCTAAGGTGAATTAAAATGCAGCCTTATTAATGAGTAAAACGTTCGGATGTTAAGCGCACCATTTACGCGTGGCTGGGAGCAGGTGTAGATTTCTTGCGTACCAACTAACATTTGGAAAATACGAACATTTTAATGAATCCGAAAATTTACGCCAGAACCACTTTACACACGATTTACACAAAAATTCGTTCTGCTCGTGTTTCATGAATGAGACCCAATATTTCTAAAATCACCATCAGGTTTGATTAGTCATATGTTTGCGACTCTACCCACAGGTGGCCCGAGTGTGGCGGAGGTTAATCCCAGATGAAGGAGGGAGAGGAAGGCGTGGAGGATTCAGAGCTGCTGGAGCTGTGGAAGGAGATGACCAGACTCCTGCAAGACACTATTGAGGAACAGGACAATGAGACTCAGCAGCACGTCAGTCTGATTTACTTGGATTCGTTCTGAAATGCTTCTTTTGAGAAATTTGAAGTGCTTTTTATGGACATACCCCAGGTTAATATCAATACATATATTTTTTACAAAGCTTACAGTGTGTTTTTCTTTTCTCAACAGCTGATATCAGCATTTGAAAGAGCTTTGGAAATGACAGTAGATGTGCCCAGTGAAGCCCACAGCAGTCTCTCACAGGATTACATTAAATGTCTTTCTAAGGTTGGCAAGCGCTATATGCCACAATTATAATAATATACACAACAATAATTATGACTGATCCAAAGCAAGAGTTTCATATTCTGTATCCCCTTCAGCTTCCTCATGAGGTGGCCAAGCTAAAAGAGTTTTGTGATGCCACACTGTCCTGCTATCCGACACAATCCTACCCTCTAGAGGCCCTTAGTGAGCACTACATCTTAACAGGTAGGTGTAGAGCAGTGTTTCTCAAACTTTTTCTGCCATTCCCCACTTTGAAGGTAGGGAAGGGTTCAAGCCCCACCTGTCCCCTTGCAATCGCCCACCAAAAAATGTTAATAAACTAGGCTTTAAGTTAAAATGTATTTTATCAACATGACATTTAAAAAAAAAAAAAACATGACAGTATATAAAAATAATAATGCAATTGTGTTTTTATTTTGCCTCTGATAACATCAAATTCAGAAACGGAGAAAATAAAAGTGTGGACTAGTTTATTAGCTTTATTTTGTCACTTCGCAAACTGCATGCAAAAAGAACAAACAAAATTGAAAAAGAATAATAATAATCTCAGGGTTTTCCTGGCTCACAACGAAGCGGAGGTGGTAAAATCCTAATAATGTTTGTATTTTAGGTATTTTTATAATAATAATAATTTTCGAAAACTATCATAAAGCTACTGTGTTTCCCACAGTATTGTGTGTGTGGTGTGGACCTCTGCTGCACCCTGGGGGTCCAGGGGCATGCTCCCCGGAAGAAAAGTTTGCACGTTTTAAAGATAAATTCATAAATCTTGTGCACTTTGAAAGTTCAAAATTAATTGATAAACTAATTTAGTGTCTAAAATGAGCCTGTTCTCTAGTAGGCTACACATATTTTTTTAAAAAGCAATTTTAAAGTTGGTCAAATACAGACTTATGTCTATGGAAGCGGCAATAATTATTATTTCCATTATAATTAGACATCAACACGTATTATTCTTATCAAATACACATCGTGTAAGTAACTCTCGAGTTTACTCTATGCTTCTTCCAGTTCACCGGGCCACTTACTTTCATGTATTTCGGGAGAAGTGGATAAACAGACGTTTGTTAAATCCAGATCCGATTCTCTAAAATGCGGCATAAACTAACGCCTCGCGCATAGCTCAACTAAGGTGTTAAACAACAATACACATCCACTTGATCATATTCGACAATCGGAATATCAGATATTTCCCGCTATAGCCAACAAATTTGTGAAATAAACGCAGATAATCAGTCATTCAGCGCTATTGTGCCTGCGGTGTGACCATACTGTCTATGGGTGTGACAAGCAATGACGCGTCACCATGGAAACCATAAAGGGAGACGATCTAAAAATAACGGGCGCCTCTAAAAACTTTTAAACTTACGTGTGAAAAGGTTAAGTAAGGCTTACATTTAAATGTGTCCTCGTTTTGTTTTGAGTTTATGCTCGATAAAGGAACTAATAGAGTTGGGCACAAAATTACCACATTTTCTCCCATTTGTCACGCCCCACCTGTCATGTTTCTATTCCCACCAGTGGGGCGCGCCCCACACTTTGAGAAACGCTGGTGTCAAGTCCTACTCGAAGACAAATGAAATAAATGAGAAACAAAACAACAAATATATAGTAGTGCTGTCAAAATTAACGCGTTCTCGCATGCAATGGATTTTTTTCAGCTTAATGCGCTAAAAATATTTAACGCTGTTAACGCAGCACCCGTTTTCCCCATCATCCTTTGGCTAGCATTACGGTAAATTATCACACTCTTATTCATACAAATCCTTTTAGTGTGAAACCATTCGAGTGTGATAAGACACAAAAGGGAATGCAGTGCGGTAATGGCTCACATCTGTGAATCTCCTGTCCTGTGACACACACACAACTCATGCTCACAGAAAGCTGCTTCAGATAGTGTTTGAACAGACAAAATTATGCCAAAACGCCGTTTCGGCGAGCATCCTTGGAAGTACAGTCTTAAAATGAGTTCTATTAAGTCTTAAATGAGTGTAAAGAGTTGTGGGATGTGTATCAGATTCACGTCACGTGCTTTAGGTTTTAAAGTGACAGCAGCCTATTAAACCTGCTTCTGTCTTTCATTAAGGTTAGATAAATATCCAAAGAAAAAGTGAAAATCACTCACTTCTCTTGACTTAAATTGTGTAGCTTTAATAAGTATTAATCTATATTTAATTCATAATTTATGCAGTAAAAACTGTGAACTGTTTTTACACTCACCGGCCACTTTATTTGGTACACCTGTCCAACTGCTCGTTAACACTTAATTTCTAAGCAGCCAATCACATGGCGGCAACTCAGTGCATTTAGGCATGTAGACATGGTCAAGACAATCTCCTGCAGTTCAAAACCGAGCATCAGTATGGGGAAGAAAGGGGATTTGAGTGACTTTAAACGTGGCATGATTTTTGGTGCCAGAAGGGCTGGTCTGAGTATTTCAGAAACTGCTAATCTACTGGGATTTTCACGCACAACCATCTCTAGGGTTTCACAGAGAATGGTCCGAAAAGAAAAAACATCCAAGTGAGCGGCAGTTCTGTGGGCGGAAATGCCTTGTTGATGCCAGAGGTCAGAGGAGAATGGCCAGACTGGTTTGAGCTGATAGAAGGGCAACAGTGACTCAAATAACCACCCGTTACAACCAAGGTGGGCAGAAGAGCATCTCTGAACGCACAGTACGTCGAACTTTGAGGCAGATGGGCTACAGCAGCAGAAGACCACACCGGGTGCCACTCCTTTCAGCTAAGAACAGGAAACTGAGGCTACAATTTGCACAAGCTCATCGAAATTGGACAATAGAAGATTGGAAAAACGTTGCCTGGTCTGATGAGTCTCGATTTCTGCTGCGACATTCGGATGGTAGGGTCAGAATTTGGCGTCTACAACATGAAGGCATGGATCCATCCTGCCTTGTATCAACGGTTCAGGCTGGTGGTGGTGTGCATGGTGTGGGAATATTTCTTGGCACTCTTTGGGCCCCTTGGTACCAATTGAGCATCGTTGCAACGCCACAGCCTACCTGAGTATTGTTGCTGACCATGTCCATCCCTTTATGACCAAAATGTACCCAACTTCTGATGGCTACTTTCAGCAGGATAATGCGCCATGTCATAAAGCTGGAATCATCTCAGACTGGTTTCTTGAACATGACAATGAGTTTGCTGTACTCAAATGGCCTCCACAGTCACCAGATCTCAATCCAATAGAGCATCTTTGGGATGTGGTGGAACGGGGAGATCGCATCATGGATGTGCAGCCGACAAATCTGCGGCAACTGTGTGATGCCATCATGTCAATATGGACCAAACTCCCTGAGGAATGACGTCCAGCACCTTGTTGAATCTCATGCCATGAAAATTGAGGCAGTTCTGAAGGCAAAAGGGGGTCCAACCCGTTACTCAGCATGGGGTACCTAATAAAGTGGCCGGTGAGTGATATCGTTATAACATTTCTGTATACATCCTACCTTCTAGACCTACATGTGTACAAGGTTACATGGGTCAAAAACATAATTTTTTGTGCATTTCTTGACAGGGATAATAGAAAAAATGTAGCCTTAATATATTGAAGGCATTTATTGTTACGGGTTTATGTGAAGTTCATTTAAATTAAAAGATTATGTTTGTTAAGGCCTAATAAATGTTCAAATGTATAGCTTTTAATTATAATTGTAATGTTGAATGGCTATAATTAATGGCTGAAATTGAGAAAAAAAAGTAATCATAAGACATCAGAAGCAGTATTGGTGTATCTGTGATACTGGCTTTCTCAGTCTCATAAAAAGATGCCATTAAACAAATATTTAAAATGTAGGCTACTGTCTTTGTTTCTGCATTAATTTGGATTTTAAATGTGAAATCTTTCATTATTAAAATATATTAACTGCAATGTTAGTTGCAGAAAAATGTGCGATTAATTGGTAAAAAGAAATGAGTCGATTGACTCTGCTTTCACAGCCTCACTGTGTTTATACGCTCTTGCAACCAATTTTAATTCAATCTTTCAGGGAAAATGGTTTGTTAAATAGGCTATAGACTGAAGAGTTGTCGGAAGCTTATTGATGGTGGCATTGAAATCATGTGACCATGGGGCAGTTTGTTTATAGCCTACATTTCGCTTTTGGCGAATGTATTGGCTTTAAAATTTCACAAAGTTGTGTTAATTTGTCAAGACAGGAATAAATTACATTTGAATATATTTCAAAGATATTTCACAGCTTTACTTTTTTACGGTATTTTAAATGGTAAGCATAAGAGACTTATTTTCAAAAACATTAAAAACTACTCCATACTTTTAAACACTAAAATAAGTACAAAAATAAACCTGTCTCTGTTTGGAGAAAGCATAAACCTCATGTCTGATATTTCAATTATAACACCGCTTTCAGATAAATGTTCTTGTCTCCGAATGATCCTGGTAGGTGACTTCAGTGAGGAAGCTGTCCGTTGTTTCCGACGTCTCTCAGAACTGGATCCTGAACAGCTCACACGCTCACTTTGGTCTGGGTATTAAAGCTTGTCATGATAAGAAATATGAGGACGCCCTCAAAAGTATTGGTCTGGGTGAGTTATATACATAAATATACAGAATTCACTGCTGTTTAGTTTTTCAATTTGAAGCAAAGCTCATCAAAGTCAAACTTGAAAAGAATGTTTCAATCAGACCGGAGGTCATGTATAGTATAATGTAAGAAATCCTTCAAATACATTTTGATCATTATAGTATATTTCGATAACTTCTTGATTTATGTTCATGTTCAACTATGCAACATTCATTAACTTCCTATCACTTTCTAAACTATATAATGTAAATAACAAACAGGATGTTTAAATCTTTTGTTGTGTTTTTCCTGCAGGACTGAAGCGTATGCGTTCTTCCTGCATTGGATGGTATAACCTTGCTCTGGCTCAACTAAAAATGCATAAATACTCTGACAGTGCCACATCTTCCAGCCAAGGTACTGTATCATTTAAAACAACTGCACATATGAAACACAGCTAACATGACAACTACTCATTAACTGCACTAACAGAGTGAAAATGGCTGTTCTCTCTTGTGAGTTCAGGGCTGAAGTTCAAGTGTAGGGAATTCTGATGATTGGACTCAGAAGCTGCAGAGGTTGAGATTAGATGCTCTGGTGAGGACAGGAAGAGACCAGGATGCTGATGAAGCTCTGCAGATACTTACACAGGTGAAGTTTTTAAAGTAAAGTCTGGCACAGTGCTGCAGTCTTACAACAGAAACAAACACTTCCGTTCAAAGGTTTGGGGTTGGAATGATTTTAAAAGAAGTCTCTTATACTCTCCAAAGGCTATTTATTTGATTAAAATCAGAATCTAAATCTTTATTTGTGATTATACAAAAGAGTACAACGAAATTATATGCGATCCTATTCAGCGCAAAAATCAATCTCCCTCTGTATAAACAATAATCCTATGTGCCAAAAAACAGCATTTCAGCTATGTAACAAATTGTTTAAAAATTAGGCTGTCAACGATTAATGCAATTAATCGCATCCAAAATAAAAGTTTGTGTTTACATAATATATGTGGGTGCACTGTGTATAATTATTTTGTATATATATATATATATATATATATATATATATATATATATATATATAAATACACACACATGCTTGTATATTTAAGAAAACAAATACTATTTATATATAAAATAATTATATTTATATATAATATAAATTATATATAAATCTATAGACAGTAAATACATGAAAATATTTCTTAAACATGCATGTGTGTGTATTTTTATATATATATATATATATATATATATATATATATATATATATATATATATATATATATATATATATATATATATATATATATATATATATATATATAATAGGGCTGGGCGATATGGCTTAAAAATAAAATCTCCGATTTTATTTTTTTAAATTCGAATTACGATTTTTTTTACCGCCCCTACTTATTCAGGAAAGCAAGTACAAATGGCAGACAACTTAAAGCAAATTTTGCTTTTATTTAATCAAAAGCAAGACAAAAGTAACCACCATTTCTGGATTGAGTAATAATAAAGAAATGAACATCCTCTTGGAATCAAAGTCCCAGCTGTGTTTTAAGTTACACTTTGTATACAAGGAGACAAACATTCACCTTGAGAGTATAGCACCATTTTCTAAAGCATTAACAATAGGGATCTTCGCCCGTGACGTAGCGACGCGGTTGCATGTGCTCTGGTTGGCAGAAAAGTAATGGCCGTATGCCGCACAGTATTATAAAGTCATAATTTAACCCAAAGATTGGGTACTGTACAGTTAGTGTATCATCTGTGTACACACCCTTATAGATTAAGGGCAAATTATTGTATTTTCTTTGATACATTTTTACGTATATGTTGACCAATGTTATAAATCAGAGGTAAGATCATTTTGATTCAAAATATAGCCCATGGACAAATTACACCTCTATGTTACTCTAGTTGTAACAAATTTACCAGTTATCCAGTTAACACAAGTAATATTCGTAATTATGACTTATAGGCATCTAAAGATTTGTACGCCTTCATTGACTCTCTGATAAGCATAGATGGCGTGTCGCTGAGATGCAGGTAGATGTCGCCGAATGTCAAATCTGGCCATGTGTTAGGACTTTTGTTCCAATTCTCACTCAGGTGATATGGATCAGGCATAGAACATGAACCCTAGTTATATAAAAGCTTTACCTTATATCTCATTTTAGCTTTTTCTTACAAAGAATTATAATTTTGCTGACAGAACACATAGACTGCTGCGTATGTTTTGGTTCTTTTTGCCAACCAGTTCGCGCCCACGCCCATTTCGTGATGTCACATATGACGCTGGCGAACATCCCTATACATTCAAATCTGAGGAAAATTGTTATAATTCGAGGATTGGCCAGCATTCAGAATTTAGCACTGGACAAAAAGTATGTTTTGAGCGGTGAGGGAAGTTTCTTAAATGCTTAAATTGGCCATTGCGTTCAAGAAATCAACACATAGCCTACGGTATGTCTGTGATTGGCTACGTCGCTCAACGTTGCAAACATGTAATACATGGAAACTCTGGCCTGTAAATCGTTTCTATTTTGTTTAAGTTGTTCTTGATGCTTTTCTGCAACAGATGAATACAAATACAAAAAATATTACTTTTTATGTTTTATTCATAGATATTTCTAGTTTGCGGAGTTCCGCGAATCGTTTTATTCTCCCGCAAACTGCTGTGAGTGCATAACCGGCAGCGCTCGGCCATCAAATCTAGTCCTGCGCCACACTCTATTGCGCTGGCAGTGCACGTCTCTCAAGGGCCCGGCCCGACCCGAGGATAGTGACGGGAAATATGGACCCGACCCGCTCGGGCAGAATAAGCTCTAGTTCACTCCTACGCTAAGGAACAAACTTCTCACTCTCGCCGGTAGCCATGTTGTCGCTTGCTGTATGCTGTTGCCGTTTCGTGTGTGCTGTGATGTTGTTGTTGTTGTTGTTGTCACTTTCCATACTGCTACGTAAGTGAAACTAACGCTACGGAAACTCCAAGGAGCCAAAAATGTGAAATTACACAAAAACTTGATTTACTTATTTTTATATCGCCTGCAACAAAAAATTCGAATTAATTCATATAATCGATTTTTCGCCCAGGCCTAAAAATAATTATACACAGTGCACCCACATATATTATGTAAACACAAACTTTTATTTTGGATGCGATTAATCGTTTGACAGCCCTAATAAAAATAAGTGAGAATGATAAACAGTAAACTGAAAAATACAGTAAAAAAAGTAATATTGTGAATGTTATTATAATTTACAATAGCTGGTTTCTGTTTTAATATATTTTAAAATTCAACTTAATCCTTTGATGAAAAAGTTGAATTGGCAGCAGCCATTCTTCACACATTTCTTATTAGCAATGTTGAAAATTGATGTTTTCACGATTCTTTGATGAATAAAAAGTTTATTAGAACATCATTTATTAGTAATGGAAATCTTTTGTAACATTATAAACATTAGCTGAAGAAAAATATTCATTTTTTTCAAACTAAATTTCATACTTACCCCAAACTTTAGAGAATTTTATTTTAATGTATTTTAACATTATTAGTTGATCGATATAATGTCGTTGATGTCTCCTTTTAGATTTCAGATGCCAAAAATGACCCAGTGCTTTTAGCGTTGAAAGGAAGAGCTCACTTGCAAAAAGGTCAAACTGATGAAGCATTTCAGGTCAATTGTTTTCTCTCGACAGGAACATAATTTCTGATTTTTTTACCTTCTTATATTCATCATGCTAAGTAGACCAAATCATGTTTGAATGAAATGATTCTTACAGGTTTTTGCAGAGCTGCTAAACTCTCACCCAGGATCTGTGGAGGGTCTCACTCTGAAGGGGCTGACGCATGTTGCTAAAGAACAGCTCAAACAAGCTGAGGAGAGGTGTGAAACCCTCCTACACAATATCACAAACCAACATAGCTGTAAACACCAAACACTGATCCTCTTGTCTTCTTTCTCTGTCTCACAGCTTTCTGGAGGCTTTATCCAGAAGCTCAGATAATGGGGAGTTATATTTCTTGCTGGGTCGTCTGTACTGGAACATGGGAGAGGAAATGCAAAGGGACCGTAGCAAAGCCCATACACATTTGCTCAGGGCGAGTCCACCAACATCAGAACTTACACTCTTTGTCTTTTTATGTAGACAGCACTCTTTTGTCTTGGGATAAAAATAAATAATGATTCGTTTTCTGTTGTTTTAAGGCTGCTAAACTGGATCCGTATCATTGGTTCAGTGTTTCGTTACCTGGGTCATTACTACAGAGAGGTGGTAAAGGATCAGGGGAGAGCCAGAGGCTGCTATAAGAGAGCATTTGAGCTGGATTCCTCTGATGCAGAGGCTGGAGCAGCTACTGTAGATCTCAGCATGGAGCAGGGAGACATGGTGAGTGCAGACAAGTCTAGTTAATTCGTTATTTACTTTTCTTGACAAAATCTAATTTCAAAAAGCGCAAGGAACTTTTCACTCTGTACATGCTGTAGAAGACTTCTATGTAACTTTGCTGTGCTCTGTCTGTTTAGGACTCCGCTCTGACTGTTCTGCAGTCTGTGACGGAAAGAGCCACTCCTGGCTCTGCTAAATGGGCCTGGATGAGGAGAGGTCTCTACCATCTCAAGATTGGCCAGCACCAACAGGCCATTGCAGAGTAAGTGAATCATTTTCAGTTGTAAGGCAAGTATAACTAAATACCACTTATTCAGTTATAAGTGGTAATAAGATTTGTTTAACTGGCTCTGGATGGTGTGATTAGCAGATATTTTTAAAGATATGGGGCTCTATCTTGCACCCGGCGCAAATGACTTTATGCACTGACGCATTTATCATTCCTATTTTGCACTCGCGCAAAGCGGGCTTTTTTCCTCCACAGACGCACGTCGGTAAACTAACAAATGAACTTGCGCTTCCTGGGCGAGTTGGCGCAAAAAGGAGGCGTGTGTCGGCGCAAACAATCCCTGGTGCTATTTTTCAGTTCCAGAAAACAATTGCGCCAATGACCAGAAAAACCTGGTCTAAAGTCAGTGGCGCGTTGCGCGTACATTCAGATGCTATTTTAAGCGCGCATGATTGGCCATAATACAGAGTGTGAACAACGCGGATACACTGTAGATGATTCTCTCATCAACACAGATGCATTTTACTTTTTGCAAATGATACATTATTATACGGAAAAATATATAAACATGAGGGAAATCATTGTTGTGTCCATGATGATGGGAAAAACAGGCATAAAGCTTACACATTTACCCAAATTATTATATGCATGTTTAACCCGAAGCAAATTTGGGTGGGTTTGTCCCATCCCCAATGTCACTTCTCTTTCTTTTTACGGCCTGACGAGAACATCGTTCTACTCGGCTGTGAACCGATGCTGAAGCGCGCCTGGTAAATGCGCCGTTAAAATAGAATTGCGCCACGGAACAAGCGCATCTCGTCCATCACGCTCTTAAAGGGAATGTGATATGACGCTCTTATTGGTTTATTTCCGTTACGCCCAAACCACACCTATGAATAATGAAGCTACTCCAGACCAACCCCTTTTAGATTTGCGCCAGGCGCAAGAGCCATTTATCCGCCGGGAAAATAGCAACAGCGCCGGGATCCGCCCTCAAAGTTAATTGCGCTTTGCGCTTTGACACTTGCGTTTCAGAATCGTTAAAAATAGGGCCCCTTATTTCATTTATCAACATTATACTCCACTTTTTTGGAAATAGGCTCATTTTACCACTCCCCAGAGTTAAACAGTTGAGTTTTACCGTTTCAGAAACTGTCTGGTTACTGATATTCTTCTAAAAATCAGAAAATCGTCTGAATGGATTCGAAAATGGTAAAACTCGACTGTTTAACTCTGGGAGAGTGGTAAAATGAGCCTATTTCAAAAAAGTGGCAGTATCCCTTTAAAGAGATACTGCACCATTTTTTCATATTAAACTATGTTATTCCCTTAACTAAGATGAGTTGATTCATAACTCTGTTGTCAATCGCTCTGGCGCGCGAGACACTTTGATAGCACTTAACTAGCCCAGTTCATTCAATATGGGCCAAGCAGAGAAGCGACCAAACACCACCTGAAGTGGGCTAGTTGAGTGCGATCAAAGTGTCTCGCGTGCCAGATCGAATTGAGTGCACACACTGAGATGAGAGAGGTATGTATCAACTCATCTTAGTTAAGGGAATTTTTCATATTAAGTTTAATATGAAAAAACAGTGGAGTATCCCTTTAAAGTTGACAGTTGTATGATGCAAGACATAAACATGTCTTTTTCCAAAATGTTATTAATAGTAGGCCTATATTTCATAATTTTTGTGCCATTAGAATTCAAATGAAAAAATTGCTTTTTATTTCCAATTCAATTCTGGAATTTGAAATAGGAAGCGAACAGGATTCAAATGTGTTATTTAAATTTCTGGAAGTAGTAATGGAACTCATATAATTGCAGTACATTTTATTTATTGTTTTCAGTTATAATTATTCAAATGCCACCAATAAAAATTGTATTTAACTTATATTAGTATAATTATACAAAACATTTGCCTTCTATTAGCCTTCATTTTTATATACCGTATCGTCAGAAGTAGCTCATTTCCCAGAATCCCTCAGTTAACTTAGCCCCAGGTTTTCAGGGTCCACTTCCCAGCAGACAAAAATGTTAAGATTGCCCCATATGCAATGATTATTGATTTGATTTGATTAGGGATGCACGAAATATCGGCCACATTATCGGTATCGGCCGATATATATTTTTAATGTTATCGGTATCGGCCCAGCAAGAACATTTAGCCGATATCTAAAAGCCGATAAATAATGTATTATTTCCTTTAGCTGAGGCACTTTAGATGCGCACTGTTCAACATGATGCTTTTAAATTGCTTGAAATATGATTGAAATCACTTTTAAAAAAGGAAAATCCAGTAAAAAAGTGCAAAATGTGCAGCGCAAGTCTCATATCGGCTACACAACATTAAAATAAGAACATCATAATTGTGTTTGTATCTTGACTTTTAATGAGGAGACTTTTTTATAATCAGGTTCTCAAAAATTGTCCAAAAATCTGGATTTAGATTTATCGGCCAATATATCGTTATCGGCTTTTAAATATAAAGAATTATCGGTTATCGGTTATCGGCCAAAATTGTCAATATCGGTGCATCTCTAAGATTTGAAAGTTACCCATGATTCTGCTGTGGTCTCAGTCTGCAGGCGGCGTTGAGGGCTGATCCTCAGGACTGGGTGTGCTGGGAATGTTTAGGTGACGCTTACCTGAACCGCAGGAGTTTCACAGCTGCTCTGAAAGCCTTTGATAAAGCACATCACCTTCAGCCCACCTCAATCTATAGTCTCTATCAGACGGCCGCCATTAAACAGAACCTGGGCCGGTTTAAAGAGGCTGCGTCCGAGTACAGGCAGATCTTAGAGCAGGAGGAATATGTGCCGGCACTGAAAGGTTTGTGTGATTTCTGCATTAATGTTTTAATCTGGAAATCTGGAGTGCATCTTCACTGTGTTTTAATTCTCAGGTCTGGGTGAATGCTTGTTAGCCTTGGCTAAAAGTGCTCTGGATGACTATCTTGATGGAAGAGCTGTAGATCTGATACAGAATGCCATCCATTACCTCTTCAGGTAAAGTGTATCATGAACACAGGGTTCTGCTGAGTAAAGAGAATATTTGTGCATCATTCTTGAAAGTGGTGTCTAACTATGTCAGGTGAGTTTGTTGGGTGTTATTGAAGTGGATATTGGATGTTTCAATGTTCTCAGTGCTGTAAAGCAAAGGCCAGACCTGTCATGTCTGTGGAAGATACTAGGTGATGTCTGCACAACCTGCAGAATTGTGTCCACAAACCGAGCCAAAGTGCTGGTACCTGGAGCTCTATGTGGGATGGATCCACCCGATCAGAGCCATACACTGGACCAGAGACAGCTCCTCACTCTAGGAGAAAGGTAAGCGAGACACACGATACATCACACTTACTGTATTAGAGTCTGTCATTACGTGTCTTTAGGGGCTCATTTGTAGCAAATAAGTGTTCAACAACATCCTGGCTATGTATTCATTTACTTTCTGAACAACGTTTTTATTATTCATGCAATATACAATACAGTAGAGCCCGACCAATAAAGGATTTTGAAGGCCGATATCGAATACAAATATTTGTTGGTTTTAAATATTAAAAAAAAAAAAATCCAGAAACGCGCAGCAAAACATTAAAAGATTTCCCTAACATTAGTTAATTGTAGTTATTTATTTTATCTAGTTTTATCTAAAATAATATGATAATGCATTTTAAAAAGAAACTTGTTTCTTTTATTGTCACAACAGAACAGAGAAACATCAAAATATATTCAAGTTCTGATAAATAAAATAATAATTAGTCCCTACATTGCCTTATAAGCTACCTGCAACCTGGATCAGCAGGTTGCAGGATGTGTGGCGCATTATACACGAGTGTTGCCAACAGGGACGGTGTAGAGTGCCCTCTGGTGGATAAACTATGCAACTCATGACATGGTTGAAGCATGCCAGACCTACATCAAGATGTTAGGTCTGGAAACTCTTCATTGACAGGGCTCAATCCGAGGGGCGGGATAAACGGTTGTCTTTCAAATTCTCTCTGCATGCAATTGGATAGCGCTAAAGCCAATCAGAGCAACGAAGAAGGTGACGTACTCAGCGGAGCAAGTTGATATATTATTAAACTTTTACCGTATCCAGTCCAGCTGTCAACATTGAACATTGAAAATAAGGGAGATTTCCCGGAATCCATCCCCAAAATAAGGGATTTTTTTGTTTGTTTTTTACACGACCCACAAACTTTAAGAATAAAACACTTATCATTAAAAGTCTAAAGAGTTTATAACTAGCCTACATATGTGTGAGAGAGAAAGAGACAGTATATATGTGTGCGTGTGTGTTTGTGTGAGTATGAGAGAGCAAGAGACAGTGTGTCCTTAAAAAAATAATATCATAGAGAATGTTTAAATACTAATATCAGCTTACGAGGGAAACGGGGCGGAGTAGTGGTGCTTGCTTGAGATGATTCGGGAGAGGTCCGTGCACCTATACCAATCAGAGCGCGCGCTGACACAGAGTAAAGCCTTTATCCTCGATGCCACAGCACGACTGCGGCAAAAATGACAAGTTGATCGTTTCGCCACAGCTTTTTTGTAACAGCGCACGCGGCGCCGGCCGCATCCGAGGATGAACGACTAAAACCGAGTATGTCCGAGCTGGCTCTTATCGTCTCAACTCTGTCGTCATTATGTTAAGCCCACCCGCCGACTCTATACACGATGTGATTGGCCCTACCAGAGTTTGGTTTTTCCACTTCGAAAGTCAACGGAGAGTTGCTAGACCACACTTTGCGGCAAAAATAATTTTTGCTGCTGCTAGGGTGCGTCTGAGATTTCTAGGCTAGGTTGAAGCGTGTTTCGTCGTTTTTATTTTATTTTTGAAATATTCATTTATCGGCCATTATAACTGCCGACACCTATAGTTTGGAAAATTCTTAATATCGGCCGAGTAATATTGGCCTGCCGATAAATCGGTCTGGCTCTACAATACATACACTAGCATTTTAAAGTTTGGGGTCAGTATGATTTTTTTAAAGACAATAATTTGATTAAATTAGTCGAAATTTACATTAAATACATTTATATAAGTTAATAAATTATATAAGATAAAATTATATAAGTTAATTTTAAAATATATCAATGTTTATTATAAACTGCGATAGCATTTTAGAATATTACTGATTTGTATTTGCTTATTTTTGAACAAATAAATGCAGCCTTAGTTATTTCAGTCACTTGTTGAATTTTTAAGTTATATTCATGTATAAACCATATTTTGGGTTGGTCTACATAAATCTCTCCAAAAATGCCTGCTTATTATTAGTTGAACTGATACAGAAACATATTAAACTAAAGGATGAAAAGAAGACGGATGGATGGATAGATTAGATTATTATTCTGTAATGAAACTGTTTATCAGGTGCTTTGGTCATGCACTGAAACTCATGCCGGAGGCCCCCAGTCTGTGGTGTGACCTCGGCATGAACTACTACCACCAATCCAGACTCCTCAGCTGCTTGTTTCCTGAGGAAGATCCCCAGCCTCTGCTGGAGAAAGCCCTGCAGGTACCTGACCTGAGATCAGTTGTTCAGAATGCTTACATGAAGATGTGTTTTAACAGGCTGTTTTGGTTTGGCTCTGTTTTGGCAGTGTGTGAAGAAGGCGATCATGCTGGACAGTGCTAATTACAAATACTGGAACACCCTTGGGTCATCGCAATGGCAAAAGGTAGTAGCACATGATGTACATAATTGCATTAGTCTGTATTACACAACTGTTTTGACTATTCTTGTGTTAATAATATTATATTCTGCTTTTATATTTTAGGAATAGAGAACTTTGCACTTGCACAACACAGTTTTATCAAATCAGTAAAAGCTGAGTCTAATGTAAGTAATGCAAGAAAAATAAACTGTTTGTTTCCTCACTTTTTAAAATATGTGTGTTGTGTTGATGCAAGTAATATATCTTCTGGTTATTTTTCAGAATGTGGTTGCATGGACTAACCTTGGTGCTTTGTATCTGAAGAAGGGAAATATAGAGGTAATGTGATTTTGTCAAGTGATAAGCTTTGCTTTACTTGTATTGAGAGCCATGCTGATTTCTACATTATTTTTTGTAGCTCTCTCATGAAGCTTTCAAGATTGCTCAGTCGCTAGAGCCCCTGTATGTGAACTGCTGGATCGGACAGGTACACTTTAGATTACACCTTGGTAGGGCTGGTCCGAAATACCATTTTTTGAGCTTCTGGTAGTAATGAACATTGAATATTCAAAGCTTCGGAATCTCTATATGGTGCAATATAGATAGACAAGCGATACGTGACGCGTTCAGAATTAATAAACTTTTAATAAACTACAGAACAGCACGAGCGGGAGTCGGTGCGCCTCACATGAGCAGAACTTATTTTCCGAGAACGGACACTGCAAAATCCAGTGTCCGTAATTATTGCAGCGCACCTCACGCGAGCAGGGATTAGGCTCCGAGAATGGACACTGCGCTAGTGATATAAAACACACACACACACAGGTCTTTTATACACAGGCAATGTTTTTAATAAGGTATAGTCTTCTCACTGACAAAGTAGGGTAGATTTAAATAAATAAAAATGAAATTTAAATGAATAAAAATGATATTTAAATGAATAAAAATGAAATTTAAATAAATAAAAACGATAATAATAAAAAAAATGAATAACTTTAATATAGAATTTTTTTTTTATAATATAAAAATTTAAATAAAGGAAAACAAAATTGTGACGTGACGTCCCAGTAAAATCTCCAAGTCCCGCTGTAGATTAATTTAGAATGATAATAACGGGATAAAAAGGATAATACATTTTGTTTCTATTATACTATTTTCCACAATGTCAAAGCAACGCTGCTTAACCCAAAATACAAGCGCTAGCATGCACTTCTGTCCATACAAACTCCACTGTTCTGCACTTCAGCCAGAGAATACATCCTTTGCAGGAACACTTTTCAGTAGTCCAAGAAGCAGCAAATATATTTATTAAGTAGCTATAAAGAAGTTATATGTTAAGTATTATATTTCACCAGATTTTATGTGTGCAAAAAAACAAAAAAACGATCATTTGAATGTCACATTTTCAAATCGAATTCCCATCTCGAATCGAATATTCGAATATTCTGTGTCCAGCCCTACACCTTGAGTTCATATCTTTTGTCCATTACTTTACGCAGCACATCTTACTTCTGTCTCATCATACAGGCCTTCATTGCTGAGACTGTTGGCAGTTATGACACCATGGACCTTTTCAGACACACCACAGAACTGAGCACTCATGTATGTCTAGTCATTTCTGTACACACGCACTAACTTTTTAAAACTTTGGGGTTTGTAATGTTTTTATTTTATTTTTTTTTCCTCTCATGCTCACCAAGACAAAATACAGTAATGTTGTGAAATATTTTTACAATTTATAAGACTTTTTTTTATTTTAGTATATTTGCAAATGTATTTTTCTCTTGTGGTCAAAGCTGAATTTCCAGCATCATAACTCAAGTCTTCAGTGTCACATGATCCTCAGAAATCATTCTAATTTGCGGCTCAAGAAACATTTTTGATTATCAACGTAGAAAACAGTTGTGCTCCTTAATTTGTTTGTGGAACCCATTTGTTAAACTGTTATTTAAAATGTATTTTTAAAAATAAGATTATAAATGTCTTTACTGTCACTCATGATCAATTTAATTCATTCGTGCTGAATAGAAGTATACATTTCTCTTAAAAAAATTTACTGACCCCAAACTTTTTGAAATGTACTGTATAGGTTATTCTTTAGGTTCAGATTATTGCTGTATGTTCAACTTGTTGTAACAAGTTTGTTTGATGTTAGACTGAGGGAGTGAAGGGTTACGCGTACTGGGTTTGCTCCACACTGCTGGACAGGAGCAACAGAGACTCAGAGCTCTACCTCTACAACATAGTTCAGATGAACGCCGTCTCTGCTGCCCAGGTGGCTCTGAGCAAGTACACTGGTATGAGAACACAAACACACACCATTTCTGCCATTACTAACCCTCATGTCTTTACAAACCCATAAAACCCAAGAAGATATTTTTGATCTGCAACGTTTTTTACCACTTTCAAGGCCCAGAAAGGTAGTAAAGACATCTTTAAAATAGCCAATGTGACTACAGAGGTTCAACCTTAAAGGGATAGTTAAGTTGTGTGTCTAGTTCAAGGGTTATTCTTTTGGCATAAATCAATGCTTACGGCCGTCTGCCGGAAGCTAGTTATTTAGTCAATAATTTTTTGAATATGAATATATCTCTTACACAAACAGATCGTTTTACTTCAGAAGGCCTTTATTAATCCCCAGTGACGCGTGGAAAACTTTAATCATGAGTACTATGATTGACTTCCAAAGAAACATCCATTCACTGCCGTTATAAAGCTTGGAAGAGCCAGGACATTTTCTTATATAACTCTGATTGTATTCGTCTGAAAAAAAAAATCATATACACCTAGGATGGCTTCAGGGTGAGTAAATCATGGACTAATTTTCATTTTTGGGCAAACTCATCCCTTTAATATAGAATCCCTGAACAGCAACAAAATAAAATAAAATAATCTGTAAAAAAGGTAAAATAATTCAAAATATTTTGAGATTAAAGTCAACATATTTCAAGAATAAAGTCTTAATATTTTGAGAATTTCCATAGAAGTTCTTATTTATTTTATTTTTTGTAGTGAAATGCGTCTGTGAAGTCAAACTGCTTCTGAAATGGAATCTAAAATATAATAGCTACTTTTATCTGGGCTTTACACAAAAGGAAATTCTACAGGTCTAATCTAACAACATGGCCTCACCATTCCTTTTGTTGAAAGAACCAGATAAAAGTAAAAGCTACTATTTTGTTTAGGGATGCTATCGATATATCGGCCACATTATCGGTATCGGCCGATATATGATCATTTTTAATGTTATCGTTATCGGCCCAACAAGAACATTGAGCCGATATCTAAAAGCCGATAAATAATTTATTATTTCCTTGAGCTGAGGCACTTTAGATGTGCAATGTTCAACATAATGCTTTTAAATTGCTTGAAATACGATTGAAATCACTTAAAAAAAGTTAAAAGTGCAAATTTGTGAAGCACAAGTGTCTCATATCGGCTACACAACATTAAAATAAGATCATCATAATTGTGTTCTTGGCTTTTAATGAGGAAAATCAAAAATTGTCTAAAAATTTGGGTTTAAATTTATCGGCCAAAATATCGGTTATCGGCTTTCAAATATAAAGAATTATTGGTTATCGGTATCTGGCCAAATTGTCAATATTGGTGCATCCCTAATTTTGTTTAGATCCATGTCCGAGGCAGTTTCAACTTCATGAGCGCATTTCTTTACACACATGGCTTCTTGTAATTTTGACTTTATTCTCAAAATATTACGACTTTATTAATAAATGTTTCAACTTTAATCTCCAAATGTTTAAAAAAAAAAAAAATTCCATTGCGGTTCATGGCTTCCGTGCTTTAATGTTTTGAAACCACAATAATATTTTTTGTGCAAAAACAATAAAAACTCTGACTTTATTCAACATTTTCTTTTCTTCCAGGTCAGTCTCTGACACTGTTCACGTGAGCACCACTACACGTGCATGTGATGCAGGACCCGGCCAATACTGAGCCGGCCTTCTGACATAGAACCCAGAAGCGCTGCACTGTGTTTACAAAGTGAACAGCATCAGAGACTGACACACAAGAGAAGAAAATTGTTAAATAAAGTTTTTGTTTTTCTTAAATTTTTGCTCGCAAAACATATTCTCGATGTTTGAGGGTGAGTAATTAATGACAGAATTTTCATTTTTGGGTGGACTAACCCTAAAGGTTATTTAAGGGTCTTCCATTTGTTTTCTGATTTCAAACCAATTTTTGACAAAAGAAAATACAGAACCAAAGCTATATAATGCATAATCATTATACAGTATGTAAATGCATTAATATGACACTGTATGCATTTTTTAATAGGCCATACTAAAAATTTAACACCCAATTACAATATGTAACGTGCCTCTGCTTCATCTCTTTGTATAACAAAGGCCTTTTTGTTTGACAGTTAAACATTTGTGAAAAATGTGTTTCTATGATAGAAAATGACCCATGTGACAGTGACAAATTATTTAAAGATGGAGAGAGGTAATGAAGCTTAGTGTACTCACTCTTTTCACACCCAGAGAGGATTCAGACCGACCCTGACGCCTTCATCATGCTCGGATACCTGAACACACACCTGCAGCTGAAGAAACAGGCCACTGAGGCATATCGCAGGTTTGCCACCTCTAGCTATTTTTACATTTGGAAATTCTGTCCTGGCCAGCTGGACATTAAGTCTGCCTGACAAAATTTTAGTTAATCCTGAAGCAGGAATTAACAAAAGTTCATTTTAATGATTTTTTTAAAGCATCATATTTTGTTATGTTATATTCCAGGCCCAGTTGCATTAACACATTTCATTATGAACTGATGTTCATTTAATTATATATATATATATATATATATATATATATATATATATATATATATATATATATATATATATATATATATATATATATATATATATATATGTATATATATATATGTATATGTATATATATACATGAAGAGTTCAGATCAAAAGCCTCTAAATGTCATTTGAAATTTTCTTCTAAAATGACCATTTTAATCAAGCTTGTATATTTAAGTTCAGTAATTTCACTTAAATGACAATCAATAGGTAATCTTTCATTGCCATTTAAGTGAAATTACTGAACTTAAATATACAAGCTTGATAAAAATGGTCGTTTTAAGAAGAAAATTTCAAATGGCATTTAGAGGCTTTTGCATCTGAACTCTTCTTAATATATATATACATATATACACACACATATATATATATATATATATATATATATATACAGCTATAGAAAAATATTATAGAGACCACTGCCAAATCAGGCAGTTGCCTTGCTGGATTTATTATTTATATAAATAATAAATCCAGAGCAACTGCCTATTTGCAGTGGTCTTGAATTTTTTCCATAGCTGTATATATATATATATATATATATATATATACACACACACACATATATATATATATATATATATATATATGTGTGTGTGTGTGTAGATAGATAGATATTGTGTGGTGAATTTATAAAGAAGTTATTTGAATGAATCTTATTTAAAATGATTAGCATAAAACTTCAGTATGCGTCTTAAAAATATTATATAAAAACATGTATGTTTCTGACATTGATCTCTAGACCACACTGTTATTAAATCATTCTTGAATATTTTCCATTTCTCCACAGAGCTGTCGAGTTGCTTTCAGGCGTCCCCTCACACAGACAAGCTCAGCTTTGCTTTAAGGGGTTACGCACGTGCCTCAGGTAAAAATCATTATGCCATCAGTCATTTCATCTATAATAATGTCATCAGAGTTGTCAGTACAAAATAATGTTTATTTTATAATGTGACTGTCAGTGATGATGGGCGTTTCTGAAGAAGCAGTGCGTATTCATTCCTCTACACTATTGGATGAGCTGCATGATCTCATCGGGCTGCGCCACCTGTTTCAAAATCAGTCGCCTGCCAGATAGAGCATTCAGGGTGAGCTGTCATTGCTATTTTACTTTTGGTTACTGGTAACATTATGAATTGAAACAGGCCCCACAGTGTCTGTACGAAACTACCAAGGATTGTGATTGTGTGTTTCCGAGGGCATGCATGTACACTTGTCTGTGCACTCATTTCCAGCCTATGAGAAAGCCCTTGCAGTTGCCTCTAGTGAAAAAGAAAAGGCCTGTATAACTTACTGCACTGGCCCTGATACAGCACACTGCTGGGCAGCATGGATCATGCCAAACACTTCTCTTCAAGTGGGTGAGGAAACTCATTCATCTGTCTCTGAGAAACACATTCTCTGCTTCAGTAGTGAAAAGCAAAACCTGTCTCCTCTGTTGTATATTTGTATGTGTAGACTCCCATGCTTAAAGAGCCCATTCCAGAGAGCCTGCAGTGTCTCTGTGCTCTCGGGTTTGGTTCATGGGGACGTGACCCTGGCAAGTGCTGACGTCTGCACCGAGCTGCTGAAAACTGGGGGAACCTGTAGGAGGCGCTGTGGAGGAGTACTGTCTGCTCACTTGCACCCTGCTGGCCCTGGCAGGGCAACTTTAGCGGTGTACACAGGGAGGCTTCTAGAGCTATACACAGGTACTATATAATATTTTGAGATATGGTGTCTCTGAATTAGATACAACATGTATTAGGTAACAATCTGAAAACAAAAATATGACACATGTTCTCTGCTCACTATAAAATATCATTGGTCAAAAAATCTTGCTTCAAGTAGTCATTATGTAGTATATTAGTATTTGAAGACTGAATACTAATATACTAAAAGTGTCTAGTATATTTAATATAATAATATTAAAGGAGCGTTGCGGAAGTTCTGAAATTTCTTATTGTTACTGACACCAGTGGCTGTTAAGAAGAAACTGCAACCAAGTCTCATGCTCGTTCTTGGTGCACATGCTTGCACGCTCCGTTGGCCACACTAGATAAGGCCTTCTTTATTTACTGAGCACCTGTGTCCTAACTACACGTGTACGCGATGAAATTCCCAGCGACAGCAAGTGTGTCTGTTCACACTGAGACGCGACGCTGACCTGTGAAAGATGCCACACATTCGAGAACAGCGCTGTGAGCCTATGGTGTGAGCAGAGTCTCTCTGTGAAAGCGAACTGTTGGCCCGCAACTCGCATTGGAAAATGGGTAAGGACATAATCTAATCAAGAAATAACATTATTAAAAATCAAAACATTAACAACAAATACTCATTGACTGAATTTTGTTATGGAAGTACAGTTGAATGCATTTGAGTGCATAGAATTCATTTCTAACGTTATATATATGCTTTCAAAATCTGAGGTAATATTATCCGATTATCGCTTGTGGCACAGTGACCTATTTTTAACTAAAAATAAAATTCTGTCATTCTGTCAGCTCGGAACGTTGCAGAAATAGTAACTGTTTCTAAATTAGAAACTTTGCGTATTGCCGTCGCGTCTGGTTAGGACAAAAACTCTGATTAACATGGAAAAGATACCTTTATATCACGTGTCGCGGCGTGTGTAGTTAGGACACGGTGTAAAGGCCTGTTCACACCGGGACGAATTTCGCGAGCGATATTGTCTGATGTTTAACGCCTCGTGACTGAAACAATGGAAGCCAATGTGAGTGTTCACACTCGACGTCAAAAACGCCACGCGTGAAAGCGTCATTTTAAAAAACGCCTCGGGTTCGTCTTTTTGGTTTGACGCTGGCGCGTCAAAAACTATTCGACCAACGACATCGGCGGTTTTGCTCACGTGGTCTGGCAACTTCTGCAAGTTACAGTTAAGCATAACTTGGGTGCTCAAACACAAAACATCTTGCTCGAAGACACACATACTTCGAAGAAGATAGCTGCTTCCCGGGACATGTGTAACTTTGTGCTCTATAGGAATTCGGAAGTTGAGATTAGAACTGCGCATAGTGTGAGTAACGTTAGTGTCAGTTAACATTTTGACAAGTGAGGAGAGGAGAAACTGATATTCGGCTCGAACTCTATTCTTTCTTTTATGCCATTCTTGTAACCAGAGTTGGATGTGTTTTGTTTCTTTCTCCGCTCAACCCCATGTATGAGGAACGAAGTGTAAAGTTTGAGTGGTTTTATTTAAACGTGGGAAATACGGACAACTCATCATCTTCTGTGCATCTGTTCATCGAACAACTAGTGCTATGTTTTTATCTCTGTAACATCTCAATTTTTGCGATTACATATCCTGTTTTCAGTCCTGTCCCTGGCTGTTTTTAAAGTGATGAAAATGTCCTGGTTTGAAAAAAAAAAAATCGGTTCTACAGCAAAATATAGATGGGCAAACAAGGTGAGGAAGAAAAACAGGATAAAGAGGATGAAAACTGAAAGATATAAATAGGTTTTGTTAGTTTGTTTTTGTAAGTTTGTGAGAGCTATTTTTTTGTTACATTTTGGAGGCATTTCTTTTAGTTATTTATTATTTATATATTTATTTTCTAAAACAGAAGACATTATTTCTATCATTATTTCATTCATTATTTTTTTTAATCGGTCATAATAAAACATGTTGAGACATGAAAATGAACACTCTAGTATTAGGATTCTATTATTTTTTCTGTTTTACATTAAGCGCCATCTAATGTCAAGGAATGAATTTGCATGTTCACTCGGCTTATTCGTCAGCGTGAAAACGCTTGAGTATGAACACACAAAAACGCGTTTAAAAAACGCTGACGAAGAACTGGCGCTGCACATTTCGCCCGGTGTGTACGGGCCTTACGAGTTTCGTGGGTATCTGGATTGTGCTGGAGGCTGGTCACTTCTTTCTGTCCGCACAGTCCACTTAAAACACTACTGCTAACGATTGCACTGCTTACTAATGGCTGCCCTACGGATGTAAGCCAAAGTAGCACGAGAACGCGCATGACGCCAAATTTTGTAAATTTTCTTGCCAACTTCGAACCCGACTCCTCCACACACAATTGAGCCTACAGGCTGATAGAGGCAACCATCTTGGGCAGTCAAGGTGTCATTTCTTTCTATTGCATTATTTTTAAGTAAAAACCTACACACATAGCCCCTTTCAAGACATCAGATATGTCCAGTATTAATATAGTTTGTCACACACTGTCTTTCTGCATTATTCCCACCTAAAAATACAAGGCAATTTTAAAATTGTGATTTCCAGGCACTGAACTACATTTGATATTTATTATATTTAAGGCTGTCAAAATGAATGATAAATTCTGTCAGTTTAACGCGTTAAAAAATATTAAACACAAATAACGCAGCATCCGTTTTTTCCCCGCCATCCTTTGGCTAGTGTTCCATTGGTGTAGCCTTGGTGAGCATAAGATACTTCTTTAAAAATATTATAAATCTGACCATCTCCAAACTTTGGAATGTCATTTATATATTACAGGGGTTCTCAACTCCAGTCCTCGCGACCCACTGCTCTGCATATTGTCTATTGCTGCGTCCGAAATCTCCACTTAAAGCACTACTCCCTACCCCCTATGTTGGGGTTAGAGAGCAGAGCACTATATAGTGAGCTTACCAGCATAACAGAAGCCACTTTCGGACACTACTCGATCGTCTCTCGGCGTCGTTGATTACATCATCTGTCAGCTGGTGCCAAGCCGGCTCTGGGCTAAATAGATTTTTAAAAATAAATACATTACATTATATTGAGCTTATTTCTCCAAAATTTAAAAACTAAAAGTGATTTCTGGCCGTTTTTGTTATAATGCGCTACTCACACATGATTATAACTTATTTTTACGATCAACGCAATGCATGATGGTATGTAGGGCTTAGGTTAGTGACCATCGGTTGTTCACTACTTTTCAAAATGCATTCTGGGATACATTGAGTGGACTATATAGGGTATAATAATCATCACTATACATTCGGACAGCACTACAAATGTGCGAGCTCACTGTATATAGTCCACGATATAGTGAGTAATGGGAGATTTTGGACGCAGCATATGTCTCCCTTGTTTAACACACCTGATTCACATCCCAGCTCGTTAGGATAGATGTTAGAGTCTCATCCTAACGAGCTGAGGATCTGAATCAGGTGAATCAGAGCAGTGGGTCGGGAGGACTGGAGTTGAGAACCCCTGATATATTAGGGGGCTTTCACACTGGCAGTTTAGTTTGGAACAGGGCACGGTTCGCATGAAAAATCACTAATGTGAACGCTGTCATGGGACCTGGGTGCGCACTGGGGTACCGAACCCGAGACTACCTGGAGGAGGTGGTCTGAGTTCGGTTGCTTCGGAACCTTGTCACGGTTCGCGTGAATGTGAAAGCAACACGGATTCAGGCGCGCACTTGTTCAGGAAGTAAAGTATCCTGCGCATGCGTTTTAGCTTATTGTGATGTATTCAGTTAAATAAAACACTTGTAAGGGATGATAGTGTTGATGCTTTACCTTGGATATGAGCGAGAGTGCGCCTGCAGTGTATTCGTGCATTGTGCGTGGAAGAGCAACACATTTGGAAATCCACTGTCTCCTCAAAAGAGTCCGTTTTCAAGCAGCAGAAGTCCACCTAATGTGACAAACGCATAATAAACCTGTATTGTTCACTCAACTGCTCATAATAGCAGCAAATTAATAAAAAAAACACAATATTTACCCACGTTCTGCTTTCTATCATACGCCGCTGACGTTTGCGATGACGTAAGATGCACGCAAACGCACCAAGGATCGATAGAATCAAGTTGAGTGTGAAACCAGACCAACGCTGCAGGGGGCGACGGGACAAATGTGCTCGGGCTCGTAGCCGCGCAAATCGAGCCCAGTGTAAAAACCCCCTTAGATTAGGTTAGATTAGATTTATAAAATGGATAAATGTTGCAGGAAAGTCCACTTGGTTCCACTCAGATCAAAAGACAAACTTCAGTTGTTACTATTCAGCTGAAGGTTGGACACTTCACTTATTACATTATTGAATATTTGTCCGTCCCCATTCAGTCTTGTTGAGTGGTGAATTGAGGACTTTGATTAAATTAAATGCACTTCTGTATTTGTCCAATAGCAAGTGACCTTTTAATGTCCTCCTTTAATTTGCATCGTGCAAACACATGAAAACACTCAAATGCTATTAAAGGGAACGGCCTTTCACCCTCACCTCAGGTATGAATCATAGCATTTGGTTAATTAACCCAAATGTCAAATGAGGTACCAGAACTACAAGAATACTACAAGAGTGTTTGACAACTTTTATGTTCTAGGAACCCAGGAAATCCATCTCTCTGGGCTCTTCTCTTCAGACTGGTCCCACAGTACTGCCCAACAAAGCTAGTGTGAGTATTCTCACAATATTTGAGAAAAACTAACATGCTTAAAGGAATAGTTCACCTGTTATAGAAATATTGACCATAAAATATTGGTGTTCATATATTTTTCATATTTCCATCAGGGAGGAGCTGTGGCCGGCAGTGTGGCATGTCATGCCAGCTTGACACTTGGAAAGGTAACTTGACATTTGTGGATGAAATCCTTTGCCAAGATCTGTGTCCATTAAATAGTTCAACTCTTCTGTCTGTAGAGGGCGTTGCTGTACAGTGGAGTGAATCAGTTGGCCTCAGGCCGCCACTCTGGTGAGGACAGAAGATGCAACGCTCTGAAAACAATCCAGAGAGCTGTGCTGCTGTGCCCAGGTAAAGTTCCTTACAGTCAGGTAGTGTTACTAATGTTGCATTAGCCTAGTTAAACAAATCATCATCACAATTGTGCTTTTGACTAGAAAGCTTCAGGTTGCTCAGATATCTGAGCTAAAACTGTCCTCACAATTGACGTCGTAACAGACCCACACCCTTTAGCTACTGTTGCTATGTCCGACAAGCCACACCGCTCTCATGCCACACCATGTTCTCACACAGTGAAAAATACATTGCGGGGAAGAGATGACACTGGCAACGTGCTGACAGACAGGACAGACCAGGTTAAATTTTATATGAAACACAGTTTCACCTTAATTTGGTAAATTTTTAACATAAAATGAAACAATAAATACTGTTTTGTGGCTCTTTAATGCACTACTTTAGAGCCTCAGTTAAAACTGCTTGTGAGCCAATCATCTCTTCCTTCTAGTTGATCTATAGCGTCAAGTTAACATGAATGAACATCAGAAGGTATGTTGTTTCAACCGTGGAAAGACGTCAGTACACTCTTGTTTTCAAGTTCAAATCCTCCAACTTTAATCTACTTAAATCTCCTGACTGCTTTGTCAGACAAAAATGGCAGATTCGGTGCATGGCAGATTTTATTGGTCAGACTGCCTGTCAATCAAACTCCCTGCGAGAGGTTAATTAGAAGGCAGTCTGGATCAATTCTCTCTGGTTGTCTGCTAAATGGCAAGTTCTATAACTTAAAGATTCGAAAACAGACTTTACATGACCTCGAATTTGTAATTCCCTAACCCAGACTAATAACAGACTACTGACAACCAAGACTAAACCCATCACAAACGCATCTGCCTAGGACACAGAACAAAGTCCATTTTCGCGCATACAAAACTCATATCTGTTTTGAATGGGGAAATATCAACATCTCTGCTTGCCAAATTCATTTAAATAACATATTTCCAATAGTTTCAAGTAGGTATGTGCACGAATATTCGAATTTTAAAATATTCAATATGTAATTATTATTCGAAAATAAAATACTATTCGAATTTTGAATACGTTGCTTTGCTGGCCGTAAATGCAGTGATATATTCTAAGAACTAACTTCGCAGTTACAGATTAAATGCACTGGATGGTGCTGTGGAGTGTGTTAACAAGTTGTCTGTATTTGGTCACATAATGTTGTCATCTGCCTCGCGAAGTTTGGAATTAACGTTACTTGAAAAGGATCTTACTAAACGGAATTACTTTTGATCAAATTAATTAATTAATCTGAGTTATGATATCATCACCATGAGAAATCACATGAAATCCAAACAGTCGAGTGAGGAAAGACAGCTGTTCATCATTGCATCACAACTGCAGGTAAGCGCAGCTGGACACGCGTGATCAAAGATGTTAACTTATCTAATAGCAAAATGATTTTGAGACATACTTATTTTAAGTTTCGTTAGGGAGACCAGTTAAGAACAGAAAATGCAAAGTGCTGTTAGAAACACCGTTCTCTTTGTGTCTCTGAAACGTCTGTCAGCGCGGCGTCTTCTCTCATCTCGAGCATGAAGTGCTGGCGCCGCCCCTGCATGTAACGTTAGTATAAACACGATAATCAGTCATTTGCTGACTCGTGTGTGTATATGTGTACGTTCTGTACAATATCTGACGCAATCTGCTTTATTAGGGGTTTTTTTCGCTCGCGCTGCTTGAGCATGCTTTAATAATGCTTTTATATATATAGTTTGTTTACTCATAGGCCTACTGTTTAATGTTTTCAACTAAAAGAAAACTAATTACTATTGTAAGCTTGTTGTGTATTGCCTAATTGTAAGCTTGTTCAGAAATGGTGACAAAAACGTAAAAAACCCAAAAGCTTCAAAATAACGTCTTTTTCGTTAAACATAATTTAAATAAACTAATATTCAAAGATTTCGATTTTTATAGCCCTGATATTTGAATGCAATATTTTAGAAAATGCCCATCCCTAGTTTCAAGCCTGAAATATGCATTACCAGCGTTTATGTCAAACTGTTGTAATGAGCTCTGGCTTCTTGTTTAAAACATTGTTCATATAGTATTGGACAGAACACACACTTCTTTAACCCTTAAACGATGATAATGTTCCTTTTGGATACTGAAGAACCTGGCATTAAACGTGTCAGCAGGAGTAAGTGCCAAGTGCAATGCAGAGTGTATTAGAGCAGTGTTGGGAAGTTACTTTTAAAAAGTAGTGTTACTCATTACTTCTTAGAAAAAGTAATCTGTTACTTTACTTAGTTACCCCATATGGAAAGTAACTTTTTACATTACTTGTTACTTTTATGTTGCTTGACTTTGGGCAGAACCCAATATCTGTTCCTAAATGTGTAGACCTACATAAAGTTCTTTATCATATGCAATAATGCCATAAATGCATAATGCATTTATCAAAATTGTTAATATTAATGAATAAATGCCCATTAATGGATAAGCATGTGGGAGGGGCTAGAAAGAAAGCCTCTAAGAAAGACTAAAGCACCCCAAAAATAATTTCTGGAAGGAATTAAATTCAGGCTGTATTCTATGGAAGTCCTGAACCACATGGTTCTTATCTATGTTATTACGAACATAATAAAGGGACATTCTAATCTGCATTAAGCCAAATTAAGTGTTCTTATAATGGTTTTCTATGGGAGGAAAATGCTTAATGTGTAATTAAACATGTTGCAGTTCATATTCTGGGCTCATCTGATTTTTTGTACATAGTATAGCCTACTTTATTATGATTTTAGTATCATAATGATGAATAATAAATGCATGCACAATTATCATGAACTTGATAAATGTATGTTTTACTATGCACTTAAACAAATGCCTCTCAACTATGTGTGCAAAATTCAGAATTAAATGAATGTGCAGCAATTTGCATTAGAGAGTCTAGGCCTACTATATGTGTTGTAGCCATTAAATAAGTGCATTTAGTTTCATAATTGTTAAAATATTATAATGTTATTTTCTTCCATCTATGTTGCTTTATGAAAAGTGAACAGCATGAGTAAGATGGATGTGCATATATTGGAAGACATTGAGTGGGTCAGACATGATCGTTTTGTATAAATTTAATCTTTTAATCATCTTTTAATATTTTGAAAATTTTTTTTATTCAACCAATTGTCTGGATTTAATAAATAAAAAGCAAATATC
This sequence comes from Hybognathus amarus, assembly GCA_030378365.1. Lineage (NCBI taxonomy): Eukaryota > Metazoa > Chordata > Actinopteri > Cypriniformes > Leuciscidae > Hybognathus > Hybognathus amarus. Next base: position 389,077 of record JAQIUQ010001898.1, on the reverse strand, counting down.
GCAGACAATATAATCATGACATGGAGGCGCCAGTACGGCCACTTGTTGCACGTGAACTGGAGCGCATCTCATCATAAATTTACTGAAACTCAGCGTATGCCTCACAGACATGATAAATATATCTATATATAGAAAGCTTGAAATGTCTTTTTGACAAAACAATTCAAAACGAAAGGAAATAGGCTACTTCTCTGATTATGTAATCCATTATGTGCACTTCTCTCTGTAGGCATTCACTACGGAGATGGCGATCGTAGTCAAATCTGTCAAATGACGGAGATTGCTGTCAATATCTGTCCCTGGGAAAATTAACGTTTCGCCGAATTAAAAAGGAACTATGTTTTGTTAGCAAATTTTTAGTAGTAGCACGTTACACTACTTTTTACTCTGAAAAGTAGTTTCGTTACTGTTACAGCACTGTTACTGTTACACACAACACTGATTTAGAGTGAAGCCTGGTCCATATTCAAAGTGTGAGAAGAGAGAAGAGACTCTGAGACATCAATATATCAGCCAGATGAAATATTTGTCAAGACTAGGTAGGATGACAGTGATTCAGTGTTGGATCGATGTGTCCTCGTCTTTCTGTTTGACAAATGCAGATGATCCTGCTGGTTGGGCGGGGCTAATGGCCGCCTGTCACACAGAGAACACTGCATGCTTACTCGCAGGCTCCGCCCCTCGCAGAGAAGATCTGGAGAGGGCGCACATGACTCTGGTGTCTGAAAAAGGTCAGTGAAACTTGAGACTGTTTTGTCAGTGTATTTTGAATATGCTAACTGTCAAAAGTTTGTAGTAATTATGTTTTTTTTGTTGTTTTTTTGCTCACAAGGGCTGAATTTTAAAAAAAAAATACAGGAAAAATATAATATTGTGAAATATAATCACAATGTAAAAGAGTTTTATTTTAGTATATTTTAAAATGGAATTCATTCCTGTGAATCAAAGCTGAATTTTAAAATAAATGCTGTTCTTTTGAACCATCTATTCATCAACTATTTCTGAAAAAATTTATCAGTTTCTACAGAAATATCAGCAAAAGATGTTTTCAACATTGATAATAACAGGAACCATTATTAATATAGCACCAAATCAACACACAATGATTTCTGAATTGTCACGTGACACTAAAGACTAGCTTTGCCATCACATTAATAATAGGGCTGTCAAACGATTAATCGCGAATTAATCACATTCAAAATAAAAGTTTGTGTTCACATAATATATGTGGGTGCACTGTGTATAATTATTTTATTTATATAAATACACATGCATATATTAGGAAATATAAAATATATATATTTAAGAAAAACAAATATTATTTATATATAAAATATTTATATATAATATAAATTATATATAAATCTATATACAGTATATACATTAAAAATTTCTTAAATATATACAGTATAAGCATGCGTGTGTATTTATAGATATAAAATAATTATACACAGTGCACCCACCTATATTATGTAAACACAAACTTTTTTTTTGGATGCGATTAATCGTTTGAGAGCCTGCATAATTAATAAATTACATTTTGAAATATATATATATATATATATATATATATTTTATTTATTTATTTAAATATGAGGTATTTTAAACTATAATATTTATTTATTTATTTATTTATTTAAATATGAGGTACTTTAAACTATAATATTTCACAATATTAGTTTTTACTGTGGTGAGTACAATACTTTCAAAAACATTAAAACATCACAATAATTCCAAACTTTTGACCAGTAGTGTACATGCGGATGGTGAACATGGCTTTAAGACCGTGTGTTGTGTGTCTGTTCTCAGTGAAGGGCCTGCAGCGAGAGGACGGTCTCTTGGCTCAGGCTCTGGAGGGCTGGGTGCTGCAGCAGGCTGTGAGCTGGACTCAAACAGTGTGGTCAATATGACCAGGCTGAGACTCTTTGCTCCCAGGTACACACACACTCTGTTTCTGTGTCACGCTGTCCGCTATTGATTCGTCTCTCATCAGCTCTCGGGCGCAGGTGCAGACACAGACAGATTCAAGGGCTTCAGAGTAGAACAGTGTTCCAATTTCACTGCACCATCTGTCAAGTATCCATCTATGGCTCTCTATCAGCTACACAAGAACGTAGGGCTGCACGATTAATCGCACGATGTTGTTATGCACATCTAATCAGTAAAGCCGGTTCCTTGCATTAGCAGTAAATCACCTTCACCTGCTTTCAGATGGAGCGGCATTTACTACAGAGAGCCGTAGATCACTGACAAGCTGAGCCATATCGCGTTAAATATCGCTGGCGATACGTCCTCGATATTAACGTGATTTGGCTCAGCTTGTCTGTGATCTACGGCTCTTTGTAGTAAATGCCGCTCCATCTGAAAGCAGGTGAAGGTGATTTACTGCTAATCAAGGAACCGGCTTTACTGATTAGATGCGCATAACAACATTCGTGCGATTAATCGTGCAGCCCTACAAGAACGCAAAAACACACAAGTTCTCTATCAAAACACAAGAGCTGTTCCACTCGGGGTGTGCCTGTAGTGCAGGATTGTCCAATCCTGCTCCTGGAGGGCCAACGTTCTGTAGAGTTGCTCTAACTTAATCCAAAAACACCTGCCTGGATGTTTCTAGTGATCCTGAAGACTGTGATTATCTGGTTCAGGTGTGTTTAGTTAGGGTTTTTCAATTTAAAAAGTACGTTTTTAGACATGACTTAAAGGGGGGGGGGGGTTGACTGCAATTTCACTTTTTTCATTTTAAATAGTGTGTAATGTTGCTGTTGGTGCATGAACAGTATCTGCAAAGTTGCAGCGCTGAAAGTTCAATGTAAGCAGAGATATCGTCTTTTAAAAATCAGGAAGTTTAATGCCTACAAAAACGACTCGATTTGGGACTACAGCTGGGTTTTAGACGTCACTGAACCCACACATTTACATCAACCCTTCCCTCTGGAAAATGCAAAAAAGGGCATGGCCATATTTCTGCGGCTCGTCAGTGTGTTCATCGCAGCTGTCAGGTCTTCTGTGTTCAAGCTTCCCACGGACTGCATACTTCGTCAACAATGGATACAATTTATGTTTGATTATGTTCCTGAAAATGACTATGGTAATCTAGTTCTCTGTGCCGCGCATTTATGAGAGACAGCTTTCAGAATCTCCACGAATTCAATACCGGATTCAGACAAGAAACTGTTACTAAAACATGAAGCAGATTCAACTTTAAATTTTGAATAAGTACTAATGTTTTAAATGTATTTTTCATGTACACATATATATATATAATATAATATATATATATATATACACTACCTTGGCCACTTTATTAGGTACACCTGTCCAACTGCTCGTTAACACTTAATTTCTAAGCAGCCAATCACATGGCGGCAACTCAGTGCATTTAGGCATGTAGACATGGTCAAGACAATCTCCTGCAGTTCAAACCGAGCATCAGTATGGGGAAGAAAGGTGATTTGAGTGACTTTGAACGTGGCATGATTGTTGGTGCCAGAAGGGCTGGTCTGAGTATTTCAGAAACTGCTAATCTACTGGGATTTTCACGCACAACCATCTCTGAGGGTTTACAGAGAATGGTCCGAAAAAGAAAAAACATCCAGTGAGCGGCAGTTCTGTGGCGGAAATGCCTTGTTGATGCCAGAGGTCAGAGGAGAATGGCCAGACTGGTTCGAGCTGATAGAAGGGCAACAGTGACTCAAATAACCACCCGTTACAACCAAGGTGGGCAGAAGAGCATCTCTGAATGCACAGTACGTCGAACTTTGAGGCAGATGGGCTACAGCAGCAGAAGACCACACCGGGTGCCACTCCTTTCAGCTAAGAACAGGAAACTGAGGCTACAATTTGCACAAGCTCATTGAAATTGGACAATAGAAGATTGGAAAAACGTTGCCTGGTCTGATGAGTCTCGATTTCTGCTGCGACATTCGGATGGTAGGGTCAGAATTTGGCGTCTACAACATGAAAGCATGGATCCATCCTGCCTTGTATCAACGGTTCAGGCTGGTGGTGGTGGTGTCATGGTGTGGGGAATATTTTCTTGGCACTCTTTGGGCCCCTTGGTACCAATTGAGCATCGTTGCAACGCCACAGCCTACCTGAGTATTGTTGCTGACCATGTCCATCCCTTTATGACCACAATGTACCCAACTTCTGATGGCTACTTTCAGCAGGATAATGCGCCATGTCATAAAGCTGGAATCATCTCAGACTGGTTTCTTGAACATGACAATGAGTTCGCTGTACTCAAATGGCCTCCACAGTCACCAGATCTCAATCCAATAGAGCATCTTTGGGATGTGGTGGAACGGGAGATTCGCATCATGGATGTGCAGCCGACAAATCTGCGGCAACTGTGTGATGCCATCATGTCAATATGGACCAAACTCCCTGAGGAATGCTTCCAGCACCTTGTTGAATCTATGCCACGAAGAATTGAGGCAGTTCTGAAGGCAAAAGGGAGTCCAACCCGTTACTAGCATGGGGTACCTAATGAAGTGGCCAGTGAGTATGTATACACACACATATATATATATACACACACACACACACACACACACACACACACACACACACACACACACACACACACACACACATATATACATACACACATATATATATACATACATAATTGAATTTTAGAATTGTTAAAATTTTGTACACTCATATGACTCTAGTCATTTTAGTGAGCCTGAAAAGCTCTTGTACAACATTATGATCCCTGTGTTTGAATACTCCTACTTTCCTACTATATAGTAGGCAAAAAACAGTAGTATGTCTTAGTATACACATTATTACAGTAGGCAAAAAGTACCCAGAATTTGAAGTGTGTACACCGCAAATGATGCAAGTTGGTCAAATGACATTGGCAACATTGCAGATGTAGTACGCCTGATTTTCATCATATTACCCATAGTCATTTTCCTGACGTCTTCATTCTGAGATTCTAGTCAGAATGTGAGTCTGATACTGCTCCATTGGGCTGTGATTATGGGGCCTGTTTCAACCGAACCATGAAAGAAAATGCCTCTGCACTCAATTGGATCGAGAAATGCCTTGATCGCAGTTCTCTGTTGCTCTTTTAAAATGAATGCGCTGTCTACATCTTCTATAACAAACGCGATGGCTGAATCTACACATCTAAATTCTGAATCTGTTGTAAACGAATTCAACCCAAGCGATCTTTGGTGACGTGGATGATTGCGTTACTGTTGATCATCTGTCAATCATCACTTAAAGCCTGCCCTGACAATTTGATTGGTCCGAACAGCTCTGGTTCGAGCATACTTGCTCCACAACAGATCAAGTCCAGACCGAACTTCCCAACCTCAAATGTTATGGGCAGGGCAGTTCACCTGGCATCCAGGCCAACAGTCATACTATATAAAACATACTTTTTTAACAGCCACCAAACGTAGTACTTACTAGACCGTTTGAGATCGCATGAGACTGTGGCTGTGTTCTATATCGTTTAAATGTGTGTGATTATGAATGTAATCTAGACGTACTACATTGGTCATTTTGTTACTGTCATGTGACCTACAGTTGTGTCACTTCACTGCCATTCACAACTCCTCTCATATGGCCTCATGGGATAGTAAAGTGTCCTCATTAAAGGGTTAGTTCACCCAAAAATTCTGTCATTAATTACTCAACCTTGTGATGTTTCAAACCTTGAAGACTTTCGTTCATCTGTGGAACACAAATGAAGATCTTTTTGATGAAATCTGAGTGATTTCTCTCCCTTCGTTGATCGCTATGCAACTACCACTTTTATTCACATATAAACATTCATCAACTCACACATCAGTTGTGTTGTGAACCAATGAGGTTCATTCTCGTGTTATGCAGCACATTTGAGCTCCAAGAACCAATGAGGTTTGTTCTTGTGCGTTCGGCTAAGTTTCTGTTCGCTGATCAATGTTTTCAATGTGAATAAAAGCCTAAATTATGTCAGTTCATTATATAAACAGATCCAGTCTCTTCAGAAAATTTTGACTAAATTGCAAATGTTTGAAGTGTCAAAGTGTGTAGATGCTTGGCTGTCAAGTCGAGTAAGTCAAGTCACCTTTATGTATATAGCGCTTTTTACAATACAGATTGTATCAAAGCAGCTTCACAGTGATAACATGAAAATAATACAACACAGATCAATAATATTGTTGTTGAATGTTAAATGTCCCCACCTAAGCAAGCCAAAAGCCAAGGCAACAGTGGCAAGAAGCTAAAACTCCATCAGGTGACCGAATGGAGAAAAAATCCATCTGTTTGTAAGTCAAAGTAATTACGCCGGTTTTGCTGTCAATGAAGGGGACAGAAAGCTCTCAGATTTCATCAAAACGATCTTCATTTGTGTTCCGAAGATGAACGAAAGTCTTTCGGGTTTGGAACGACATATAAATAATGACAGATTTTTCATATTTGGGTGAACTATTCCTTTAAAACTGGTGGCAAGCAAAGAAGCTAATGCTGTAGTACCGGGTACCGTAGTAACTTGTAATTACTTTGTGCACCTTTAACCGTTTTTTATATGTCCTTCTTCCCATCTCAGGTTCTGAGTGTATCTCCAGAGCATCCTGTGGTTTTCCTGATGTTGAGGCAGGTTCAGTGTGAGCGTCTCCTGCTGTCTGAGGCCGGACACTGTGTTCCTCAAGCGGTTCTGGATCAGCTCAGTGCTGCTGTCATGGCCAACCCCACTTCTGTGTCCGCCTGGCACGTACGTACACTCACCATCTCACTATGAAGAGAGCTTGGAGTCAGGTTGATTTTCAGTCAAAATGAATCTTGCTTTATGTACTGTAGACATACGTCTTTCCTTGTAGATACTGGCATCTTGTTACCCTGAGGTCAGAACTGAACATTCATACACTTTAACCCTCATCCTTCCCTCAGGTTATTTTGACACAAAACTATTTTTTTTTTAAATGTTAAAAATCGAGTGTTCATCAGAGGGGTCCAATACCCTATGACTTTGGTCTTTTGATTGAATTTGAGGAGTTTTTGTCATTGAAATTTTAAAAAGTAACAAACCCTTTCCTTGCGGGTCAATTTGACCCCCTTGGGAATGAATGGAAAAAGGTTCTGCCACTGGACCATTAAAGTGCATGCATGTATTTGTCGGATCTATGTATTTCTTTGCGTGAAAATTCTCGCCAACAACGACATGTTAGATCTCATTAAACGACAAATTAAACACAATGTACTATTTAAATTGATTGCTGGTTGTCGGTATGTTATTGTACATAGGTACATCGGATTTATGATTAAGCATTGTATTAGCCCCCCAAAACCCCACCTGTCTCTACCTCAGACGCTGAACTTATCTGAGGTGATTTAAAGGAGAACTTTGGCAAACAATGAACCTTTGGTATAATTACACATCGGTACCTAGTTAATCGTTCTCTGAGATTTGTTTTCATGATAATCGAATGTAAAGAGTTTTCTCTCTAAAAACTGTTTAGCGTATAATGCTAGCACTGGGGGCATTGACTAAGTAAAAAGAAATCGCAAGTTTATACCACTAACAAGGCTCAAAATAGCCCCACACTAACACAGTAACATAATGAGTGTCCATACATGCAAAACGAAGCATTGAGAACTTTGTAAGTGTACAGACCGTTTAATAAGAAGATATTTTATAAAGACAATTCGCTTTGTGTATACACAGCAGGCGCCATCTTAGAATACAGTCTCAATAAGTCGATACCCGAACGACGTTCATACAGTTCAGAAGTTCGCTGAACTTCATACAGTTCAGATCACTCAGCACGATGTTCGTGGATTGACTTATTGAGACTATATTCTAAGATGGCGCCTGCTGTGTATACACAAAGTGAACTGTCTTTATAACGTATCTTCTTATTAAACGGTCTGTACACTTACAAAGTTCTCAATGCTTCATTTTGCATGTATGGACACTCATTATGTTACTGTGTTAGTGTGGGGCTATTTTGAGCCTTGTTAGTGGTATAAACTTAGCGATTTCTTTTTACTAGTCAATGCCCCCAGTGCTAGCATTGTACGCTAAACAGTTTTTAGAGATAAAACTCTTTACATTCGAATTATCATGAAAACAAATCTCAGAGAATGATTGACTAGGTACCAATGTTTTATTAGACCAAAGGTTCATTGTTCGCCGAGTTCTCCTTTAATGCTAACTGTTCCAGTGCCACTGCACACAAACATTGATGCTAACTATGTGAAATAGTAGTGGAATGTCACTTACCGGAAAAATTGAGTGAACGAATGGACATTTTTTAACATGGGGTCCATGGATATTTGCTCCCTTTTGGGACTTCCCTCTAGCGGATTTTCATGTATTGCAGTTTTCCGCACTTCCGGGTAGGCTTCATTTTTCAGATTAGACTGTTGCGCTTGATCTGAATGCATACTGAAGAAACTGACTCTAGGACCCAGCGGAACAGCTCATTTGCTCCATATAGAGCTATTTAGTGGCAAGAATTGTGAAATGTCATGTTAAATTATTATTTTTTTCCCACAAGAGGTCGGGCAAAGACACCCAATGTAAGATATTTTGAGCTGAATTCAAAGGGTTATGCAATTTTGAATATTTTGAATTTTGAGTTGAAAGAATGTGAGGAATTTGCTTGAATTACTTTTTATTTATTGATCAAATTTAGTCATTGAAAGGTAAATAAAATAAAGAATAACAAAAAATCTCAAAAAACATTGCATAAAAAAATAGAAAAAAATATTATCAAATTGAAATAAAATAAGCTTTTTGGACAAGAGAAAGAATAGGGCTTCGGGTCATTTTGACTCGTGAGGGAAAGATATGTTGTAAGTGCGAGGGAAGAATGAAGGTTTAATCATGCAGGAGATTTTGATGAAACTGACAAATGTTTGTGTACTGTGCAAAGAAAGGAGGTTTAACAAGATTTACACATGTGGCACTAGAGCGTTGTTGATTTGATGTCACTGTCTCTCAGTGGTTGGCAGAAGTGTACCGCTCTCAGAGTCTGCTGGCTCAGGCCTCTGTGGCTTATAGACGGAGTCTTCAGCTGGCGTCTCAGCTGGGTGATCACGGCGGGAAGATGAGCAGCCTGCTCCGACTAGCCCTGCTGGCACTCACGCCATGTTTGGTGAGTACCAGATTCATCTTGTACTGGGATGTTAGAGGAAATGCAGCTTTTTTACAATATACAGTCCAGACCAAATGACTGAGACCTTTTTTCCCCTATTAACATGGAAGTAAACATGAACATTTAAATAATATTTAAAAAATAATTAAATAATATAATTGTTGTTTTTTCTTATGATTTTTTTTTAAGAAAATATATTTTCTTAAATAATTTATAATATGCCAATTTTTCTGCTCAAGACTAATTTCTTATTATCAGTGTTGAAAACAACTCTGCTGCTTAAAGGATTATTTCACTTAAAAAAAAACTGCTGATAAAAAAGCTGATAATTTACTCACCCCCATGTCATCCAAGATGTCCATGTCATTCTTTCTTCAGTTCGAAAAGAAATTAAGGTTTTTGATGAAAACATTCCAGGATTTTTCTCCATATAATGCACTTTACTGGAAACCAAACTGGTTCAAGGTCCAAAAGACAGTTTTGGACCTTGAAGTTCTTTTCGACTGAAGAAAGAATGAAATGGATATCTTGGATGACATGGGTGAGTAAATTATCAGCAAAAGTTTTCCTTCAATATTTTTGTGGAAACTGTGATACTTTTTTTAAGGTTTCTTTAATTTGATGAATAGCATTTATTTCAAATACAAAGCTTTTGTTACAGTTTAACGCTTTTTATCAATGCTAAGTAAAAGTATTTAAAGGGCGGGTTTACTGCAATTTCACTTTTTTAAATTTCAAATAGTGTGTAATGTTGCTATTGGTGCATGAAGAGTATCTGCAAAGTTGCAGCACTGAAAGTTTAGTGTAAGCAGAGATATCGTCTTTTAAAAATCAGGAAGTAAAATTGCTTACAAAAACGACTCGTTTTGGACTACAGCTGGGTTATGGTACGTCACTTACCTACACATTTGCATCAACCACTCCCTCCGGAATATGCAGGAAAGGGCATGCGTCGAGTGAGTTGTGTTCACGCAGCTGTCAGGTCTTCTGTGTTTCGGGCTTCCCACGGACACTATACTTCGAGAACAATGGACACAATTTGAGTTTGATTATATTCCTGAAAGTGACGATCGTAATCTAGCTCTCTGTGCTGCGTATTTTACGGAAGACAGCTTCCAGAATCTCCACGAGTTCAACCGGATTAACGTCAAACAAGAAACTATTTCTGGAATCATGAAGCAGATCCAACTTTAAAACCAGCAGTTAAAAGTCAGCAGTTGTTGGGCCACACTGTAAGTAGACTAAGACTTCATTATTTTACATGTATTAGCATGTATAATTACCGACGGAGCGTTGTGTTTTTTTTTTTCTTTCAAATGCCAGCACTGGCTTTGTGGGCTTTTTGGGCTAGCTGCTACTAGTTATGCTATTTTGTGTCTACGGCAAACGCGTACAAACATTATGGACCTGAATTTTGTATAAGTACTAATGTTGTAAATGTATTTTTCATATATATATGCTTTATGACTTTATTTTCGATTTTGATCAAGAACGTAAACCTGCCAACGCTGTTTGAGATTAACATTAGTAACCAGTCAGTTGCTATCGTTGCCAGTCAGATGCTATTGTGTAAATCAAACGTGTATAAAGTTAAAAAATGAAGCAAATTATCATTCAGAAACCTTTATTAAGAGCCGTGTGTGGTGAGGTTCTGCTTGCCTCGATTCATCGCGGCTTTCTCGGTCTGATTCTGCCTCACTGATACTGCAGTCTCAACATCATTATTTACGTGTATCCACCGTCTATGTTATCCACATTTGGCATGCCCGCCCGTTTCGCCCGGAAAGGTAATGGGCGTTAATCTTCCGGACAACGTGAGCGACAGTTTAGCCAATCACAACACACCGGCCCAAACGAACCAATCTGAGCTCACAACGTCATTCTGAGGGAGTGTTTTCATAGACTCAGGAAGTGAACCGCTCGTGCAGGGGACAGAGGAGAGTTAAAGACTTTTAAAAAAAGAAAAACCACGGATACATGTTATTGCACCCCATAAACACAATCATGCAAAGAAAGAGAAGTGAACCCGCCCTTTAAATTTCATTATTTGTATTTTTTTTAATAGATACATTTGGATGCATTGTATGTTTGCTTTTTTCCTTTGTGAGATTTTAAAATAGCTACATGTGTCTGTGTGACTAACTACTAATAAAAAATGACATTATTATTTTGGGCTAAGCCTGTTGCAGCACCTTCAGGCATCGTCCTTGCACATTTTTCCTCTTTCCTTCTGCTTCCTCTCTCCCTCTCTCATTGGCTTTTTGTCTATCCCCTTCCCCTCCATTTCTAACTGTCAGCTTAATGCCTTCATTTTAGCTGACTGCAGCTTTGCTTGTTAAATTGAATTAGACACTTTGTGGCCGGCTTTTCATTACTTTTAATTAAAGTGTGTCAGCCTTCAGCGTATCCCAACTCTGGTCATATATTAGTCTGAACTTTGCCAGCTAAAATGCATCTAAAATCCTTGTTTTTAATGACCAATTCTATTCCAGTCTGTTTATTGACTGAAACATTTTACAGTGCAAGTAAATACTACAATATATCTAATTGTACTTCTGACTTCAGGCCGGAGTCTGTGTCTCTGAGTGGAAGGATCTGGTGTTGGAAGCCAGTGCTGAAGTCTTAAAAATGGGCAACTCACCAGTAGCTTTGCTCTTCCAAGCCTTACTGCAGTTCTCCATAAAAATGGGCTCCAGGTAGGGCCTTACAGAGTTTTTGTGTGGACAATAAATGTAATGTCACCCAATATTCAATCAACATGTCAGATCAGTCCAACCTGTTCTGTGCCACACCTTTGCATTTCATTGTTTGCCTCATCTTGGCATTGCATTGTAGTCTTTTTTAATATGAAACCCCATCTCCTTTATTCATTTGAAATTGGATCAGGTTTAAATTCATCATGGTTGGCTCTTTCGCAGGGAAACCCGTCGCCTGTTGGAGAGGATTGTTTATGGCTCAGCCTCAGGCAGCTCTGAAACTATAGCGTCGGTGGCATGCTGGTACCTCCTGCGTCACCTGCACGCCAAAGATGACCTGGAGCTGATTGATGTGAGCAGTTCCATCCACTCTCTCTACTTGAAAACAAATGAGTTACTCTAGCTCTGTTTCTCGAGAGTCAATTGTAATTGAATTAAGCTTGTTAAATTCAGTTTTGAATATCTATTTAACCTAATGTAGTTTTTCATTATCCATTTATTCAATTATACAGTAATTTGTAATTGCTTCAACGGTTGTTTAATCTTTCGGCCACCTAATGCAATTAACGAGATGAATGAAAGAGCTTTGTGTTTAAGAATCGCATTGAATCTTTTTTTGTGTTTCGGTCTTGTAGACCCTGTTGTTGAAGGCTACTGCAGCAGGAGACAGCAGACTGGTGGATTTCCACAGACGCCTTTACCCATCCAGCTGAGACAGTAAACCATCCTCAGATTCCTCAGGAGACTGACTTCGCCATTGAACCGTCAATAGCAGAGCGAGTTTTTCTCTTTTATCTCCTACACACTCAGCAGTTTACTCACTGATCAATGTGTTTACAAATCTCGGTCTTTACATCACCAACGACATTTTATTATTTATACATATTACTGGTATGTTAAATTGTGTGTGAATTAATCCAAAAAGACACTTATATGAAAAAAACACATCTAAATGAATGGCTCTTTAATTAGCTGTTTATGGTGTAACTATGGTGTGAATTGGCCTATGCTCATTGGATCACATTCAAATGGTGTTGACACTAGTAAAATGGCATTGATTCATTGTATTTTTTGTGCCTTCCTTCTAGAGATTTACGTTCTACATGATTATCATTGCCACAAGCCTCGGCTGACTAAAACATTATTCCCATTATGTAACTTAAAAACACTTGCCTGAAAGCCTGAAAACAGCCATTGCTTATTGTAGCCACTATTAGGCACATCTGTCTACAGATATCATGCTCTACAGAGGCACTAAAAGAATTAATGGACCTCTGTTTTCCCACTGTCATTTCCATCTATGTCTCTAAAATATGAAAGCATAAACATAAAGAGGGAAATAACAAAAATTGTTGATTGTGTTGGGTATATTAATGCTTTGCAAGTATGTATTGGTGGCTTGGAAAATTTTAATGAAAACAAAGAGATCTTGTTTGTTTATTCCAGCATCCGTTACAATCAATCAATACTGGCCTGCGACGTACACACAAACAGAACTGGTCATCTTCCTAATCTTTCAGTATTGAGCCACATGGGTATTGCGCATCTAATCTCTGGTTTTCCATAACTGCACCTTGTTCGAATTTCATCAACCATGATTGTTCATTCAGAATCTGAATTTAAAGTCTGATCTAAAGAGATTTACTGGAAATTACCTCATGGAGACTGGCTAAATCCTCCTTTTTTTAATCTAGGAAACAAATGTACAGCTTATTTGTCCATCTGCCCACATTCATCTGAATCATACTTTGTGTTCTCACACACAGGTTATACAGCATAAATGTAAAAAAAATCTATTCAGAGCTCCTTTAGTTCCACCATGTTTCTCTGGATCTGTTTTATGTCTCTTTGCAGCTCTCCTTTGTCCAGCTTGGCTTTAGTGTCACCGATGTGTTTTAGAGATGCAATGGCATCATGAACTGCCTGAAACCCTGGTAAATGAAATAGAGGAGATCACTTGTTAGAGCATTGACTCTGTGGCAGAAGTGTGTGATGGATGTGTCATCTATAATGCATCAACTGCCCTCAGTCTATCATTGGAATCCCAAAGAGAATTTGAGAGTGCAAGTCGTGTCCTATACCTTTTAAAGGCATACTTTGAAATAGGCTCATTTTACAATTCTCCCAGTGTTAAACAGTTGAGTTTTACCGTTTTCAAATCCATTCAGCCGATTTTCTGATATTTAGAAGAATATCTGTAACCAGACAGTTTCTGGTCTCATTGACTACCATAGTATATATTTTTTCCTACCATGGAAGTCAATGAGACCAGAAACGGTCTGGTTACTGATATTCTTCTAAATATCAGAAAATCGGCTGAATGGATTTGAAAACGGTAAAACTCAACTGTTTAACTCTGGGGAGTGGTAAAATGAGCCTATTTCCAAAAAAAGTGCAGTATCCCTTTAAGGCTTTTCTTTGCTGGGTTTGTTTGTTGGGGGTACTTCGGTCTTTTGTACAGAATGCCTGGAAATAGTCGACATAGTCTGTCAATCAGTAAAATTTTGAAATTGGGTAGTTGTAAGGAAATGTAGATAAACTAAATATCAAATATGCTAGGAATATAAATATAGGAATATCAAAGGAATATCAAATATAGTTTATAAAAAAATTAGTTTAGCAGACTGGCATGTACAACAAGTAATACCAAAAGACTGATTCAGTCTGAATTTGAGTCATGCTTTCTATTTTCACTTCGATTTTCTCATGCAAAAAGCCAAAGGAGAGGTAAATTGGGCCACTTGGCTGGTATTGCATGTCAGTAAAAATGCCTATATTGTACAAGACTGGAGTACTGATGTGGAAAATTCAGCTTTGTCATCACAGTAATAACTTATTTTTAAAATATAATAGAATAGAATACCGTTATTTTAAAATTGTAATAATATTTCACAATATTACTGTTTTTATAAATTTTTTGTTTAAAATTATAATTGACTAAGTTTTTCTACATGAATTGGCCAGTTCCAGAATATAATATATACTATTATAATAATTAGAATCTGAAGTATGCATCAGACTATCATTCTTTTGGATTTTTTTTCCCTAGCAAGAGATATGGAATTTCTAAGCAGACCAGATTTTTTTTTGTCTGTTTCATAATAGACTTCTTTCAAAAACATTACCAAATTTTGCTGTCTCTTAACTTTTGAACAGCAGTGAAGGATACAGATTAATAGAGAAAGAGTTTATTGTGCATGTGTGTTTATTTCATCCTCTTATGTGAGCCTCACCTGACTGGTACTCCCTCCTCATCTGCTCTAGCTCTTCTCTGAAGCTCTTCTCCAAAGTGTTGATCATGCTGTTGAGTTTGCTCTCTGAATGTGTGGTCCTGTGAGCTGAACGCACCTTTTTAGTTGTACCTCCAACCCTTCCAGTTGCCCAGAAAGAAGAATCATTTTCTCCTTTAGCCTGCGTTCCACTTCCAGCTAAGAACAAATTTTGCACAGATATTATATATACTGTACAGTATGTATATATATACACACACTCACATAAATGATTATTAGGAACGCCATATTAATACTGTGTTTTTCCCCCTTTCGCCTTCAGAACTGCCTTAATTCTAAGTGGCATTGATTCAACAAGGTGCTGAAAGCATTCTTTACAAATGTTGGCCCATGTTGATAGCATAGCATCTTGCAGTTTATGAAGATTTGTGGGATGCACATCCAGGGCACGAAGCTCCCATTCCACCACATCCCAAAGTTGCTCTATTGGGTTGAGATCTGGTGACTGTGGGGGCCATTTTAGTACAGTGAACTCATTGTCGTGTTCAAGAAACCAATTTGAAATGATTCAAGCTTTGTGACATGGTGCATTATCCTGCTGGAAGTAGCCATCAGAGGATGGGTACATGGTGGCCATAAAGTGATGGACATGGTCAGAAACAATACTCAGGTAGGCTGAGGCATTTAAACGATGCCCAATTGGCACTAAGGGGCCTAAAGTGTGCCAAGAAACATCCCCCACACCATTACACCACCACCAGCAGCCTGCACAGTGGTAACAAGTTATGATGGATCCATGTTCTCATTCTGTTTACGCCAAATTCTGACTCTACCATCTGAATGTTTCAAAGGAAATCGAGACTCATCAGACCACGCAACATGTTTCCAGTCTTCAACTGTTCAATTTTGGTGAGCTCTTGCAAATTGTAGCCTCTTTTTCCTATTTGTAGTGGAGATGAGTGGTACCCGGTGGAGTCTTCTGCTGTTGTAGCCCTTCCACCTCAAGGTTGTGCGTGTTGTGGTTTCACAAATGGTTTGCTGCATACCTCGGTTGTAACGAGTGGTTATTTCAGTCAAAGTTGCTCTTCTATCGGCCCATTCTCCTCTGACCTCTAGCATCAACAAGGCATTTTCGCCCACAGGACTGCCGCATACTGGATGTTCTTCCCTTTTCACACGATTCTTTGTAAACCCTAGAAATGGTTGTGCGTGAAAATCCCAGTAACTGAGCAGATTGTGAAATACTCAGACTGGCCTGTCTGGCACCAACCATGCCACGCTTGCTTAATTGCTTAAATCATCTTTCTTTCCCATTCTGACATTCAATTTGGAGTTCAGGAGATTGTCTTGACCAGGACCACACCCCTAAATGCATTGAAGCAACTG
The DNA here is from genome assembly GCA_030378365.1 of Hybognathus amarus. Taxonomy (NCBI): domain Eukaryota; kingdom Metazoa; phylum Chordata; class Actinopteri; order Cypriniformes; family Leuciscidae; genus Hybognathus; species Hybognathus amarus. Next base: position 372,661 of record JAQIUQ010001898.1, on the reverse strand, counting down.
TCATATGATTGGTTGATTAATTGCATTATTGAGAAATTGAATAGGTGTTCCTAATAATCCTTTCAGTGAGTATATATATATATAGATACACACAAATATACATAAGGCCATTCATATTGAGTTTGAGACCCATTCGCATGTTTACCACTCTGTCCTGCAGCAGTGTGTGCAGCTGGCTGCTCTCTGTGTGTGATTGAACTGTGGTTTTCATCTGTTCATCTGTCCACTTCCTCAGTCTCACTGTCTGCTTCTCCATCTCCTTCAAACCACTAGAGGTTCTGCATAAATACAGACATACATGCTACAGTTACAATATTCTCCCATTGTAGTAAAGGCATTCTGATTATCATGTAGTAAAGAGGCCATATTATGCCCTTTTACAAAGTCTTGACTTTGTTTTTGGGCTTTACTAGAATAGGTTTTCATGCTTTAATGTTCATAAAACATTATTTTTCATAGTTACAGCACCTCTCTTCACAGTCTGTAAGGCTCTGATTAGGCTATTTCCTATCTGTGTGAAGCTCCTTGTTTTGAAATGTGCTCTGATTGATCGGATGGATCACATGGGATTGGTTAATTGCTTTGAACATGTTTTGGAATGTCACACCCCTTCCCAAAACCATGAGTTTCCACCAGTTTCAACACAACACTAATCAACCAGGCATTACCCCCCTCTCTTTCTTTTTGAGTATGCCTTGGGCAGGAATTATTTAAATGAGAAAAATTTGGACATATGTACCTGGAAGAAAACTCAAGACTTCAATCAATCTTCAATCAAGTGCTTTACCCACATTGGTGTTTGGAAAATGGATGGATGAATGATTCAGCTGCAGGCGCTATCTTCTGGCCAGACGCGGAATTCATTCAGCACTACCTCACAGTGCATTAAGGGTATTATTCTCTAACACTGAATGTACATTGAAGGTGCTTCTCAATACTCAAGTTGATGCTTCCTTGTTTCCTTGTTTCCTCGTTCCTCCGTCCTCCAGCCCATGACCAGGAAACTGATTGAATTCAGCCATCTTGATGAACATCTCAATTCTCTAACTTGCACTGCGAGGAGGCGAGGAGACGAGGAGTGAGGAAGCTTCCAGAGGAGCAATGAATGAGGATGCACAGGTGCATGATGAAGTCTTTCTTGACGAGAAACCTGACGCACAAATAAATTCTCCACCTTCAAATCTGTCACAATAATTTAAAATGGATGCTTTACCTTTGCAGTTTAAATAAACCATATGTGTCAACAGGGCATCTTGCTTTATTTTAAATATTTATTAGAGCCGATATATTCCGATATATCGGCCGATATATAGCCGATATATTCCGATATATCGGCCGATGTTTTAAAAAAAAAATTATTTCAGAAGTGCGCAACAAAACATTAACAGATTTTCCTAACATTAGTTATTTGTAGTTATTCATGAGATTTAACTAAAATAATATGATAATGCATTTTAAAAAGAAACTTGTTTCTTTTATTGTCACAACAGTGGACAGCCCTCTGGTGGACAAACTATACAACTCCAACACTCATGACATGGTCGAAAGCGTGTTTTGTCCGTTTTTATTTTATTTTTGAAATATTCATTTATCGGCCATAAGTACATACAACTGCCGATACCGATAGTTTGGAAAATGCCTAATATTGGCCAATAATATCGGCCTGTCGATATATCGGTCTGGCTCTATTATTTATTAATGTCTTTGTCAAACTTGAACAGCTAAGGGCAGATCCTTTGAGAGCTGCTGATGACGCTTTGATGTAACACTTCGAGTGATCAAGAGTTTTCCAATATACAAATAAGCTTTTCATTGATTCCTCCATCCTCATCTTCTTTAGTTGCAGCCTTCCCCTCGCATCCTGGGGACGAAGCTGAGACGCGAGGAAAGGAAATGAGGATGCACAAATAAGAAATGAGAAGCACCCTGTTGTACACCTTTTATTACGGTGCATTGATTGAATGAGACTGAGTGCACTCCATAATGATCACTTTGGTTTAGGAGGACAGCACTAAAATGGCTGTCCCCTCAATTAGTGCCCTTTTTAAGGGTCTAGATGGTGATTTCAGACATAGCCGAGGCGTTTTGAGAATTCAGAAACAGTGCAGAATACATTTTGGAGTGGACTCAAGACTCAAAACTTTGCATCTGTGCTTTGTATCATTGATAACAATTTGTCTAATCCAAAACAATAGTTTGTGTTCACTTAGCGAATGCTGGGCCTTTAAATGGCCTATACATTTTAAATAGCCTACAGATACGTTGTGGACATCTAATAGACATCACATTTGGACTAGACGCAATAGTTCCCGTCTTTCTCATAGTGTTTATTTTTTTCTTTGGCCCATATGCTTCTCTTCATGAGTCACTGTAAGCTATCTTGACTCACCACTATTACATAACAGCCCAGGCATAGGCAGCCAATTGCTTTGATTCTGTCACACCATGGGCATCATGCAAGGCTCCATTTCAGTTGCCATCTGTGCTCCACACTGCAGACTGGAGCAAAAACTGTCAAAGAAATGGAGAGCATCACCTTGCACATGCCAGGATGCTCATGCGGCCGCACACAGCATTGGCGCTATTTGGAGGCGTATCTGGTGAGTCACTGGCACATTACTAGTTCCCTATTTACATCAGTCTCAATAGAACAAATCCACCTGACAGCAGATTCGATAAAGTGGGCCGAGTGGGAAAGCACTGCAATAACTAATGTCAGGGCTGTCAATACCTTCATGAGTGCCCTTCACATGCAACATTTTATTAAAAGAAACTAGGGGCCTAAAATCACATGATTGCTTGCTTCTTTAATCAATTAAATCTTTGCACTCCAGCAGCCCAAACCACACTGAAAACATTTCTGCCAAGCAAAAAACAAATAAATTAAATTCATGCTTCAGCACATTCCAACTTGGCATGCCACATTCGGTTAATAGACATGTAAGGATTGATGGTGTTTGGCCTTATTCTATTCTCTTCTTTTTATTTTTTATTTGATTGAATCTTTTATCACAGAATACACAAAACATTAACATTGATGTATATGTTTACAGTCTGTTTTGTTGTTGTTTTTAAATAGTATATCATATCTTATCATATTCTAAATAGAATTTATCTACTGTCATCCAGACATTCCAAATTTCAAAACACTGAACACACACACACACTGTAAAAATGAATATGATTTATCTAATCAATGAAATTGTGGCAACAGATTACAAGCAATATTATTAATTAAAATTGAACAAATTAGAATTGAGTAATAATTAATCAAATTATTCCTTAAAAGTGAACCATTTAAAATGACTAAAGTTTACACCAAAAACTTTAACAAAATATCTGAATGACAGACAGATGTCAAAGATTAATTATTTTATATTATCGTTATTTTATATTGCCAACATTGAAGACATCTGATAGCAAGCAGAATCACTGAAGGAGAAGACAGTAATGTTAAAACAAACACTGATCACAATAATGGTGACTTAAACTGACTTTTTTTGTAGGTTTTACTCATTTTAAATGGTTAACTGTTAAGGAATTAATTTGATTAATTATGACTCAATTCTATACATTTAATTGATTATATTGCTTGTAATCTGTTGCCACAATTATTTTGATTAGATAAAGCGCATTCGTTTTTACAATTCACACACAAAACAATGTAATCTTGTTTTTTGATGTAAATAATTCGAATTTTGTATTAAGCTGTGCATTCATTGTCAATAGAGTTTGGCATTATACTGACAATGGTTGAGTGAATGATTCAATATATATGTGTGTATATATATATATATATATATATATCCCCTTCAATATATTTTATTATAGCTATTTAATAATTAGGCAATATTGTTATACAGTATATTGTATCATTTATATATAAATATATGTATGCCGGAACTCGACTGAGTATTGAGAAGTGACTATAGTTGCTCTTACTTTACATCCAGTTGTTGTATCTCCTTCTGTAAATCTCCAATGGTGTTTCTCTGAGAGATGATCTTCTCTGACATCGACATCTGTAGTTTTTCTACATCACGAGACAGCTAGCAAATAACAAGACATTATAAAGCGTCCAAATCAAACTGAGCTGAATCAATAACATTGGGCAGATTATCTCCAAATGTAGCATTCCTAAACCAGCTACCAATATATATATATATATATATATATATATATATATATATATTTTTTTTTTTTTTTTTTTCAAACAAATGTACATTGGTTAACAAAGAATGTGTATTGGCATGTTTGACATCAGCACGCATAACACGCTGGTGTGTATTTTACATGGCTGTCCTCGTCCCCTTATATTTTCAATTACCTTTATGGTGACCACTACCCAGAGCTAATGCACTGCAATCACTGAGATTTACGGTTATCACACAGTCACCATGCAGGGCCATTTTATATGGGTGACAACGCTGCATTTCCCCCAGTGTAAGAGAGGTGTGGGCCAAAGTGCACATATTGGCTTGGTCACAATATTTAATTATACATTGTAAGTTGAGGAAAACAAATGTAGACATACCAAATATAAGAACCATCCCAGCTGACAAAAATTAGTTTTATTAACTGGAAGAAGTTCACAGCATTGAGAGAACATTGTTAGAAGGTTAGCCAGAAGATCTGAGAATGTTACATATTTGATGGGATGGTATACCATATATATTTTTAAAAATATTTATCATGGTGATGCAGTACTATGTAATACCATCACCATGGTATCATTGAAGGAGCATTAAATATGCATGTGAAAATGACAAAGGGAGTACTGTTCAATGATGTAATAAAGATACTTTAGAAACGGTGTTTTGCACAATGTAGACGTAAAAGGAATACCTCTGAGTGAATACATTTTGGTAATTCAATCTATCACATGCTCTTTAATGGCCTCGTCATTAAAGTCTCACCTTGAGCTCCATATCTCTCAGCTTCAGCTCCAGCACAGAGTGTAACTCACTCACTTCCTGTTGGAGTTTCAGAATGTCCCGCCTTCCAGTGACAACATCAGATGACAGTTTAGCAATGCTAGCATCACATCTAAGGCAAAAGGAAACTCAGACAATAAGTATTTCATCTGTTCCTGAAGGTTGGTTTTACAGAGACCCTCACCGGCCACTTATTAGGTACACCTGTTATAGAGGGTTGGACTCCATTATGCCCTCAGAACTGCCTTAAGGAGAACTTTGGCGAACAATGAACCTTTGGTCTAATAAAACATTGGTACCTAGTTATTTGTCTTGAGATTTGTTTTCATGATAATCGAATGTAAAGAGTTTTATCTCTAAAAACTGTTTAGTCGATAATGCTAGTACTGGGGCATTGACTAAGTAAAAGAAATCGTAGTTTATACCACTAACAAGGCTCAAAATAGCCCCACACTAACACAGTAACATAATTGAGGGTCCATACATGCAAAATCAAGCATTGAGAACTTCTGTAAGTGTACAGACCGCTTAATAAAATAAGATACCGCTTATAAAGACAGTTCACTTCATTGGATACAGACAGTAGCCATCTTAGAAAATAAGTCTCGAGTAATTCCAATTCACGAACGTTGTGCTGAGTGATCTGAACTGTACTGAACGGCGTTCGGGTATCGACTTATCAAGACTATATTCTAAGATGGCTCCTGTCTGTATACGTGAAGTGGACTGACTTTATAACGTGTCTTCATATTAAACGGTCTGTACACTTACAAAGTTCTCAATGCTTCGTTTTGCATGTATGGACACTCATTATGTTACTGTGTTAGTGTGGGGCTATTTTGAGCCTTGTTAGTGGTATAAACTAGCGATTTCTTTTTACTTAGTCAATGCCCCCAGTGCTAGCATTATACGCTGAAACAGTTTTTAGAGAAAAAACTCTTTACATTCGATTATCATGAAAACAAATCTCAGAGAACGATCTGACTAGGTACCGATGTTTTATTAGACCAAAGGTTCATTGTTCGCCGGAGTTCTCCTTTAATTCTAATGTTGCTTAGATTCTGCAAGGTTCTGGAAACATTTGAGTTACTATTGCCTTTCTGTCAGCTTGAACCATTCTAGCCTCTGACCTCTGTCACAAGGCATTTTCGCCCAAATAAATTGCCATGTGATTGGCTGATTAGATATTTGCGTTTACAAGCAAATGCAGCCTGCGTATAAAAAGGTTTGTAAGTTCATATCACATTTATATAATATACATTTTCCAATTCATTTTTTCCCGTATAAATACAATAAAATAATGTAGCAATTATTGAACTATGCAGATTGCAGTTTTACCTTTTGTTATAAAAAAAATAATATCATATAAAATAAGATATAACAATTCATATTTTATCTTTTGCCTCCTAAAAGGGATGACAGCATCTGCCACTGCAACAATGACTCAGAAGAGGGCAAATGGGAAATAATCTGATTGGCCACAAATCTTGTTTGTGCACTGCAGGCAAGAGTAATTTAGATGTCTTTCATTCCACATTGATGAACTAATGAATACATTACTGTTAATGTGTGAAGGGATGGCTTATGGTAAGAGAGGAATCATAGGTCGTGCAGTCAGCAAACATCTCATTTCATCTCATCAAACTCAGTCTACTGTGTCTATGCCTGTAAGGCACCACTCACCCTCTGCACTCTTTCTGTTTCCACATTCATTTCAGATAAATATTAGGCTTTTTTGAATACACAAATGCCAAGGAAACATTTGTCTAATGAAACCACTGAGCTGGACGTTTGGAAATATCCATTTCTCTTACACAAATTAACATCTCATTTTCAACCCTGTTGTTAAAAGGTCATTAGCAACACTGTAGAAGAAGACAACCAATAACCAATAAATTGAAATTCATATTAATTTATATATATATATATATATATATATATATATATATACACATATATATATATATATATATATATATATATATATATATATATATACATATACATATATATATATATATATATATATATATATATATATATATATATATATATATATATATATATATATACACATATATATATATATATATATATATATCATTTGCACTAGTGATCTAAAAATGTTGAAGCTCTCTCTCTATAAATACATGAATAAAATCTTGGTGTAAATTGTGACCTTGCCACTCTGCCTCTGAGATCTCCGAGACCCATCATGTTCTTGTGATCCAAGCTCTTCACTGCAAAAGTGGTCCCTGCAGCAAGGTTGTCTCTCTCAATAATCTGGGTTCCCAGCACCTGGGGGGACAGAAGATTGTTCTATCCTTGCGGTCATACAACAGTTAGTGCGATTGCTCATATCAGCAGTCACTCACTGCTACCACAGTTTGAATAACTGTAACGGTTCACCAGCTCGGAGTGCCCTTGAGAACCACCAGAGGGCACTCCACATCAGACTATTGTCATTTCCTCACAAACTACATCTCCCATAACTCACTACCCAGACATTTCATCCATTATCATTCACATGTCTCTCATTAAAGGTACAACATGCAAGATTTTTTCACCACCAGGGGTTGCTAACCTCTTAGCAATAACAAAGGCGTACATTGATGACATATATTCTACATTAAGCGGAATTATGGATCTTGTCAAGCTGATGGATCTTTTATGGATGCGTGAATACATTGATGTTTTTAAACTTGACTTTAGTGGTATGAAGCAGTGCGCCATTGCTAGACCGTATACCACCGCCACACGCAACGTCTAGTCTGACGGATATAAAGGAATAAGGACATTTCATTCTACCAAACTACATGCAAGTGCTAAATTACTCACACAGGTCAGTTTGTTAGAGGAATTAAACTTGAGGTAACGCAGTGCTGCTTCACTTGCTCTAACAGTTACTCTATCACACTTAATGCCTGGTTCAGATTACACGTTTTTTTTTTGTCTGTTACGATAGTCACTGTTTCAGATTACGTGATTTTGAATACTAAAATCTTATCTGTGTCATGGACAATTCACAATGTCAGACTACACGTTGCTTCCTGACCAGTCATCGCATGCCGTCTTTAACGGCACGTGATGTCATCGAGAAAGCGAGTGACTTCCGGAACGAACGTCAAACAAACAATGGATGAAGCGGTGAGTGTTGTATTGGCTGTCCTGTGTTCAGAAAAATTAAAAAAAGAAGAAAGAAAACCCGACAATGGACACGTTCCTGGATTGCTCGGCATTGCCTTTTCAGTGTGAGAAATACACGGTGTAGCTTGTGAACTGGTTGAATTGCGTATGTCTCACGGCGATTGCGTGAGACTTAACCCTGCTCAAAGAGGACAGTATGGGCTGTCAATCCTCCAAAGAGAACCTGAGGTAAACTTTTGTTTTCTTATATATTTTTACTTGTAGTTTTAACGTTAGCACCATAGTATCTCTTTCATTTCGCTCATTTTTGAAAGTTGTGTACAGAAAAGATGTGCTCCTATTGGTCAACCTCATACATGTGATGGAACCGTCGTGAACGACCATTAAAAAAATTAAACATGCTAGTCTTTGTGTCGTGATGTCGTGAAGCATTGCAGACGTGACGTAGGTTGTACGATTCGATCTTGCGTCCGTTGTCGTTTACAAATCCCCACGACACCCTATGTCAAACGGATCTGTCCCAAATCGGGCTAAAAACGTGTAATCTGAACCAGGCATAACAGGATTTGAGTGTGTTGAATGTTGTTAGTTAGGTTGTTTGTCTGTATAAGACTGTACACATAAGCTGTATGTATTGCTCACCTGTTAAATAAAGTAACATGCAACACTCACGCGAGTGTTGCATGTTAATTTATTAAACAGGATGCCGAGTCGAGTTAGTCTAAGTCGAAGTTAGTCTAAGTCGAAGTTAGTCACGGACGTGGCGCTCTCGGCATCTCAAAGATATTGATCTTGGTTTTAGTCCTCTGTTTGTCTCAAAGTCTGCTTGCCATGGTCCATAATGTTTGAACAAAACAACAACAGCATGAGCATCCTTCTAGGCATAACTGGGATAACCGAACCAGTTTTCAACGTCTGTCGCCATGGTTAGTTTTGCCATACGAGGTCAAACCTGGTGGAAACCGGGAGTAACGCGGATATTACGCCATTGACTGGCGACTCCTCACCCCTGCTCGCACGCCCCGTTTCCTTGGTTAAAATCTCAATTTTCTCACAATTTACAAATGGTTGAAATGAAAACATTTGGGATATTGTATTTGATCAACTAAACAAAATATATAACATTGTCCTAGTGATTTTGGGATATTTTACTGCAAAAATCCTGCATAGTGTCCCTTTAACTTAGCTTACCCCATAAACCGAGCCTGGTTTTCTCATTCATAATTGCGAAGTATTGTTTAGTGTTACACTGCAATTCCGAACATCTGGTTTCATGGCTCTTGGTTTTTGGATGTCTTGCCTGTTTCGGGATTTGCCCATGTTCATTGCCTTGTTGTGTTTGTTGGTGTTCATGACCTTTGCCTGTTTTCGACTGACGATTGTGGATTACCCTTTCAATAAAACTGCATTTGTAGCCTCAACCTTCATGTCTCAGAGCATTTTGTGATAATAACGCTGGAGTAATTATGATGGATGTTTTTTTTCCCCTCAGTAGTTTCTGAATTGGAAAATATACCTTCGACATTATTCACTTTTTGTAATATTAGAGGGAAAGCCATAAGTGGTTTAGCCTACAACATTAGACCTAGCAGAGATTGCTAATGTCTTTCCAAAGCTAATCAAGCCTGGTTCATCATCACTCTTCGGGGACAAAAAAATCCTCATTCTGGCTGAAGTGACTGGTGGGCTTTGATTTATTTGATTCATTCATTTTTTATGCACATATTCTGCATAATACATCTCATCAGGTAATGGCTCTGCTGGCATGTTCTCTTGAAACTGTACCTCGCTCATCAAGTACAGTTAAATTTTTGCTTTCACATTAAAAATAAATGTAAAACTTTGAGATGCTATTGATTAGATAACAATCTATCAGTGTGATTATTCTGGACCTTTCTAAGAAGGATAGAAGAAAACATCAGCGGACTTAAAATGACTGATGGACATTTTTTCACTCATGATTAATTCCCATTGTATAATATAATATAATATAATAAATATAATATAATATAGTAATAGCCTAATATAATATAACATACTGTAATATAATATAATATAATATAATATAATATAATATAATATAATATAATATAATATAATATAATATAATATAATATAATATAATATAATGTCACTGTAAAACTTATTTTCGTACCTGGATGTCTGTGCTGAGCTGTTTGACAATATGAGTTATGATCTGAATGTGTTTCTCCAGCAGTTTTCTAGCAGTCGACTCCATCAGGACTGAACCCTGCGATGCACGTATACCAGTCACCACATCATCCCTGATCTTCACGGCTTCTTCTAGTAGAGTTCTTAAAGTGCGTTCCTGATCGGCCATGCGGCTCTCCATATGTCTGTTTTAAAACACAATTAAATAACTAGAACTCTTTTGTAAGAGCCTCATCTTTTTTTTAACAGTCAAACCCACAGATTAGTAAAGTAAAGTAATCTGGCAAAAGGCACAATTGGTCTATAACTTATTTTTGTTATCCTCTCTGGGGGATGCAGCGTCTCGGGACACCCTGTACAGACGGCCAGTCCATCACAAGTAGGCTAATTAGTAAATAGAATCTGAGAATGCTTTACTTTGTTGCAGAAACGACAGGACAGACAGAGCCATATTGTCAAAATGAAGCTGAATCAAATGCCTTTGAAGCAATAGAGGTGTTCTCCTCATGGTTTTCTCCTACATTGATTGCATTATAGTGTGCATAACTCAAGGGCTCCAGGAAACTACATCACCTATTGATTATCTGATTCACCTTGATAAATGAATGATGAATACCTTACCTTCATTCATTAAACAGAGATGAATCCTTTTGATTGAGCACTTACAGTTTTAATAGGCATTCATCATAGCCACAATGACCACATGAAGAAAGACATGATACTGTACTTTATTGCAGTTAAAATGTGGGTCCAGTTAACATACACTCACCGGCCACTTTATTAAGGTACACCTGTCCAACTGCTCGTTAACACTTAATTTCTAAGCAGCCAATCACATGGCGGCAACTCAGTGCATTTAGGCATGTAGACATGGTCAAGACAATCTCCTGCAGTTCAAACCGAGCATCAGTATGGGGAAGAAAGGTGATTTGAGTGACTTTGAACGTGGCATGATTGTTGGTGCCAGAAGGGCTGGTCTGAGTATTTCAGAAACTGCTAATCTACTGGGATTTTCACGCACAACCATCTCTAGGGTTTACAGAGAATGGTCCGAAAAGAAAAAACATCCAGTGAGCGGCAGTTCTGTGGGCGGAAATGCCTTGTTGATGCCAGAGGTCAGAGGAGAATGGCCAGACTGGTTCGAGCTGATAGAAGGGCAACAGTGACTCAAATAACCACCCGTTACAACCAAGGTGGGCAGAAGAGCATCTCTGAACGCACAGTACGTCGAACTTTGAGGCAGATGGGCTACAGCAGCAGAAGACCACACCGGGTGCCACTCCTTTCAGCTAAGAACAGGAAACTGAGGCTACAATTTGCACAAGCTCATCGAAATTGGACAATAGAAGACTGGAAAAACGTTGCCTGGTCTGATGAGTCTCAGATTTCTGCTGCGACATTCAGATGGTAGGGTCAGAATTTGGCGTCTACAACATGAAAGCATGGATCCATCCTGCCTTGTATCAACGGTTCAGGCTGGTGGTGGTGGTGTCATGGTGTGGGGAATATTTTCTTGGCACTCTTTGGGCCCCTTGGTAATTGAGCATCGTTGCAACGCCACAGCCTACCTGAGTATTGTTGCTGACCATGTCCATCCCTTTATGACCACAATGTACCCAACTTCTGATGGCTACTTTCAGCAGGATAATGTGCCATGTCATAAAGCTGGAATCATCTCAGACTGGTTTCTTGAACATGACAATGAGTTCGCTGTACTCAAATGGCCTCCACAGTCACCAGATCTCAATCCAATAGAGCATCTTTGGGATGTGGTGGAACGGGAGATTCGCATCATGGATGTGCAGCCGACAAATCTGCGGCAACTGTGTGATGCCATCATGTCAATATGGACCAAACTCCCTGAGGAATGCTTCCAGCACCTTGTTGAATCTATGGCCACGAAGAATTGAGGGGTCCAAAAGGGGGTCCAACCCATTACTAGCATGGGGTACCTAATAAAGTGGCCGGTGAGTGTAGATGTATGTATATCGTGAGCTTAGAATTATAAGGTTCTATCTCCGTTTAGGGTAGTTCTGAGATATTGAGCATCAAAGTTTTTACATCCCAGCAGGCAAAACTGTTATGTAGTATAATCTTCTATTATAGCTTTATCTATTAATCTTTTTATTAATTTTTTTTTACAAAAATAACACCACACAGGCATTAATAAACACCTAATGGATCAGATTATGTCAAAAACTGGATTTCAACCAAAAGTGGAGATAGAACCTTATAATTCTAAGCTCACGATATATGTGGGTCTGAGTTACACATAAAACAATATATATTGCAAAGTAAAGTTGAGATCTTAACTTACCCTGTTTCCGTGTAGTCTGGGTATGTTTGTTGGTTTGTTTAGTCTGATCTCTTAGCTACCAAATAGCGTGTTTGGACAGGGTGTATCATTTTGTACTTGGCAAGACAATGCAGACCATTTGCGAATACAGTATTTTATTAACTTACTTGTCTAAACATGGTATACTGTGAAGGATAACAGCTTTAGGACGATGGGCTTAAAACGGTTTATCATATGTATTTGACAAGAAGCATAATTAAGTATTGAGATGTTGGCCAGACCCTACTCATTAACTCTCATGAGTTTTTCTGACCAGTAATGATTTCACTTCTGTGATTTGAAACACATCTTATAGTAAATGTACTCAGCACCCTTCAAAGCTAAGTGGTGATGGTTTCATTTGGGATTTTTTATTATAATGTCTTAATGTATAGTTTTAGCTGTGTGTAAAATAATAATAACACACACACTCACACACAATATCCTTTTGTTTACAGCATTAAGTATTGATATTCAAAATCTACAATCTTTAAAATGACACATGAGTGGGTTTTATTGTGGGTGGTATATCTTGGCTTTGCCTTCACTTTTAAATCAGTATCATGGCTGTTTACACTGCACAGCTATGTTATAGCCTACTTTTAACAATTATCTAAAAATAGGCCTACACCGATTAACTCTGATTAAATCTGATTGACTCTGCCCTAAAGTCATCATGCTTTCCTCTTTCTAGTGTGCACCTGTATTATTATCAGCACGTTTCACAGTAACAAACAGAATTTAAATAGCTCAAATGGATTGTTAACATCATGTAGTATAATGACATGATGTGCAGTAAAATATACACTCACCAAATCCTTATAATTACGGACATTCACCAGAGGGAGGCGTATCTTTCTATTCTGCAATTATGTATTCGTGTATGGCTTTTTCATAAGTTACTGTCAAATCATTTAAGTCATTAAAGAGTGAATCAGACGCATTGCACACTCACGTTTATTTAACAGGTAACCCTTGCTGGGCAACCATACCTTGTTCAAATTTTAACGTGTTTTCTACTATTGGGCTTCTGTTTATTTATTTAATCGGTTTTAGTTTAGACTTCAATGTTAAGGTGCTGTAAAAGACCCCCTGAATAATGTCACTAGTAGCATATTGACCAGATAAAGTGAATGTGTTGTAAGTGCCTGAGTGTCATTTACGACCAAGAGCACGCGCTGCTGCGCCCTCGCCGCGCGCTTCAGTGTCACTGGCGCTCCGCGCGCTGAGAGCCTGCTGCTGCTGCTGCTGCTGGACGGGGACTATGGAGGAGAAACACACGGATGAGAGCGACAAGGACCCGCAATCATCCTACCAGAGAAGGATGTGGAGGAATTTCCAAGAGAAGACCAAACCGTTTTTTGAGCCCCAAACTGGGGTCCGAACAACGACGCAGCGGGGATAGTAAAAAAGAAAGCGGGTTATGGATGTTTAAAAGAAAGAAAAAACAGGTCCTGGACCGGGTCTTCTCGTCCTCGCAGCCCAATTTGTCCTCAACTCCACCGTCTTTAGTATGCGACAGTACCCTGTGCGAGGAGCCGGACTCCAGCGCCAGTAAAGGGCTCGGGATATCCACCGCTGGCCGTAGCTGATGGAGCATCAGTCAGTAAACCGGAGATTTCCGTATCCGCGCACGGGAGCCCGAAACTGCTGGTGGCTCAGCTGGCGATGTCCCAGCAGAAGAGCTCGTCCTTGGGCTCGACGTGCTTCGAGAAGCTGGTGGTGGATTCGGCAGCATCCAGTGAGGATGAGCTTGCTAAAAACGCTAGTGACCTGGTAAGGCTCAAAGTTAGTGATTTGAAAGTGATCTGAGTATGGGTTGTGCATCGTAAGAAATTATTTTATAATTACATTTCTTCATATTATTCCACTTGTATCACACATTTATCCGGACTGTCTCCCACTAGGCTAACTGGCCCGAAAATTGAATAGCTATTTGTTGTTCTTTTCCCATGTGGGGTAATTAGACAACAAAATGCATTTTGACTGATCTGCAATTGTGTGGTGTTGCTGATTCCCTCTTGTGTAGGCTACTCTCTTGATTGCACTTTGTTCAAAATATCTAATGTTTCACATTACGTCACCTTCAGTGGCCCCAAATAGAATTTGAACACTTAAGACACAGATGTCTTAGATAACATAAACTAATTACATCTGCAAACAAACAATGCTAGAGTTTTACTCAAAACTATCTTCACTTTTCGCCGCCATTTTTGCAATTACATTTTAACTGTTGTCAATGTGATCTGTGGTAAGGCTGCATGGAGTAATTTCCTCTCAAGTTTTTGAGATTTCTCAACTTCAGTGACCACAGGTGGAGTTCATCATGTTAGACACAATACGTTTCCATGACTTTTCCATGATTTTGATGTTGTTCCTTATAAATATTGGATAAGGGTTTGTTTAAGGTTGTTTGACAAAGATGTTGCTGCCTTAAAATTTTAAATCAACCTGTATGTTTAAGTCATTTCAAATGAATTTGCATACAACTGACCTAAAAAATTGTTATATCTTTATAACATAAAAAGTTGAAATTTACTTAAATTATTTTGATGAGTTAAAGCAATGTAAAAACATTGTTCTAACTTATTGATCATATAATTTTTTTTACATTGCACAATCACAAATTCTAGCTAAATAAATTTAGAGCTGAGCATGATGTAGGCTACATGACAGGAATTGGTTGACTTGAAGGGTGCAGGTGGCGAGTGTTGACTGCTTTTTTTCTTCGCATGATTGTGTTTATGGGGTGCAATATAACATGTATTCGTGTTTTTCTTTTTTTTAAGTCTTATTTTTCATAAACTTCACCTTTATTGTCAGCCGCGCTCTCCTCTGTCCCCTGAACGAGCGGTTCACTTCCTGATTCTATGAAACCGCTCCCTCGGTGTGCTCAGATTGGTTAGTTTGGCCCGGTGTGTTGTGATTGGCTAAACTGTCGCTCACGTTGTCCGGAAGGTTAGCGCCCATTACCTTTACGGGGAAACACGAGCTCCGGTCCAGATGTAAATAATGGTGTTGAACTGCAGTATCAGTTTGAGGCAGAATCAGACCGAGAAAGCCAGCGATGAAGAAAGTCAAGCAGAACCTCACCACACACGGCTCTTACTAAACGTTTCTGAATGATAATTTGCTACATTTTTTAACTTTATGCACGTTTGTTTTACACAATAGCATCTGACTGGCAACAATAGCAACTGACTGGCTACTAATGTTAAACACAAACAGCGTTGGCATGTTTACGTTCTTGATCAAATTGAAAATAACGTCATAAAACATATTTACATGAAAAATACGTTTACAACATTAGTACTTATACAAAATTCAGGTCCATAATGTTTGTACGCGTTTGTCGTTGACACAAAATAGCATAACCAGTAGCCTATAAAGCCAGCGCTGGCATTTGAAAAATAATAAAACACAAGGCTACGTCTGGAATTATACATGCAAATATATTTAAAATGATTAAGTCTTAGCCTACTTACAGGTTGTGTTCCAACAACTGCTGCCTCTGGTTTTAAAGTTGGATCTGCTTCATGTTTAGTAACAGTTGAATCCGGCATTGAACTCGTGGAGATTCTGGAAGCTATCTTCCATAAAATGCGCAGCACATAGAGCTAGATTACGATTCGTCATTTTCAGGAACATAATCAAACATAAACTGTATCCATTGTTGACGAAGTACAGCGTCCGTGGGAAGTTCGAACACAGAAGACCTGACAGCTTCGTGAACAACAACTCACTCGACGAGGAGCTGCTGAAATATGATCATGCCCTTTTCTGCATATTCCGGAGGGAGTGGTTGATGCAAATGTGTGGGTTAGTGACGTTTTTGTAGGCAATTATACTTCCTGATTTTTAAAAGACGATATCTCTGCTTACATTCAACTTTCAGCGCTGCAACTTTGCAGATACTGTTCATGCACCAACAGCAACATTACACACTATTTAAAATGAAAATAATAAAAAATAAAAAATTAAATCACAGTCAACCTCCCCCTTTAATGTAATCTTAATTACATCTTGATTTTAAGTAAAAACTTATCTATTTATTTATTTTTTTTACATCGAGACACACTGAATATTTTAATCAGGAGGTATGAGCTCAATGGCCTAAACAGTCTTTATAAAGATAATTTTATTCAGGTTTACTTTATTTTCCCCCAACGCATTATAATTTAGTTGAATTCATCCATTAGATCAATGAAAATGCAAGAGAAAGCAATACTCCATTTCAAAGCAATTCCCTTATCAACCAATCTACTAATCAAGAGTTTTCACTTTCAAATGGCCCTTGTTGCAAATATCCTGTTTTTTAGGCTATATCAGTTCATTATTTCATGAACATGCTGACAACATTATTCCCTTCATTTCATTATTTTATTAATGCCCATTGGTCATGTTGAAAATGTACAGCAAGATCAGTTGTTGAATATTTAAAAGCTTAGATTTTTGTTGAGAATATCTTATGCAATGCTGCTGAATGACTAACATTACTATACAGTTGTAATCGAAATCATTCAACCCACATTGCTGTTTGCAATGAACAAATCAAACAAAATGACTTCTTTTAATGACTTTTGCTCTGTCAAAATTATTCAACCCCTTCATGGCAAGCATCTTTAGTAGAACACCCTTTTGCTGTTATGACCTGCTGCAAACAAGATGTGAACCAGACACCAGCTTCTGGCAGCGTTTCTGAGATATCTTGGCCTATTTTCCATGAGCAATGACCTCCAGTTCAGTAATATTTTTTGGTTTGTGTTCTGCAACCACCGCCTTCAAATCCCACCAGAGATTTTCCATGGGGTTCAAGTCAGTTGACTGTTACCCCTTTTCCACCAAGGCAGAGCTGGTGCTGGTTCGGAGCCAGAGCCTAGTTTCAAATCGGTTCTTTGTTTTTCGACCAAAGCACCAGCTTCCGAACCAGTAAAAGTGCTTCTTAAGTAGCACCAAATCATTGCTGGTCTAGAAGTAGAACTGCTTACGTCAGCGGCTGGGGGTGGGGTTATCGTGACCAACAAGGCGAATAGAAACTTGTTACTGCCGTTTTTTAAATAGCAGCTAATCATGCAGCTCGATTGCAATCTCTGTTAACGCAAGTTACGGATTTTGGATGTGCTGGATTCGCTGTGTTTGGATACCGATGTAGGTTTGCAAAGCCATGAGCATAAATATTAACGCAACAACCGCTATTGTTGATGGAAGGCTTGTTCGAGATGGATCGGAGCAGCGTGGACTGATCGGTGATGCGGGAGCGTTTGGAGAGTTTACGACTCCTTCTGCTTTTGAATACGAATCGTATTCTAATGTTATTTCGATTCGCTCTCACAGTTCGAGATTCACAGGGCCGAACCATCTGGAACAAGCCCGGTGTGTTTTTGTGTGCCTTGCTAGCATTGCTGGGCAACATGAGATGTATACAGTGACGTAAGATCTGGCTCTGTGATGGCTCTCTAGCCTGTGGAAAGACAAACTGGTTCTTTGAAAGCTTGTCAGTCAAACCAACTCCGAATCAGCACTAGCTCTAGCTCTGAACCAGCACCTGGTTCTTGTTGGTGGAAAAGGGATATGTGATGGCCACTGTAAAATCTCCCTGGACTTCTTCTGCAACCAAGCCTTGGTGGAATTTGAGGAATGCTTGGGATCATTGTCCTGTTGAAAGGTCCAATGAGGCCCAAGCTTCAGCTTCCTCACTGATGGCATTACGGTTTCTCCTAGGATTTTCTGGCACTGGAAACCTGCAGCGTGTGGAAGGCAAGATGGATTGTTTGAAGTATCAGGAAATCCTAGAACGTAAATCCATACAAGGAAGAAGATCTATAGGACTGAAAAGTTCCAGTTTAGTTGTATCGCTCCATAGAACAGAATCCCAATATGTCTGTGGCTTCTTGATTTGAGCAAATTGGAGCTGACTGTTTTTGTGGTTTTGGCCAGTAGTGGGTCAGTAGTGGTGTACGTCTTGGATTTTTGGCATGTGTTAAGTACGTGCCTTTCTATACAAGCTGAAACCTCAGTGCCTGTTGCCACCAAGTCTTGCAGCAGGTCTTTTTCAGTCACTCGAGGATTTTTCTGAATCTGCGTTCTCAGAAATCTGGTTGCAGCCGTTGATAGCTTAATTTTTCTGCCCCGTCCAGGTAGTGTATACACTGTTCCTTTAAATTTTAACTTGCAAAACTCTGCCTCCAACGACGTCTCTAGCAACAGTTAGTGTCTTCGCTATCTTTTTGTATCCTCTTCCTTGTTTGTGAAGGATGATAATATCTTCTCTTAACTTTTTGGACAATTCTTTTGACTTAGCCATATCAGTGTTACATACCAGTTCAGATATTTCATGTGTTTTAGCTCAAGCACACCTGGTGCAACCAATGAAGCCCTTGATTATTTGCATCAGGTGTGCTTGAGACAACACCAGTTTTGCAGTTGTTTCCACTTGAAACATTTGTTGTGATGAGCTATTTCAAGTACTTTTTTATTATATTTATTGTACATTTTCTAATTATCGGACAAATAGACAATACAATCACAGGACAGAACCAAACACACACACAAAAACAAACAAAAAAACTCCTTCAGTTAAATTCAAATGGGTAGAAAACCACACCAGGCACAGGCAAGGAAGGTCAAAACAGATGTTTGCCTAGTGAGACATTATAAACCAGGTGAACTTGACCACATGAGATATACATAGGTATCTTTACGTTAAAGACAGAGGTCAAGGAAATAACAAAGATATCCTAAATAAAAAAAGAATGAACAGAAAAACATTAAGCTTCTGTCATTGTTAATTTTTAAAAGTGATTTGAAAAAGAGGCCTCCAAGAGAGCTTCAAATTTCTCTATATTTCCGGAAATAGCATATCTGAGTCTTTCCACGTGCAGAGTGAAGGAAAGTTCTGACATATTTCAAGTACTTTTGAATGATTTGTTCATTGCAGACAGCTGAAAATCTGTCAATTTTGCCAATAAACCGGATTTGCAATGGGGTTTGAATAATTTTGATTAAGCAGTGTTTACTTATGCTTACTGTAGGTTTTATCCATTACTGTAACTGATATCAATTTGGTATCAAGGTTGGTCAGGGAGACATGTACTGTATGTTACCATTGCTATACATCTTTCAGTTATAAACAGGAACTTTTCTAGGATTTCATCAGTAGAAGGGCACAATGCCACCATTTAAAAGTATCCACATATTTCTATACTACAATGTGCACATGGACATCAATGGCATAAATTATATATTCCTGCTGCAGAGAGTGACCCATACAAGCTGCTGCTGCAATAAAGAATTACGTCATCACTGGTGAACGAACGAAACGGAGACATTTGCGAGTGTTGTTTCCTACAATGTACAGTGTATAAATACAGTCAGCTATAAATGTATAAGAGTAAATATGTATCTCATCCAGCACCCTTTTTTCTGTTTTATGAAGCATGTATTACTATTTCAGTGTGAGAAACAATACAAAAATTCAGTGCATGAGTGAATTATGAGAATAATTTAAACTGAATCACGGAAAAAATATGATCGGTTTGCAACCGTTTGATCTACGTAAACAACTGATAGCAAACATACAAAATGATTGCTGAAGTATTATCAAGGTAAACTATTTTCAGGTCCAGTCTATGTAATCTCCACCGCCAGACAAGGATTTATCAGTAATATTTCACTGGGGCTCTATGACCCCCCCTCATTTAAATATGAAGACTAAGGTATTTATAGAAAGGTCCAAATCTTATGTATAGAATAGTATACAGTATGTGGCTTTGAGAAGTTCAGTGACATTGTATGCAGAGAAAGGCACAGAAAGATCAGTGACCCATTTAGCCTGATCCATAATTAAACCCTTTAACATATCTTTCCCTCCATAGCAATTATATAATACCTTACTGATTTTCCATCTATTTTAGAGATTGCAGCATTTAGATCTATGTGATTTCTGTTTAGAGTAGAACAGATTATGTAAGGTCATGCACAGTGTGTACAACCATTACTGCTCCTGAGTCATGTCATCACGTTTTTATTACCTCATCATAGAGGTTTCTGTCACCAGCTGTGTGTGGAAGTAGCTTCTGACAGTAAATGTACTTTCTGGCTCTCAGACAATAGATTTAGCTAATATGCCTTCTTGTTTTAGCAAAGTGTCAGGCTGAGTCTTTAATTATCAAGGCTGTTCCTTTAATACATATAATTATATAAAATACATTTCACTGTTTGTTTTGCTTCCAGACAGATTGTAAGTTTGCTGGGGATTTTATGCAGGTTATAATGATACGCCTGTAGGGGGCAACAAGCGACATTCCTTAGGTGTGATTCATTGGTTTGTTCAAACACTGATTAATTCAGGATTGAATTAAGTGATTGTTCTATGTGCCTTTGATATGTCACAATCCTACGTGTTACATTCAGTGACCATTTAGTTCGGTGACAGTTGAGCTAGAAAAGAAAGATGGTGTCTGAAAGATGCGTTGGTGCAGTTGTTCAGATTGACGCTTTTTGACCAACGATTTCCACTTCTGCTGTCATTTCTGAGAAATTCTTACTGTAGTAATTAAATATTTGTTTAGTTCTCACCAAAGCTCGCTCTATTTTGCTGTAGATCGTTAAACTGTTAGGCTGCATCAGAAGTCTGTCTGAAGGTACATTCGTCTTGTGAGGTACATTCGTGCCAAATGCTGCCTGCATATTAATTGTCTATAAAGCAGCGATGCAACAAGTCAGCTGCCTAAGTTTTCGAATGCAGTCTATTAGTGAGTCAATGAATTCATTCACTCAATGAAAGTCATTGATTAATTCGAAAACATTGCATCATTCATAAAACACACACTGATGGCACTGTCGACTTTGAGATGTTTTGCCTTAGCTATTTTCGTTGGTGGCCAAATTACACAAACTAACTGGAATATTATGTCTAAAATGTAAGTTACTTAATATTATCCTATTGTTTATTGCAATGTTTTCTAAAATACATTTCACACTGTGTTTTCCTTCTGATATTTGGAATCAGCAAAGCAATCTCGCTCGCCTGTATATTTTTGACTTCCAAGGACACTTCCGATTTAGATTTTCCACCTTAGATTTGCAAACATTCGTACGGATGAAAATACATTCTCTGTTCAGTTGTGTGAGCTTCACAATCTTCATTTGGTGTTGGCCTAATCTGGTTCCTCTGAACTCCTCACAATCTCTGATGTTTTAGGGTGTTGGGGGTGGTGATGGCACAGTGGTTAAGACACACACCTTTGGTGTGAGAGACACAGGTTCAAATCTCACTGTGAGACACTAATGTGTCCCTGAGCAAGACACTTAACCCCTCAGTTGCACCCAGAGGGCGTGCAAGTTCTGATATATATATAGCAATTGTAAGTCGCTTTGGATAAAAGCGTCAGCTAATCTAAATGAATAAATGTAAATGTTTTCGACTAGTGCTGGGTGGTTTGACCAAAAATTTATATCACATTTTTTTCATGACATAATCAGGTGTGTTCAAAGCATTTTCTACTGGTTGAGAGAGGAATTACTGCAATAAATTGACTTAGGATGGTCTATTTTGTTGTCATTAGTTAAAATTGTAGAATAGAATAGCGCCCAGTATAACCTAAAATTGTTATTTCTTAACATTCTAATAACATATCTTATAATTAAGCAAGAACGTTAATACTAGTGCTGTCAAACGATTAAAATATTTAATCGCGATTAATCGCATTAATGTCATAGTTAACTCGCTGATTAATCCACATTTTTATCTATTCTTAATGTCTTTTGATTTCTTTTTGTTACATTTTTTTCTCATTTTAATGCTCTTATCAACATGGAAAAGTGGATTGGCTTGTTTAGTGCAAATGTTTTTTTTAATTATTATTATTGAAAATAACATTGGAATAGTGTTCAATTTCACTCTAACATATATAGCCTAAATAATCTCTCACACAATGCAACACTGTCCATCAATAAAAGGGTGAAAGAAATACTGATGAGGTCCTGATATTGACGAGGGGGTGGAGAATTTGCATCATCTGTGTTTGTGTGTGTGTGTGTTTGCTTGGCCATCATCAAGTGGTGTTTCAGGCTGGACGTGCTGCGATGATGATAGCTCAGTTCATAATGACAAAACATACAGATCGCTTTGGTCTTGTCAATGGGACAATTTGGCAACTTTTTAAAAGTAAACTTTACATTCAGAATCTCATTGGCATCCATTTCGGCGTCTTCGCGCTCGTCATCCACTCAAAACATAACGTTACTATTTGGCCGGCTTGCAAGCTGAAACGAGTGTGTGCGGCACAAAACGTCCTCGACCAAAGCGCAGGCGGATCTAGCTAGACCGGAAACAAAACATCAGGCACGCCGCACACACTCGTTTGGGCTTGCGAGCCGGCTTTGAGTGGATGACGAGCGCGAGACGCTGAAATGGATCAGGACGCATGCCGCGTCCTGTTGCAAAAGTATGTGAAAAAACTACAAAGTTTGCTAGGACAAAAAGGCCGTTAATCGCGCGATAAAAAAATTAACGCCGTTAAAATGGGTTTGCGTTAACGCCGTTAATAACGCGTTTAACTGACAGCTCTAGTTAATACATCTAAAAAAACTGGACGTTTTGAATGTTCCTAGAACATTCAGAAATAACGTTTTTATAACTTAATGGGAACGTTATGAAAACGTTCTTATAACCTAAAATTGTTAGCATGGGGAAGAGGAGAGATTTGCGATTGCACTGAACACGTTTTAAGTGCAGGATTCTCTGAGCAAGCCCAGAGAAAATAGACCTATTCTTACAAGAGCAGCGTGTATCTGAGAGCGCGCATGCGAGCAGAGATTCACGCTCGCACATTATATTAATTTCTTTTCGCGCTACAATAGTATAGTCGCTACAATAGTCGAGCGCTCTCGACATTTGACAGGAAAATAACGCCATAGTTCTGCAGCATCCACCTTCCCTGTAACGTAACACCAGAGCACTGCTGTTTGATTTACCTTCGCCTTACCCAAGGAGGTAATCCATCAGCCGGAAGTTGAAGCCTCGCTGGAGCCGCCATTGTTGCAGGACTTCACCTGCTGTCAGCATTCCATTGACTCCCATTCATTTTGGTGTCACTTTGACAGCGAATAACTTTATATCTGAGGCGTTCTAAAGGCTCCATTTATCCATTATTTATTTCTAAAGAAACATCGACAATGTATAAAATGCTCCATTACTTTGTATCTTATGTTACGGCCCGGTAGAAGCCGTTTTTGTAAAAATAGGCTAACGATTGCCATGCACCCGACTTTCTGTCGCACAATAGAGTCATTACCATATAGACAGGAGGAGAAGCTCGCAGGAAATCTTTTACTTTCTATGAGGCAACCGGGGGACATGAAGGCATAAAGTCAAGGAAGAAGCCCATAGATAGAGAGTCCATAAAAGCAACGGGACAAAATATTTCAATACGTTTTTGAGGAATTAGGTGATTCAGATTTGTCTTGGCACAGCTACTAGAAGATTTACAACTGTCAGACTGTCGTCAAGCTCAGTTTGAGCCTGCACAGTCGCTCAGACATCAGACAGGAAGTGCAATAATTGGGCTTCAGTCTTCTCCGTTGAAATCAATGGGGTTACTGTGTCCATTATTTTACTGTCTATAGGTTTTCTTGCTTTGAAACAATTTACCTGTGGTTAACAATTAAATCATTAAATAGATCAGTGCTATGGCCTCACCGTCGCTGCTTAGAAGTGCAACATTGTAGAAGATCTGAAGCAGTGACGGCGGTGCACGTAAAGTTCGTTCCGAACGTCTGTAATTAAATCGGTTTGGCAACGGTCTATTAAAAATGAACATTGTAACAAAAATATACACCGATTTCGGTTATGAAATGGTATGTCGCCCAGACTATTAGTTTTGACACACATGCTGCTCTAGATAATGGCCAAAGCAGACCATCTCCCCCGTATTCCAGAGGTCACATATACCCTAAACCCTTGTTGATTGACCCAAACCTCTTGATGAATGCAGGTTCCAAAACCAGAGTAAGTTCTGGAGTAAAACTGGAGTAAGTTCAGTCGAACCCGAAGGATGTAACTCAGAATTAACGGTGACCACACAGACTAAACCGAGTGCCAAATTCCAGGAGTCACCATGGAAACAGATGCTAAAGAGAAGCTCGCCATACCTCTTCTTTCATCTTTTGCTTTAAAAGTGATTAGATTTTTAGTGTTATTCATACTATAATTGTTATACTGTTTGTTTGATAATATAAAACGTAAAAAAAAGATATCAATTGACATAAAAATTGTCTGTGCTTTTCAAAGATAATACAGTATAGTTGTATTTAAGTTTAATCTGCATGTTTAGCCATTTTTCTTCTACATTTGTTCTGAGATGTAACCCATATACATTTTATATACATATAATGACCCATTTTTCATTCAAAAATCTTTTGAAATGCACATTCAATTTGTGAGAAGAGAGTAAAATGAGATCATCATGTGCTGAATACCTCTGAAACAAACTAACCCTGGAACAACACCTTCTCCTCCGTTTTTGGAAGCGAAAGTTGAGGTTATCCGTTTACACTGAGTGGTATGCCACATAACCCTCTTTATGGAACACCCCCTAGGCCATTTAAAATAAACATTTCTTTACTACTATATGTTCCCTCATTTTTGTAAAGGTTTTTTTACAAAAGAGCTGCTGTGACCTAAGAATGTTGCTTGATTAGCTTTCAGTAGTCCAATTCAATTGAAACATACAAGTTTACAAAGCACTTTGAGTAACACTACCTCAGTCAGTCAGTTTCTTTTAGTGAGTCACATTTCCTGACAATACAATGGTAAACCACAATCAGTTGTGCTTGTCTCTGTGACTTGAGCCCCTTGGTTACTAATGTGAATAGTGAATTCTCCATACCATCACAGTTTGCTATCAACATCCTGCCCCCAGGCGCTCGATAGGAAATGATCTGAGTTGTGTAAACCACATAACATCATACATAGAGTTTACGTCTCAAAGGCCGCTTGCCTGTAAATTTGAAACGCCATTTTCGCGTGTAGTGTGGCACAGTGAAGCCTGGAGGTATTTCAAAAACGATGACGTAAGTTTAGTCATGTGAATCCATGTAGTACGCAATAGATATTCATGTTTATCGGTATTGTGCCTGTTATGTGTTATTCATTTTTACACTATTGCTAAAATATGTTACTTTCTATGTTACTTAATATGTGCTGTTCTTCATAGCACAGTACTGCAAAGATGACAGATAATGTACTTACATTTGCTGTCCTGCGGCAAAACAGGAGAGCAGTCGCGTTTTAGACCAAACATATGGTGACTGAATGCGACCTGGACGCATCAGTGATGGTGAGATATTTTGCTAAATAAAATTATCCTGTTATTGTGCGATAACATTATTATTTATTTTCCCATCTGTATCATCTCAGTGAGCTTTTGTGAAGTTTCACGCATGCGCAGTAAAGTGAATTTAGAAGTTTCTCATCCACACTGAAACGTCGAGTCTGAAAACGCTGATCGTGGACGGAGAGCGTTTTTAAACGAAAACCCCGTTTTCAAATGTATCCGGATTAATGTGGACGTAGCCTTTGGCATACAGCTCATGGAAACCCAAAATTCCTATCTCATAAAATTAGCATATCATGGAAAGGTTCTCTAAACGAGCTATTAACCTAATCATCTGAATCAACGAATTAACTCCAAACACCTGCAAGATTCCTGAGGCTTTTAAAAACTCCCAGCCTGTTTCATTACTCAAAACCACAATCATGTGTAAGACTGCCGACCTGACTGCTGTCCAGAAGGCCATCGTTGAAACCCTCAAGCAAGAGGGTAAGACACAGAAAGAAATTTCTGAACAAATAGGCTGTTCCCCAAAGTGCTGTATCAAGGCACCTCAGTGGGAAGTCTGTGGGAAGTGAGTTAGCATTTTAGCATTCCAGGTTCCCTCAGACTCTAAAGTCTTTGGGATTTTTGAATGGGTTTCTGCTGTATCGCCTGAAATAAGGTCTGCGGCGCACAAAGCCTCTAGATATTTTCACGTTTAATGATCTACTGAGCATAAAAAGAGCACATAGCCAGCTATAACCTACTTGTGTTTTTTTAAAGAGCAACATGCAGGTTGGACACCCTATATAGCATAGTGTATGTTGACGATAAAACAACTAGATTTTCTGAACTGGAGTAATATATATTTAGCCATTAACGATATTTTGAGAAAAATTGTGATAAAATAACTCCGCGTCTATGAAGCACTAACCGGAAGTGACGATCGCGAGGGAGTCTGTTCAAGTTCAAGCTCAGGTTACAATGGATGCGAATGATGAATCCGCATTCTGCTATGTTGAAGAATATGCCTATGATGGCCCACAGGCATGTAATTATGAGCCTCCGAGGTGAGATAGAAGTCAGGGGAGATCAGGGGACGAACAATGGGCAGAGGAGAGAAGTAACGTTAGAGTTGTGGTGTCGAGAAAACCAGTGGCGAATAGGGCAAGTGAGTTCATGTAAGTTAGCACCATGGCTAACGCTGGTTCATCTTCTATATGGCTAGTACCTTGGTGTTTTGCAATAAATCTGCTTTAGCAAACATTCGTTCAACTTTGTTCTTGATTAAACATCCATTTAGATTGTCTTAATTTAAGCCAGTAAACTTTTGTCTTCTCATATTCTACACTGACTGTGATTATGCAGTCCGTCTAAGTTGGTTAGCACTATCAACATTGACTAATGACCATGCCATAACAACAAATAAATAATGCTTTTCAATTACAGTTAGTGATACCATTTAAAGCAAGCGAGTTTTTTTTTATATAGAGGGAATGCATTGACGCCACTTTCCCGCCGGAACAACCCCATCAGCCTGACTGAGTGGCAAAACATCTGCTGCGTGACTGGATTTAATAGGGGAAACTGCGAAAATGCGACTAAAACGAACAATTTTATCAATTTAACCTAAATGTTGGACTCAATATAGTGTTCCTTACAACTTACTAAAGATCCAGTGATCCATGGATATTGACATGCAGCCAGGAATCGTGTTGCCTGACATTTATGTTTGCCTGATTTCGACATCGGGGAAATAAAAGCAATATAGACGGTAAACATAAAGCAAATTTGCCTGTGAACGCTTTATATAAATACAATAGATAGGTCTAAATCCGGGTGATCACTTATATCAGTGTTATATATAGCCTATATATATCATCATATCGTCCAGCCCTAAAACTTTATAGTTTTTTTTGGTCAGTGTTTATTATAATACATCCAATAATGCAGAATATGCATTTATGATATAATATTTAATTGATGAGTTGTTAATATATATAACAATACAAAAATATATGGGTATGGTTTTACACCTAAATTCAACATATTGACACAAAATGATAACTGCAAATCCACCTTTCTCTGACTGGAGTCCAGTTGTTTCTGTGAATTGTAGCGATCCATTTGCTCCTTTCCTATCGCAGTCTGTAAAAATATACCTCCGATTTTTTTGTCAAATCTACAGTCAATCGCAAAGCTCGTTCCTACTTTAAATGTGTTGTGTTTGTTTTTCGCGGCATTCATGCTGAAAACAAATACAGCCGCTCAGTCTTTTTGACGTCACATGCATACCTTCCATAGGCTTCAAAATGTATACATTTTGGATTAACTTGTAAAGATTACCTTGATAGACAAAACTTTTAAGGGTCACAACTCTTTGTTGAACACAGATCTTATTTTTTTCGATTTTCCAAAAGTCTATGGGGAAAATGCATAGCTTTTCAATGTAAGGGAACCCATGCGACGCTAACTTCCAAGTTGTCCTACAAAGGGACATCATCACTTCTGGCACTCTATTAGTCACAAACATTTATGTCTTGTGCCAGCCAACAGAAATGCCATTGAGATGAATGGGAATAGCCTTGAACATTAAACCGTCCAATTCTCAGTACCATTCAATTTTATTCATTTAATCAGGAATGAGATGTACAATATTTAGTAATATAATATATATATTATAATATAATAATATGTATTACAATTTTACATTAATTAATATGAAGGAAACAAAATCAATGAAGGAAAAAAAAACAATATTTGGTTTCTTTTCATTTTTGATTGATTACATAATAAATCAAAAAAAAGAAACCAAATATTGTTGTATTGTCTTATGACAGACAGTTAATAAATATAAAAGGTTTTTAAGGTTGATATTTTTTTCCCATTTGTAATTCTTAAACCTATGCTTTTGACATGCAATTGTTTTAATACTAAGTAATTGTAAATTATTTCTTTAATTATTTAATTATACATCATAAGGCAAACTCTGCTCTTTGTTCAAAACAAACATGTGCGTCCCTGTTCTCTGGGTAATGTTATTAGACTTCTCTGGGGTCCTCTTCTATCGACCTGTTGAAAGCACATGAAGTGCCTGCTTTATAAAACCATTTTCTTCTTCCTTGCTTTCATTTTTATCAAACAGTGGCGAACAAATTACAAGATGAAAGGCCTTCATGGAGTTATTTTACAACTGTAATTTAACCCTACACATCACTAGTTTGTTTTCTGGTGTGTGTATACAGGAAACATTTTTAGAAAGGAACAGGTGGACTGTGAATTTACAAGATAAAGCTGTGCCTTTATTAAATGTTTTAACATGGTAATTCAGCAAAACATTTGCAGTTCAATGGTAGTTATCAGGAAAAGAGGGTCTAAATGCACTTGCAAATGAAGCTGTATGATCTCTGCTTTTCATGTGAATATGTTTGTGTGTGTTTTAAAAGGGCTAATGAATGTGCATGAGCCGTATGATATAAAGGGTAGCAGTGTGTGTGTAGTTTGGTCCAGTGAGCATTGTAACGACCCACTGGATGAATGTTTTTTGGATCTCTACTCTTGTCATTAGAACAACTCTGGTGCTGTGCTGAAGCAGGGAAGCAGGACTTGTTGATCCAGTATGGAGTGTGTAAGTGTTTTAGCCATTGTGTGTGTGTGCTGTGTGTGCCTGTTGTAGTGGAGCTCATCTGCTCACTGTTTTGTAGAAGCTATGAACTTCAGACAGGGTTCTCTACAGAAAATAAGGACATTTACATTATGATTTTGAAAAAGTTGATGGTAAGTGAAAGATAAGGGGACGCACAATCCATTACCTCAGACATCCATTCAAATTTATATGGGAAGAAATCATATGAAACTTTTGCAGTGAGGGAAACCTTTGGAGATCTTGCTTTTATAAGTTGCAGAGCCGTTAATATTTTCTTTGTGTGTTTTTTTTTTTATGAATGGAGGCAGCTGTTGAGAATATTACTTTTATTAAAGGGGTCATGAACTGGCTTTTTAAATTGTATTATATTGTTGTCTGAGGTCAACTTATGACGTTCGCTTGGTTTTTGTATTCAAAAATATCAAAATAAAACGCTCGTTTTTATGGGCGTCTCGCACTGAAGACTTGGAAGTAAAACGCCCACTGCTGTGAGTGGATAACAGTTTTGCATATTATAATGAGTTTCAACTCACCCGTCGATGCACTTGTTTTGAAAATGTCCAATGTTGTAAAATGGCAACTGGAATGATTCGACCAGAGTTCGTGTGATGCACAATTCCTGTCAGATCCAATATAGACGGCATAGCACCATTCTTTACTCTTAATCGGTCTGCCAATCCAGTCTTGTCTACAAAACAATCCTCAGTGAAATGAAGCGAACAGACAGACAGTAGCCATGTTTCCATCGACACGTTTTTATCCGAATTAAGTGATATCGAATGAAAAATGCCTTATGGAAACAGTAAAATTCGATGAAATTTCATGAAAATCGACTCAAATGAAATACGATCGGTCTCATCGGATTTTCTCTTGATCGATATACGGCTAATGCGATAAAAGCTGATGGAAACGTTATTTGCCGAATAAATAATGAATTCCGATTAAGTTTTATGACCTTTTATGGTTGCAACACGTCAGAAGACGAGTTCATTTCCGGCCAGTCTGTTTGCGCACACATGGCAGATGTCAACAAAGACAGATGTAAGTGGACAAAGCAAAAAAAAATTAAAAAAATGCTTCAACCAAAGGGTTATGAACCACGATCTCCCAGAACTGATGGAGCGCTGTCGTTTCCACACTACAGTCGCCTCCGCTGTCGTCGGGCATTTATGTGCATCGGCATCATCATAGCAATGTTTATAGCGTCGTTTTTTTCTTCTAGGTTAGTTTTGCTTTGTTTTTACGTGGCTTGGTTGAATTCTAATGTATAATGTGGTCTGTGTATTTCTGGTTAACAACTGCGGCGTTGCTAAGTATAACACACCGTTGCCATGGACGCAGTTCAGAGACGGAAACAGACTATTTTCTTTAGCAGAAGCAATACTCGTTTTTAAATCAATAAACTCGTTTTAAGTCAATATTTTGTCAAATTTATTTATTTATTTATTTGGTTGATTTATATGTAATAAGCAGGATAATATATAGCGAGGCGGTTGTTATAGCGAATACCCCTTCAACAACCGCCTCAATCACATACATTATCCCATACATATGTCGCTATCAGCTGGCACATACCGGTAAGCATTATTAGGCTTCAACTTGTGAAATACTTGATCATTTGTTGGTAGATGGCATGATCCGTTTTGTCTAACAAAACTTTGTTCGCAAAAGTTTGCTTGAATGCAAACAGCCGGCTGTCGTGTTGCGCGTGCTGTGGCTCGCCGTGAGAGAACGCTCTCTCTATCTCTCTCTCTCTTCTGAACTGCGAATAGCAAATTGCATCACAGACAAATGGTTCAATTAAAATATATAGCAAAGAAATGGCTGCGCGAGATAAACATGTTCAAGATAACGTCTTTATAGGAATAATAAATAGTAGCCTACGTGTATTTTCTTAATTTCTCCAGTACCGACAGCAGAACCGATAACGTCCGAGCTTATCGATACTGCGGTCTTTCAAAATTCAGCACCGGGGCCCGTCTAATACGAGTTTCGGTACATATTCCTGAGTGACGTCATTACGTACAGGTTTTTATCCGCTTTAAAGCCATTTGATGGAAACACACTTTCACCAGCTTTATTCGCATGTGTTTTTTTACCGAACTTCAGATAATTCGATTGACAAGTAGATGGAAACATGGCTAATGTTTTACCCTCATCAGCTGGAACGTCACTAAAAATAAAGTTTATCCATGCAGTCCTATTGGAATCCAGAGGAAGCTTATACAGTGACTGTCTTCTTCCACAACCAGGCACTGCACAATATTTTGTATTGCTCTGTAGCTCGATCCGGTTTGTCATCACGAGGTAGGCATCTATGTTATTTAGCTATGCGTGTAATGCGCGAATCAGTGGGTGGGGCTAAACCGGGCGTGTTGAAGTCGGTTGAAGTAGGTGTTGATCTTCTTCTGCTGGTGTTTTATCCTCTTTGACGTCACAGTTCCCCACTTTGAAAAACGAGTCATTTGCTGAGCCTGGTGTCAATAAAAGCTTTTATTGGACTAAGAAGGACATTTTCAGTTCTGAAACAGGATATTACAGGATATTCTTATAATGACCTCCTTAGATGTCAAAAGCTCAGGGAAAATTTGATTTCTCAGTTCATCACCCCTTTAAACTTTATTAGCATTCATGGTTTAACAACAATGGAATCCACCCCTTGCGCAAAATGTTCTTTATCAGTGAAAAAAGTTACTTCAGTATTAAAATTACCTTCACACTAACAACATAATGGTTCTTTGGGGTTCCCAAAATGGTTCTTTTATGGACCCCCAACCCCCTTTGTATCTGAGAGATTGTATTGTATTGGTTGGTAACTTTTGGATATTTGATTGTTCATTCTCACTTTCCTCTATTTTTAGATTTAGATTACCTTCGCCATCATCTAGCATGTAATCTTTTGAAAACTAAAGGTTTTATCCTCTTTGTGACCTAGAATCTGTTGAACAAACTGTACTTTTAACCCTTGCTTTAAAGCCTTTCTTAATTCTTGTCAGGTCGATTGTGAGCAGGCACATATAGCAGCTGTGGCAACATGAATTCAATCTGTAGTTGTATTGATTATGGCCGCATGCTGATATAGTGTTGCGGTAATGCAGTGTTTATAGGGTTAAGTTTGTAGAGGTGTTTATCTGTTAGCTTCTTCCTATAAATTAGCAATCAATCCCCCACTTTCTCAAAATTGTGCTGCACACTCCTTCACAGGGCGTAAAGAATTCCTCAAACATCCATTTGCATCCATAAAAATATAAAGGTAAGTCAGTGATGGAGTAGTAGTCTTCTTGAAGCTAGTAGATATAAACTGTTGAGTATAATTAAATGCTGGGTGTGAGCAGGCCTGTTCACCACTGTGTGAAATCTAATTTGCACAGGGCTGGGTCTCGCACATGGATGTTTGCATAGAGGCAAATGCGATTAGCATTAACTCTTCAGGCAGACTGGACATCAATTAGCAGTTGCGTGAAATCTCCGCTCCACTGGGCTCCATGTTGCATTGTTTGTTTGTGTAACACAAGCTATAGCACACCCAGGCTTTGTTAGGTGAGGTTTGTTTGTTTTAACCTTAGAGAAAGCACTTAAAAAACACTTAAAAATGAACCGTATAATATATAGACTATTTTGCGAGATGTAAACAACACTGGTCCAGAAACACTTCCTGTTTCAGTTTGTAACTGTTTTTTTATTTCACATGTAAACATCTTAAAGATGTTTGTTTAACTTTTGATTCAGTTTTATATGTTCTGTTGGTTGTATTTTTATCCCAGCTTTTATGTAGTGTTAAAACTGAAACAGGAAGTGCTTCTGGACCAGTGTTGTTTACATCTGCAAAATGGTCTTTAAACCATGCATGAACCTGATACATCTTGAATGTGTTTTCATGTTTCAGACTTAAAATGGAGACAAGTTTGACGTTAAAGATTAGTTTTAAGAGGATATTTTCAGCGTTCATTGCAAAAAGTTTGGCTCATCTGGCATTTGTGTGTGAGCCAGAGAGAAATAAAGGTAAAACGATTGTTTGTGTTTTTAAGCTGCACAAGTGGGTCAACTCTGTGCTCATAATGATGTGTTGATCTTTTGTGGCTCTTTAAAAACCATTATTATTTTTGTGTTGATGTTAGTTTACGGATTGGCATTAGTTAAATTAATATAACCATGCTTAGCTTACCAATGCATACTTTGTTATTACAAGACATGAAAGTTTGCTAACAGGCCTGTTTTATGTGACATTATTGTGACAGAATGAGGCAAACCCTCCAGAGAAATTGAAGTGCCATTTAGATTCATGTCTTTACTTTAAATTTGACTGGAGGTCCACAACATTATTTGAAGTCAAAGTTGCAGAGTGTCTGGTCCTTTTGCTTCTAATTCCTACTCGACCTCTGTATTGATTCGTCATATTACTGCTAATTTGCATAAAATTTACTTTCAGAGTTCCTTTAATTTTCGAGTATTTTGCTAAAACTGTTAAATGTTTCCAGTCAAACCAGAAATGTGCAATGAAAAATGTTCATACAATAACATCATGGTTCGAATACAGTGTAGCTGCAAGCTTTTTCAAAGAAAGTGGTGGGGTCAAAACTGTTGGTAAATGTGGTGGGGACTTGTCCCATCCATCCACCTGTAAATTAAGTTGTACATTGGTTGTCACTCAAATCACCGGAAATCAGCAACTCTGTTGGAAATTGAAATTTCGGTTGCTTTGTCGAGATGAATCACAATGGGAATGCATCTTTATTTTAATAGTTCTCTCCACCATTGCATAATTGGGTAGAGGGTTGGCTGCGCGGAAGGGGTGGAATGTGTGGGAAACCTTGAAAACCATCGAAATAGTCTTTATTTTTGTAATTCATTTACTCATCCTGGTAAATGGTAAACAGAAGCTGTGCTGTACTTGTGTGGCACATGAGAACAAACCTTATTGGTTCTTGCACAAGTCTTTTAGAGCGAAATGAGGTTGAGTATGATGACATAATTTTCATAATTGGGTGAACTATCCCTTTAACCCTTTACCTGTCACCCCCTTTTTGATAATTGACATTAAAATGCACTATACAAACTTAAATGGTTGTAATTCAAGAATGCTTTGGAATATAGACCTAAGTTTGGTCTCTGTTTTAAAGAAAACAATCAGCAGATTATTACTAAAGTGAAAGCACTTCAAAAAATGTAAGTATGAAAAAGTTATGGAAGTTATAATTTACAGTAAATCAAATATACTTTATTAATATATATTTTTAATATGAAATAAATATTTTACAAAATATGTTTTACTATAAAATTACTATAAAATGAAAGGTATATATCTAACCAAGTTGTGTTCCAAATTTGAAGTTGATATTACAAAAATTGAAGTTCCCATGAGATTTTGTTTAGGCGTTATACCAAAAATAGCCACTGGGTGCCATTGAATTCCATTGAATTTAATTGTATGCATTTTGCCATAACAAATTAATAAATTTCTATCCAAATATCACTTCTGTCACTAAATATGGAACCTTGAGACTCAGACCTTTCTGACAATATGTGTTTTGTCAAGATTAGAAAAGGTTTTCATAATAAATTATGAAAGATGATGTCCAAAAGGGGAGGGGCCTAATAAACAAATACTGTTTCTATGGTAACGCAACGTCCAATTTCAAAACGGTTTTCACAGGATGAATTCTGAGTTCGTAAGCTTTCAAATGATACCTAATTTATGATAACTACTAAAATATGTGATATAATAATAATAAAAAAATATATATTTATATATATGTATAATATATTATACTTTTTAGAGGACTTCTTACCTTACTTTTTAAAATATAATTTTATCTTTTTTTATTGACAAATACTAATTATGTTTTATTATGAACTTTTAGCACTAAAAACCAAAGTTTCAATTATTAAAAGTGTGTGCGTCAACTTTTTGTGACAAAGGTCAGAAACTCCTGTAATGATGTCTGATTTTTTTGAGGCGCACTCTTGTCATAAATTCATATATTACTGTTCATTCATAATTTGTAAGAAAAAACAGACCTAAAATATCTATTTAGGAGTCTTAGACCTTTCCAACGATATATAGTTTGTCATGACTAGATTAGGATTTAATAGTAATATAGTGAAGTAAAGTTAGGTTGCCCGTATATGGGCAAGTGACATTAAGGGGTTAAAAATCAGGAAATTATATTTATCTTGTTATGTTCACTCACATTGGAAACAATAGGTCATAAAATTTACACAACTGAGTACTAATAACAGCGCTTAAAGGGATAGTTCACACACAAATGAAAATTCTGTCTATACATTTACTCACCCCAAGTTCAACCCTGGATGAACACAAAATAAGATATTTTGAAGAATATGGGTAACCAAACATATTGGTCAGTATCTCAAACATAACCACCAACATAAATATAAACTATCAGCTTTGCTATCAAACGACAGCAGTTAGTACACAAACTTAATGCATTCACACCAATAGGTGGCAGTATAATGTCGCAAGAATTTTGAAGCTTGTGGAATGAATGAGAACTCAATGAAGATCTTAATGCAACCTTTCAGGCCCAATCACAAATCACAAAAGGCCATTTCAGATGTTATGTTTAATGTTTCATAGAGTATAGTATATTTATTCAAAGAAAGACTTGTTTCATAGAACAGTACCATGTTAAACTACATTAAGTGCTTTGCACGAAGACATAGTGCTGATAGATTAACACTTGTCCCGCATGTTTGACCCTGCGGCCATTTGTTTAAGTCCAGATCTATAACAACTACTACAGATGTACTGACATTCTCATTGTATGTTTGTGAAAAGACAATGGCAACCACAGATTCACTATACAGTGGAAGTCTAATCTGGTGTTTGTTCTTTTCTCCTAATACCTGCCTTCAGCTTATAGTCTAACAAACCACTAAAGTGACGTCCCACACACGGGTCTCACATTACACTCTGACTCTGCTTTACTCTGATAACCTGTAATTAGAGCTGCCCTGAGTAAAAGCTGGGAAGCACAATTGTTATGAAAGTCAATCCTGCTGCTGTAAGGATTTAATTAAAACAGTGTTTTTAATCCATTTTAGTTCAAGGCCTCATGAGAGGTTTATGGGTTTGTGTCCATGTCTGTGTGAGTATAATCTGTGTGCTATAGTGCAGGGTTTCCCAAAATGACCATTAACTGACAACAGAAACACATGAAAATGTGTTGTTAAATTATAAATAATGATTAACTAAGTAAATGGTTCAAGAAAATACGTTAAACTGACAAAACATTCTGGGATTCCCTTTGCTAGTGTACTTTTACCAGATATGCACGTTTAAAAAAAGTCTTTTTCTTCTGAGAAAACAGACCCAAAACCAATGGGTCCAATGAAAAGCTTTCTAGAATGACAATGTTCCTCCCCAATAGAACCTCCTATGAAATCTTAATTATGACATCTTACAGTGTACATTATCATGTTAAAGGAGTAGTTCACTTTAAAAAAAAACAAAAAAAACTTTTGCTGATAATTTACTAACCCTCATGTCATCCAAGATATCCCAACGCATTCTCATCCCAAGGCGCCATATTTTGACACTTCCAAAAGCGTAAATATACAACGCACAGGGTCCCTTCACGCCAAATGAGACGGTTAAGTTTAGGTATGCGGTTAGGGTAGGTTTAGGCCACTACGGAGGCGCCTTCTGCCCGCTTTATTTACGTCTCATTTGGCGCTAAAGGGTACCCTGTGCGTTGTATATTACGCTTTGCAAAAGCGTTTGTATATGGCGCTTTGGGATAAAGACGGGCTGGATATCCATGTCTTTCTTTCTTAGTTGAAAAGAAATTAAGGTTTTTGATGAAAACATTTCAGGATTTTTCTCCATATAATGCACTTTACTGGTAATCAACACGGTTCAAGGTCCAAATGAGAGTTTCAGTGCAAACTGCAAACTGTTCAAAGGGCTTTAAACAGGTGCAAGGCGACGAATTAGGGTCTTATCAGAGAAACGATCGCTCATTTAAAAAAGAAAATAACAAAGTTTAAGTTTTATAAGCTCAAATCCTCGCCTTGCTCTGTTCTGTGACGCACATTTGTGACTCCCCTGTTCATCAAAATCGTTTACACCAGAATCTTTTTTCGTGTCAGTTTGTTCATTCAATGTGCCAAAATGAGCGTATTGATTCGTAGAAAGATTGTTGATGAACGAGTTCGAATCAGTCACGAACGCGCATCACAGAACAGAGCAAGGCGACCATTTGAGCTTATAGAACTTAAACTTACTCAAGATTCATCGTCTGGAATCATTTAAAGCCCTTTGAACAGTTTGCAGTTTGCACTGAAACTGTCTTTTGGACCTTGAACCGTTTGGTTCCTTGGAAGTTCATTATATGGGGAAAAATCCTGGAATGTTTTCATCAAAAACCTTAATTTCTTTTCAAAGAATGACATGGATGTCTTGGATGAGTAAATTATCAGCAAAAGGTTGTTTTTTTTTATAAGTGAACTACTCCTTTAAATTCATGTAAAAATAAATAAATAAATGAAAAAATGTCACAGATACAAGACCCTTTGTCCTGCAAAACTTCTAGCCTTAGCCTGGCTGCGACCCTCCTACGCACTTCCGCTCAATTTCATTTTCCTTCAGTACTACGTCTGGGATCGCTCCATAGCCTTAGGTTTCCAGAAATCTATTTTTTTGTAGGACCAATCAGGCGAATAGAGGGAGTGGCTGAGAACGATGACGTTGATGTCACGCGCGTCAGTTTGAGTTTGGCAGCGGAGAAGACGTGAGGAATGCTATTCGAGTCCGTTGTTGGAAAAGAAACTGCCGAATATACAGAATTTAAAGCCGGATATTTGTCGTCTCACCTCTTGTTGCACTAACGGAGGATCAGAGTGAAGGAGGCAGAAAGGTTGAAAGTTCGTGCTGGGCAGCAGCTCAGTGTGCACGATGACCGTGACATTTTGAACGGACGCTGTAGCCTGGTGTTCGGAAGCCCTGAGTCCTGGCTGCTAAACTGTTGTGAATAGAGATCCAATAGTTTTGAACTTTAA
The DNA here is from genome assembly GCA_030378365.1 of Hybognathus amarus. Lineage (NCBI taxonomy): Eukaryota > Metazoa > Chordata > Actinopteri > Cypriniformes > Leuciscidae > Hybognathus > Hybognathus amarus. The sequence continues at coordinate 334,090 of JAQIUQ010001898.1, read as the reverse complement.
CAGTGAAACCCGCCTACAAGGAAGGAAACATTTCTCAATGGAGGGGGGCCAGACTCTATGTACAAATTAAATGTACTAGAGTCTGGTTGAACCAGGCTATTGTAGCCTACCCCAGTAATGAAAACCATAGGGTTTTTAATTCTTTCACAGACATGAATTGTATAAATTAGATGTAATTTGCTTATAGATGTGGTGGCTTAACTTGAAAATTTCAAGTACATTTTTAAAATCTGAATATGACCAGGTTGTGAGAGCTAAGCTGTATATGTTATATATGTTAATGTTTCCTCTCTACCAAAATTCTAATCTATCTGGCATGCACAATTAAAGTCTCCTAGAATAGGAGTACAGATTAAATATTCATGATGCCGTATCACATCCTGGGAGCATGTATAACTTTACTGTGTCGTGTACCATCTACGTCTGCCTTCCTCTTTAATGCAGCTCTAGTTTCATCATGGGGAGTTAGCTTTAGGACTGGAAGAAAAAGGAATCTCAATGTGAATAGATCTGGCTCCACCTTCTGGCTCTCATATTAAACTGCATCTTATCATCCTCAGCAGTTGAGGAGTCTTCTTGGATTAACATCAGTTGAAATCCAAGGTGTAATGTCCAGAAATGCATGATGCTGTCCATTTTTGTTCATATGAGTGTTTTCATTTGAATTATTGAATGGCTTGTCTGATGTTTAGTGGGATCATTGATTAAACATGACATCAAATATGAGCCAGGACTTTTCTGACATACAAAATATAAAAGAATAGTTCACGCAAAAATGGACTTTCTGTCTTCATGACTTACTGTGGGGGTTTGTTGTATTTTTTCATATAATGAAAGAGATGGAGACAAAAACAGCACAATATAAGCCTACTCCGTATTAATATCCTTTGAAGATGTTAATAAAACAAAGAGATGTTAGAGTATGTTTCACAGGAAAATAACATTTCAGTCTTTTTGACCTAAGAATTTCAAATTTAATTTAGTGTGTCCCTTACCTTTTCTGTGTAATTAATTGTGAAATTTACTAGCAATTTCCAAGTTGTTTCTATTGATTTTTTATTTTCAGTTTATCATAAAAGTGGTCCATATGTGACTCATGCACTATAAGATGTCTTTGGTGAGTAAATTAAGGTTTTGGCAGTCTGACTGTCTGGCAGACTGATATTGTTAGAGAAAGTGGCATGTTCTGGAAAAAAATAAAAATCTATAATACTTTATCTTGTTCTTGTTACACATGACATGTACTTACTGTATAATAACTGTAAATTATGCATAATTACAAGCAACTAACCCTAAACCGAAACTTAATCCTAAACCTACCCTATAGTAAGTACATGTTGTTAATTGATATTACTCAGTACGTAAACATGAACATGAAGTGTACCTGAAAAAATCTTTTCTGTGCTCTTTTTTTCTCTCTGTAGTGCAGAAGTGCATTTTGTCAGCAGGATTTTCATACGTGTTCTTTAGCAGATTTAATTTCCTTGGCATCAAAATTCTCCATCTGGACACCTTCCACCAGTCTTCCAAGAGCATGCTTTCTTATTTAGAGCTGAAAACAGGCTCCTACTGTAAATGGCTGCCAGCTGGTTGTGCATGTAAATACCATCTAATCCAAGGACACATGTGTGCTGTGTCTGTGTTTTAATGCAAAGTGCTGACAACATGCAGAGAAAATTATAATTGACACATCCAACAGTTGGAATGGTATGCTCATGTGAGATCAAAATCTGTGAAAAATAGCATTTTAGGTCATAGATTTTTCATTAATTTATCATTTATGTTAATGATATAGTTGTAATGGTGCAAAAAGTCAAACTTTAGAGGCATGTTATCAATAATCTTTATTGGAATATAAATGTATAAGCTTAGCTGTGAATTTGTGAGTGCAACTGACAGAAAATTGGTGTACCCAGGGCAGGCTTATAAACAATTACACTTGTATGGTTGTCTATATAGGCTACACTAAATATTAGTGCTGTCAAAGTTTATGATTAATCCAAGTGATTAATCAGAAAATAAAAAATAAAAATAACTCATAATCCTTTATTGATACCTTCCTGGTTACTATACTCAATTATATTGCATTATCTCAAGTTTTGACAATAGTCTCTGTCTGCAGTCTGCAAGAGCTTCAAGTCCGCCCCTTAAGTTATGCTCACTTTAGCAAGACTTCAAGTTACGCCCCCTGAAGGTTATGCCCACTTTAGCAAGACTTCAAGTTACGCCCCTTCAAGTTATGCTCACTTTAGCAAGACTTCAAGTTACGCCCCCCTCAAGTTACGCCCACTTTAGCCAGACTTCAAGTTCGACCCTTGAGTTACACTCAGCTTTAGCAAAACTTCAAGTTACGCCCCCTTCAAGTTACGCCCACTTTAGAAAGATTTCAGTACATCCCCTTCAAGTTACACTCACTTTAGCAAGACTTCAGATTCCACGCCCCTCAGAGTTGCACTCACTTTAGCAAGACTCCAAGTTACGCCCCTTCAAGTTATGCTCACTTCAGCAAGACTTCAAGTTACGCCCTCAAGTCCCCACTAGCAGACTCAGAGTTTGCCCCTAGTACGCCCACTTTAGCAAGACTTCGAGTTACGCCCTTCAAGTCACACTCACTTAGGCAAAACTTCAAGTTCACGCCCCTCAAGTTACGCCCACTTCAGAAAGACTTCAAGTGCATGCCCTTCAAGTTACACTGCACTTAGCAAGACTTCAGAGTTACGCCCTTCAAGTTACACTCACTTTAGCAAGACTCTAAGTTACGCCCCTTCAAGTTATGCTCACTTTAGCAAGACTTCAAGTTACGCCCCCTCAAGTTACGCCCACTTTAGCAAGACTTCGAGTTACGCCCCTTCAAGTTACACTCACTTTAGCAAGACTTCAAGTTACACCCCTTCAGAGTTACGCCCACTTTAGCAAGACTTCCAAGTTACGCCCCTTCAGGTCATGGATACTTAGCAAGGCTTAGATCCGCCCCCTTCAAGATTACGCCCACTTAGCAAGACTTCGAGTCACGCCCCTTCAAGTTACACTCATTTCGCAAGTTCGTTACACACCCTCAGTTTATGCTGACTTCACAAGTTTCAGAGTACGCCCCTTGAGTCCGCCCACTCGCAAGACTTGGGAATTAACCCCTAGAGTACACTCATTCCGACGGGGCTCAGTGCGCCTGAGTATGCTAGCTTTGGCAGAGCTCATTTGACCCCCACTTTGAGTCGCCAGCTTGGCAGACTAAGATCGCGCCCTCAAGTTACACTGGATTGACGGATTTCAATCCGCCTCAAGTAGCTAGCTGGCAGAGCTGAGTTGCGCCCCTAATTACACTCACTTGGCAAGACTCCAAGTCCGCCTCAAGTCTGTCAGCTTGGCCAGACTCAAGATCTGACCCTCACAACTCCGCCCACTTTGGCCGAGTTTGAGTGCGCCCTTGAGTTGCACTCACTTGGCAGACTTAGATTCCTGACCCCTCAGGTTCACTAACTCGCAGAGCTGAGATTGCGCCCCTGGAGTGACAGCTTGGCCAAGTTCAAGTGGGCCTCAGTCACTGGTTCAGACTCAAGTCCGCCCTGAGTTGTGCTAGCTGGCGAGACCAAGTGCGCCCTCAGTCCAACCAGCTAGGATTTTACGGTGCGCCCCTCAAGTTACACTAATTTGACAGACTTTAGAATTGCACCCTCAAGTGCACTGACTTTGGCAAGACTTACAATTTGCTCCCCTTGAGTCCGCCCATTTGGCAGTCCGCCCTCAGGTCACTCATTTCGGCAGAGCTTCAGTACACCCTTCAAGTTACACTGCACTCGCAGTTTCAAGTCTTCAAGTCACGCCCCTTCAGAGTTTGCGCCCTAGGACTTCTAGCTAGGCACCCTCAAGTTCCGCCCCTTCGGAAGACTTCAGCTCAGCTTTAGTCACGAACTCCTCACAGATTCAAGCCCCAGCCCCTCAAGTTACACCCACTGGCAGCAGAGTTAAGACTTCAAGTCCGGCCTCGTTCAAGTTACGCCTTCAGACATCCCGCTCACAAGTTCGGATCCCCTTCAAGAGTTCCAAGTCGCCCTTGGCTAAGCCCCGCCCTCCCTAGTTACTGTCGAAGATTTTCACGCCTGTCACGTCTACTTCAGTGTGTATGCACGAGTTGCAAACATTCACCAAGGAGATAATTACTTACTTTTGGTGAACATGTGAAATATCTTAGAGAGCCAGACTGAAGGGACCTTTGTACTACAGTACATCAGTGTAGTGTGTAAGTTCTGTTGTATATGCCACTTCAGACCTGTTTTCTCCCCACTGAGCGAAGAAAATTAAAATCCACTTATAAAAAAAGATATTTGCTTTTCTCCAATGGATACATTAGTCTAAAAACAAGATTTGTGCCAACTTGTTTTTTTTTTTGGATTTGGACACCAGGACTGAAGCAGCATAAAACTCAAGATATTTTAACTAAACAACAACTGTACAATAATTGCCTGCCAGCCACTGAAAGCAATTTTGAGACGGATTGCTCTGGTAAATTGATGCAATGTCAGTAATGATGTAATTACTCTAATCTAGATTCTAGCAGACTTCTCATTTTGAATGAGTATTGTAATTTAGCTTACATATGCTAAAAATGTATTCCAATATGCAGATTGTCGATTAAAGGAAAATCCTGTTTTCATTTCATCGAGATCATAGTGTGTGTATGTGTGTGTTTGAGAAACTGGACAGGTTAGAGCTGTTGGTTTAGTCACCTCTGATGATTTCAGGCTATGTCAAAAACATCTTCATGAATCAGAAGTAAATGTCTCACATTAAAACAATGTGTAGATTTGAGATTTTGATTTATGATCACAGTAACAGCTTGTTACAAGCTTATGGTAGATTACTATTATTGAATTTATACTATACAAAATAGAGACGCCATTTCAGCGAACACATGTCATCCACCCTACTGTACATGTGTCTGTTACTGCTGTCATTGATTGCAGACACTTATGTCTGTATTTGTGTGTTGCTTCTTGTAAAGGGTGAGTGAAGAAATCAGGTCTGTGCACTCATTTCCTGACTCAGCAGGTCTTTGCCATCTGTCCTGTTCTTCTCTCCCCTTATTCTCTTGTACATTTCCCTTGACTTACTTAAATAAGGATAATGTTGCATTTTCACGTTTTTCAAGTCAGAAACAAAGGAGTCGTAGCAGAGCATGAAAACCTCAAGACATCCAATCAGTCACAGGATTTCTAGTCATTTTAACCACCTAATATTGTTCATGCTACTTTAAAAATTAAATTGCCTTAAAGGTTACACCATTAATGAAAACGGTAATAATTTACTAATTTTTGAAACCTGTATGAATTTCTTTGTTCTGTACGTCTTTAAATGTGTTATTTATAGCAGAATGTCCAATCTGCTCTACACAGTGAAATAAATGGTGACCAAAGCTGTCAAGCAAGATTTTCAAGCCAGGATGTTAATTGAATAATTACTTAACTTTCTCTCTGTTTCTCACACAAATCTGTCACATGGCTTCAGGAAGACTGTAAATATAAAGCTCAAGGCATGTGAACTGTTTTTATTGTTTTTTGGTTGACAGGCCCTGGTCCACATGTAGTCTTTATGGAAAATGACAGCTCAGATGTTCTAATGCCAGAATTATGCTTCAGTTTTTCATTGAACATGGCCTGAGTAGAGCCGTGTGCTTGCAGGACATTTTGGTTTAAAGGGATAGTTTGGCCAAAAATGATATTTAAACCATGCATTACTCACCCTCAAGCCATTAGACTGCATATGTCAATCTTGTTTCAGACAAACACATTTTCAGTTATTTTAGAAAATGTCTTAGAGCTCCTTCAGTGGATATACTGTGAAGAAATGGGGTACAGCTCCTTCAAGTCCCAAAAAGTGCATAAATCCTTCACAAAAGTCATCCATCCGGCTCCAGGGTGATAAACGAAGGCCTTCTGAGGGGTAATCACGTGCGTTATTGTTGTAAAAATATACATATTTAAAACTTTATAAATTAAAATATCTGACTTCCGGCAACGATCACGTACATTCACGGGTGATGGAAGTCGCGTATGTCAGAACCGCCGTGACGCCATGACAGTTGCGACGTTTCCTACGCTACGTCGCTGCCTCGTATGCCAACTCTCCATCACCCGTGACGTCGATTACAGAGCCCAATTCTCGCGATCGCTTTCAGCGTGCACATTATAAGCGCTTTATGACAAAATGGCGGCTAGGCTACGCACATGGTACTGCTTATCGTTTATATAACAGCAAACCACAAGACGTTCATAAAGTCCTTAAGCAGTGGAAATATGACACTGCAGACCCATACCCCACACCTAAACTTTCAGCCCTCAGAGCACGTGTTCTGTTCAGCGATCAGCGGGTGCCATGTGCGTGACTATAGCGCCGTTTTGTCACATAACGTTCTATATGACGCTAATGAGGATGAGAATGCGTTGGAACGATATGTAGCAGTGGCGAGCCATTCTTCAACGCTCATTTGCCAGGAAGTTACAGATATTTTCATTTATAGAGGATTTACAATATGTATATTTTTACAGACAATAGCACACAGATTACCTTCAGAAGGCCTTAGTTTATCACCCTGGGAGCCAGATGGATGACTTTTGTGAAAGGATTTATGCACATTTTTGGGACTTGAAGGAGCTGGACCCCATTTCTTCACAATATATCCACTGAAGGGTCTAAGACATTTTCTAATATAACCGAAAATGTGTTCGTCTGAAACAAGATTGACATATGCATCTTGAACGGCTTGAGGGTGAGTAATGCATGGTTTAAATATCATTTTTGGCCGAACTATCCCTTTAACGTGTTCAGTGTCACCTGCTCGTACATGAATTTGACGGCGCTAACACTAGATGGTAACAGCCTCACACAGTGTAACACATCTCCTTCGCATAGAGTTGTATCGGGTTGTTGATTGTGGCCTTTGGAATGTTGGTCCACTCCTGTTTGATGGCTGTGCGAAGTTGCTGGATATTGGCAGGCTCTGGAACACGCTTTTGTATACGCCGATACATAGCATCCCAAACATGATCAATGGGTGACATGTCCGGTGGATATGCTGGCCATGCAAGAACTGGGAATTTTCAAGCTTCCAGGAATTGTGTACAGATCCTTGTAACATGGGGCCGTGCATTGATCATGCTGCAACATGAGGTGATGGTCGTGGATGAATTGCACAACAATGGGCCTCAGGATCTTGTCACGGTATCTCTGTGGTCAAAATTCCAGTCAAATAAAATGCACCTCAATTGGTTGTCCATAACATACGCCTGCCCATACCATTACCCCATCCCTACAATGGGTAGCTCGATACACAACGTTGACATCAGCAAACAAACGAAGATGGAGGTGAAGATGCTGGATGTGGAGGTCCTGGGCTGGTGTGGTCACACATGGTCTGCGGATGTAAGGACGGTTCACACTAAGCACGATAACTATAAAGATAACGATAAAGATAACTATATATGCGTCCACACCAACGACCGATAACGTTCTTTTTATTCTAAGCACGCGCGCGCTGCGGTTTCAGAGTAGCAGCGCGCAAATGACCTGCTGTTGCTGCTTTACGTTACAAACAAATATCAAAAGGAAAAACAGGCACTTTTTGTTTTGGGTACACGATCAATATCCTTAAAAGACGAGAGGTGTTGGGAGCGCATCTAAACAGTGAATCTAGCATGTCTAGTGTAATATCTGGATTTAGCTGACGAATTCAATGATGGGATAAAAACATCACCTAGTACTTCAGCAATGTTGTCAACTAGCGCTGGATAGCCTACCTGAGGTAATTTTGTAACACTATGCTAAACTGCATAATCTCATTGTGAATACTTCTCACCATTTATTCCCAGGATGCTTAAGCCATATATCCATCTTTTTTAACGTATCATTGAAAAGTGGATTTGACTTGTGAAACAGTGGAGGATTTAATTTTTTGTACCTCGACGATTAACTTCTCTGCAATGTCATCTGCCATTTTAAATGCACGATTCTGATTGGTTGTCAGTGTTTTACCGTTGGACAGCTGGAAAAAATCGTTCTGAAAGTGATCCCAACGATAACGTTCCTCATATCTTTTTTAAAATAATTATCTTTTTCATTTTTGTTATATTGTTTTTCATGAATGTATTTTACAACAATACAAAGAGCAATATGTATTATTCACTAATCTAGTTTATAATAGCATTTTTAGATCAAATCATAGATTATGATTATGATCAAATATTTTGGGGATTTGTTGTTTATCTTTATAATGAGGCTGTCTGTATTAAGTAGATTGTGTTTAACACACACAAGAGTGATAATCAGTTTAACACACAGTTATAGAAATTCTACTTGCTTTAAAAAAACGGTACTGGTATTTACAATGTAGAATACTGCTGTTTAAATTGTTTTAACTTTAAACCTGTTTGGTAGCTAGCTAGCTTTAAGTAGCCTACTGAAGTACCAGTATTTTCTTTTATATATATATATATATATATATATATATATATATATATATTGTAGTGTTTGAATAAAGGGTGGCAATCTTTCATAATCAACTGTTGTTGTGGACTATATACTGAAGGTATATTTTAAGGGGCTAATTGAGAAAATTGCTATATTTTTATTAGTTTAAAAATAAAATAAAAATATCGGATTAATATCGGTATCGGCAAAAGCCAAAGCTGCGGCATCGGTATCGGTATCGGAAGTGAAAAAGTGGTATCGGGACATGCCCTAGTATAGTGTCCACTCTGGGGCATTAGGACCCACACAGACCACAGGGTGAGCCCCCCTGCTGTCCTCATGAACACTTCCTCTAGAAGCTACCTAGTTTTCCCAGGAGGTCTCCTATCCATGTATGTGTATGGCAGTATGTTCTGGGAAAAGCACTAATTTTGCTTTTCTAGGAAGTGTTTTTCCCAGAATGTGTATACAGTATACACACCAAAATGCCTTTGACATTGGAACTTCCCTGCATGCTTTCATAAACAAACACACCATAAACGTAATGACCGTCATTTCCTTGTCTCAAGTAAACGCTATCAGTCCCTTAAGTGCGTTTGAGTTGAAACTCAATGCACCAATGAGCACATTCAGCAAAGTTTTAATCAAATACAATTTATCACTGGTATGAACTTTGTAATGTGTAAAAATGTTTTAAGACAATGTTTTGCAAAAAGATTTTGAAGTACAAAATCATTCTAGGTAGGGAGCGCGGGGCACAACCTAACGCGGGGTTAAATGTAACACGGACCGTTTACATAGTTCGTCAGGATCAAGCAGGTTGTCTTTCCGCTATTTTTCTCTTGCTGCCAGAAGACGGTCTCCCGCGAATTTGCGGAAAGTTTTGATTATATTTCGTGAAGATACTGGACAAAGAGTGTTTTGACACCATGAAAGTAATTTTTTTCATCATAGGTTTTTTTTCGGTTTCTGAGTTGGGTGTATACGTTTCCAAATCTAACTTTATATTGCCTTAATCACTGTCTTGTTGGCTCAAACATAGCACCGTTTTGAAACATGTCAGCAATTCCTAGCGACTGTTAGCTAGGCTTAAAATATGTAATATACCTGACAGTGGGTTAATTGTAACAGAGTGTTACAACTAAGCCGCCAAGTGTACAATGATAATCAAATGAAAACGGAGCCACACAACTTTTCAGGTTTGAGTATTTATTTATACATTTAACTTTGTTAGACTTTCACAAACAATGTTGGAATTTAAAATGTTTAAAATTTAGTGTACTATGAATGATAACTTGTTTATTTATTAAAAATATGGCCTGTTATTAATGCAATAAACCAATGTCATGAATTGACCCTCTGACTCAATGCACAAAGACAAACAAAAACATAGCAAAAAGAATACAATGTGTGAACAGCCTCTAAGTCCGCTTGATTAAATAATAAATGTAATAGATTAAACTTACCAATAATTGAAATGGGAAAAATGTTTAACTTAAAGGGATAGTTCTCCTCAAAATGAAAACTTTCATTGTATAATTTAAGGACCATTCCAAATCAATGGCTTCCTTTCCTCTGTGGAACACAAAAGAAAATATTTTGAGAAATATTGTTTTTTTGACCCTGCAAAGAAAGTAAAATCTATTTGGTTACCAACATTTTTGAAATATCCTCTTTTTGAATAACAGTAGAAAAAAAGTCATAAAGGTTTGGAGAAAACAGGCTTGTCTAAGACAGATAAAGAATAAGTTTGTTTCTTGAGTAAAAAATGTTGTGCTGTTGGAGCCGCTAAGATCTATAAATACTGGCCTATTATGTGGTCGTGACTGCTGAGAGAGGGAGGGATGCTATGATTAGGCTTGTTAAGGTTGTTTTTCAGTCCGTGGCACAATCATTTCCGCTGTATGACTAATGGAGGTGTGAGGAAACTTTCTTCATGAAGCTGATCATACCCTAATAAAGGGGGCGAAACACTTCCTTGGAGGCACCTACTAACTTTGCAATGAGTTAGTGCTTAAAGTTATAAAGGAAGTAATTGTGTTTTCATTGTGGGGTGTGTAAATATCTGTGCTAGTAACTTAAACGTTGGAGGTTGAAGCCCTGCAAAGCGAATTGTCCCTAGAAAAAATTGTTTTGTAAGCCACTTTGAAACTCTCTTACTTGCATGACAGTATTACTTTTAATGTAACCTAAAAAGCACATTGTTTTTTTTCCTGTTGAAACCAGTAAACATGGCATACTTATGTACTAGCCATGTGCTTTCGTTCCAGCCAAAAACGCAACAAAGCAGATGGTGTTTGCCATGTTTGCACTCACACTCAGTTTTGCATTCTCCTTTGTGGGCAGAACAAGTTTAAAGCCCAGATAAAACAAACAGCATGTGTCTCAGGCAGTGGCGTAGGTTTGGTTTTTCTTACGAAGAGTACTCTTGTGTTGTGTAAGCTAGCTTACACTAGTGGAAAAACATCTTTTCTCGAGAATATTCAACCCAAAATATAACTTTTATTATTTGTATTAATTTCACCTTGTTCACCGTAGGTCTGTTCACCTTGCTGTCGGTGTTGGGTCTTGTATAAAGCGTGCAAGGTTATACGCATACTCCAAGTCTTCTTCTCCTTGATTGTATCTCTGTGGCAAGACTTACAGGGTCCTATACTGGTTTGGCATGTATACTACTTCATTGGTTTTGTGTGTATGCATATATTTCTTTAGATGACGGTGTGTTTACGAAAAAAATTACAACAAGGAAAAAAAATCAGATAGGGAAGGCTCTGGCTTTGTGTGGATATGGCCTTGATGGGTAAAAATGGATAAATTTGACCCCATGGCAGTTCTAGAGTTAAAGTCCCCCTGTGGCGAAAATCAAGCTTTTCATTTTGTTTATGTCTATGGTGTGTTGTAATATGTTTTAAGACAAACCATGTGCAAATGCACAAGTCAAAGCTTTTGCTGAGTATTTTCTCCTTAAACTCCAGTGAACTAGCCTGGATGCTCGAGCCCGTTCTCATCCTTTCAGCGTCACATAAAGCGCTTTATGACAAAACGGCGCTATACTGACGCACATGGTACCCTTTATCGTTTATAAACACGTGCGAACTCAGGCGTCATAAGATCCTTTAGCGTAATATGAAACTAACCCTACCCTACCCCACACCTAAACCTGAACCATCACAGCCGCGTGTTTATAAACGATAAAGGGTACCATGCGCATAGTATAACGCCTGTTTTGTCATATAACGTTCTATATGACGCTAAAGGATGAGAACAGCGTTGGGATGCCAGGTGAACTTAGCCATGCCCACAACATCCAGAAATGAATGGATAGGAACACATTTCTGGTTTCATGTTGATGATTTTGAGCCTTGTTGGTATGAGACAGAAACGATTGTGAAGCTGGTCTACAGTATATGCCTGAGTCTAATGCAACTGCAAATTATCTTTGTGTTCATGCTGATATTTACAGCTGGAGATGAGAGCTGCACAGTGATCCTCTCAGGATATTGTTTGCTGAAGTGGAGGTTGCACAGAAGATAGATGATACTTGTTTTGCCACTTTCATTAGTATAACCTATGAGAGAGAGAGAGAGAGTGAGAGAGAGAGAGAGTGCAGGCACAGTCATTTGAATGCTCACTCACTGCCCACTAAAGACACACACACACACACACACACACACACAAACAGCGCAGCTGGCTTCATGCTGGCAGTCTGTACATGATATCTGATGCTTTACTCTGATCAGACAGACACTCTCTTATTCCTTGCCTTAACTCATTTAAGCCAGGGGGCAACTCAATTTGTCAAAAGCTGAATTTTACAATCTGTAACTAAATGTTTTTAAAAACTGACCTATGAGTAGACAAGCTTAAGAGGAGCTTTGACCCCTTACTGCATAGATTATGTCAAATATAATTCATGATGGATGTTAAAGAGCCCCTATCATAGCATTTGAAATGTTCCTATTTTTGTTTTAGGAGTTCCCAAAAACAGTTTAACATGCATGCAAGGATAAAAAACACTTTATTTGTCTTATAATATGCATTTATTTTTAACTGATTTGCTCACCGACTCCCAAATGATTCGTACAACGACTCATTTTTCCAAACCACTCCTTTGCGTGACGCTAATCGGCGGTGATTGGTCAGATGACCCAGTCAGTTATTGTTTGTTAGCATAACGCATAAACATATTGATAAAGCACTGCAGTACTACAAGACGCTCTATTCTTTATGACAACTCCAATAACAGCGACAAACATTTCACATATTTAAAAAAAATTGACATTGGAGACCTAGAAGCTGCGCTGAGCGTAACTTACACACACACATACGCGCACACACACACATACTTATTGCGCCTTCCCTCCTCGCGCCCCGACGCTACAAAACCGTTCAAAACCCATAAAAGCAACAATTATTAATAATACTTACAGGTTGTGATTCATAGGAGGAAGCTGATCCATATACACTGGGTAAGTAAGTTACTGAGCCCTCCTTCAGGAACAATCGCTTGCGAATCCACATTTGAATTCATTTATGTTTTTGAACGATTCGTAATTAAAATGATGAGAACACAATCGGGCTATACTGTTGTGGTATCGTTGCAAATATGAACTCTAACCACCGATTCTTCACATGCTCGTCCCTGGTAAATGAAAACAAAGTGGCTGAACTATCTTTGCATTGTAGAACACAGCGTCTTCTCGACATGATGCTATGATGAAGTATTTGAATGTGTTCTATCTAGACTTCCGTCTGCGCGCGCAGTAACTGGGCGCGGCCAATATGTATCTACGTCACGATGTAACAGCTAATGACTCGTTTCAAAAACAATTCATTTCATAGACTCAGAGTCGACTCTCACTTTTGAAAGACAGTAACTTTATATATGGTGCACTTTCAGATTTAAATCTTTGAAGGATGTTTTCATTCCCTTAAAGCTATATTCCACACCATATGAACAGTCATTTTCAAAAATCCATGATAGGGGCTCTTTAATTCAGAAATGTATATGAACAGTGGGGAAACCCCTCTATAATATCTTCATTATTATTTCTACATTAGTTTCCAGCCCCCAGCAAATATACCAAACGAGAACCAAACCACTCATATCTGGAAATTATCGCCAACATGTTTGTGGCAGTATGAGCGTTGTCTGTAGGGGGCTGTAGATTAGGAATTGATTGGATTGATGATGGCTTTGTGTTGCCCTTTATCTCCACCTTTAAAATACAACTAACAAATATGATCTGTCTTTTCATGGACTATTGGGATGTATGTGTATGATTGTATGTGTATGTATTTTTATGTACTGGTGTGCTTTGCATGCTTTCAGTTCTTTACCATTGTTTGGTTGTAGGTGGTAACTGTGTACCATGTCTGTACCATTTCTTTTCATACATTATGGGCCCCCATCTATAAGCTTTTTTTTTAGCTTCTTTGGGGAACCCATTCACTATACCAAATTCTTATTCTGTACCCCGCTGTATTATAGAATGTGCTGGTATTATTTGGTGGTCTGGTGGTATCTGTGAATGAATAAACAAAAAATCATCTTAAAATCATCTTTATCTGAAAAATAAATTAAAATTGACAAAAAAACTGCACAGTATGTACATATGAAAGATCAATAATGCAATAATGTGTGCAACATTTAACGTATACAATACTGCAAAAATGTGTGCAAAAATAACACATGTATGTTCAAAGCCTAGTGCAAGCGTTCCCAAGCTACTTTTTAGACTGTATCATGGCCAACATAGAACCACTTAGTAGTATGTAATACCACTTGGTAGTATTTAGTTTGCTATAACCAAAAGTAATCTTTTTAAGGTAAATTTACAACAGAATATCTGAGTAACTTTTTCAAATATGGAATACAAGTTATTTTGTTTTCCCATTAACAGAAATCAGGTGCAGAGGCATTGTGTTCTGTATAAACATGGTGGCATATTGTATATCTAGACTAAATTGTATAGTTCTAGACTAAAGTATAGACTTGGTTTGCAGTGTGTATGTGTGTGTGTGTGTGTGTGTGTGTGTGTGTGTTCATCACTCACTGCTCCTAATGTGTGTGCACTAACTTCAATGGGATGAATATATGCAGGTCATAAAGCATTTTATATATAGTTATCACTATATGAAGAGTTCAGATGCAAAAGCCTCTAAATGCCATTTGAAATTTTCTTCTAAAATGACCATTTTTATCAAGCTTGTATATTTAAGTTTAGTAATTTCACTTAAATAACAATTAATAGGTAATCTTCATTGCCATTTAAGTGAAATTACTGAACTTAAATATACAAGCTTGATAAAAATGATCATTTTAGAAGAAAATTTCAAATGGCACTTAGAGGCTTTTACATCTGAACTCTTCATATATATATACACAATATATTTAAAGATGACTGTTCTGTATGGGCCATTCTATACATTTTGGCACAAACTTCTGTCCCACAACCAAAAAACACATTTAAAAGCATTTAAGTATTCAAAATGTAGATGTTTACTAAGATCCTACTATTAGCTATTGAATCCAACAATAACATTTAAAATATCAGTAAGCCTAATATATATATATATATATATAAAATCCTTCCTTTTTTATATATAAAAAACTTCCTTGGTTTCTTTTAAGTAGGAGATGGCTGTCCCAAACCCATAAATTTTCAAATGATATTGAAAAAAATTGTTGCATTTTTTTCCTTTGGTGCTTTTAAACATATCTTTATTTTAATTAATTAATTAATTATTTTAAGTGAAGTGCGTATATATATATATATATATATATATATATATATATATATATATATATATATATATATATATATATATACACGCACTTCACTTAATAATAATTAATTAATTAATTAATTAAATAAAGATCATGAGACTTTATTTAAAAATAATCAAATTTAGTTTGTGTATGTACAACTGTTCAGAACTGAAATAGTGTTAAAGTTGTAATTGTTATATTTGTGGAAACCTTTTAATAAAAGAGCAAAAAAATATTTACATGGTAGATGCACCTTTGCATACAAACAAAATGTGGAAAAAGACAAAAAAAAATTCCGAAGACATTTGAACCTAATCTGTAGAATGGCCCACATACTAAATACAATGATTAAAATAAGGCTGTATGAACAACGCACCATTTATGTTAAATGTTATCTGAAAAAAAAAAATCTACAGATACAGTAGGTTTGAAAATTTGAGTCAGGATTTTATGAGTATGGATTTTTGAAGTTTGATTATGTGTAAGAACCCTAAATGGGGTGTTTTGATTTAATTAACTTAATTATGTTGATTTTTTGGTTTGGCAACAGAGAAATGTATCTCACACTGCTGATCGGTTTGAAACGGAAGTTGCAATTGGTTTTGCATCTGTATTGTAACATATCTAAGTGAATCAGTTTGTTGAACAAGAACAAAGATAAGGTTTCATTTTGTCCATTGGTAATTAATTGGATGTGTGGATTGTTGCCATTTAATTTAAGGGCTATCCTTCGAATAAATTTCAAATTGGTGTGATCTCATGTGAGTAACAGGTTGTCCTAGACTCATATCAGAGAAGAGAAAAGATGTCACAAGAGCAAAATAATTAAAAAAATAATGATATGCCTTGACAATTATAATAAATAAAATTAGAATTGGCAATATTGAAGTCATTGTGACTTCAATGATAAAAGAACAGCTTGTTTTAACATTATATCTGACATATCCATCCTCATCCACAGTGAATGAAACAGCTGTTATCTCCGAGCACTCTGATATCATCATGTACCTGCAGGAGGTGGACCACAGGAAGAGCTAATGCATTCAGTCTTTGTAGGAAACTAAAAACTAGTCTCAGTTTCGAAATATGTTGCCAAAGAATACTCACAAAGACAAAATTACAAGAGAAGTACTTTTAATCCCTATAACACAGGGAGAAACAAGCTTCCAACACATCACCAATATGACATTCAGACAGGACAAAGAACTCTATAATACACGGAAAACATGGGACTATAAATACTAAACCAAATGAGGATTTATGAACTAATTAACAAAGGGACAGGTGAATGAGATGAATCAAAGAAACTCTGGGGAAAACTGGATCAACTGAAAATGAGCAAACAGAAGGTGAACTCAAAGACAAAACAACACTCAGTTTGTCATTAAGTTTTTTTCTTGTGAAATTAAGTGCTAAAAAGTTTAATAGCTGAGCTATAGAGACAGTATGGAGAAAAGGTACTTGCATTTTCTCACTAGAAATGACAAAAAGTATGAGAATGTTGGTCAAAAACATACTTTTACACACAAAAATGTTCCACCAAAACGCAACTTTCAGATGCCACATTTACTTTTTTTAGCTGAATGAAAAGCACAGCATTGCAGAATATCAAAGGCAGAGAAGGATACATGCCTTTAAAAATCGATCAAAGCAAAGGTATCTAAGGAGAAAAGAAGTGAAGCTATAGTTAACATTGGATTTGGATGTGACATTAAATCCTTCCTACCTTGAAATGCATTCTCTAAAGGCATCATTTTTAAGCTTTCGGATCGCAGCCATTGTGTGAGTGTTTGTTTTAATGGGTTCGATTTTTGTTACAAGTTATGCTTGAACTGATTTTCACAAATGCACTGGTTTTAGATGAATTGTGCACTCCTACCTGCTGTGAAATTCCAGACAATCACTGACTGATGTGTTGGTGTGGGTGTGCATATGAATGTTTTAGACGTTTCTGCTCATATAGAAGGAGGATGTTCTTCTTGTGTGTGCTTGTATCTGCTGCAGTGCACTGTTCACATAATGTATACACCATATTAAAAGAATATTCTGGGTTAAATAGAGCTTAAGCTCTATTGACATCATCTGTGGCATGCTGTCGATAACAACAGAAAAGTATTTCAGTTCGTCCATCTGTTTCGTGATGTATGGTTGGAATGCACTTACATTGTAGTCTATGTGGTGAATGTATAGCACACTAGCACTTTTTCCTGATATTAAAGGGTTAGTTCACCCAAAAATGAAAATTAAGTCATTAATTACTGACCCCATGTAAGACCAACCCCGTAAGACCTTCGTTCATCTTCGGAACACAAATGAAGATATTTTTTGATTAAATCAAAGATAAAGACATTAAAGAAAATGTTTAAATATTCCATGTGCCTACAGTGGCTCAATTATAAGTTTATCAAGCGATGAGACTACTTTTTGTGCGAAAAACATAAATAACGACTTTATTTGACTATTCCATTACTTCCTTATGGGCGCATGTGCGAGAATGATGACGACGTCTTCTTCATACTCTTGTTACTCGGCTGCTCACCGCTTAGGAGATTACCGCCACCTACTGTATAAGATGATGTGCTGATATAGCCGGAGCGCGATCATCATCTTATACGGTAGGGGCGGTAATACTCCTAAGCGGTGAGCAGCCGGTAACAAGAAGTACTCGAAGAAGAACGTCGTCATCTCAGTTCTCGCTGCATGCGCTCATTTCATTCCCTATAAAATAAATGTGTATTTTATACTGTAGCAGCGGTTTCCCCAGAATTTTCCAATTACAAATCATCTCAATAAGAAGTATGACCTAGAATTTCATGACATCCTCTATTTTTCTCTTTGATCTTCTGTCTATCTCTCTTTCTATGCCAGTTATTGCACATTTTCTTTGTTTCATTGGCTCTTCTCCCAGGTAATTACTGTTTATGGCCTGTGCCTTTGGACTTTGTACATTTAAATTGAATTTCAAATGTCATGACCAGTCTCAGCTAATCCAGTGCAGCACACATAGCAAGTTAATATATATATATATATATATATATATATATATATAGTAAGAGTTAATATAATTGTGTCAAATGTTGGCGAAAGACATGCATCTTAAGTAGATTCTTGAAGATGGCTAAAGGCTCAGAAGCTCGGATAGAGATAGACAGGTCCCTCCACCAGCTTGGAACAGACAAGGTAAAGGTCCGTAGAAGTAATTTTGTTCCTTTTTGGGATTATACCACAAGGCGCAATTCACTTGCACGGTTCACTTTGTCCCACATAATGTGCTACTGCTACAAGGACAAGTGTGTGCCTTAGGTCTTCAGCGAACCATTCAGTGCACCCTACTAACACAGTCTCATCCCAAGACATCATACCACTGACGCTTTTGACCATATGTCAACATCCGCCGTTTTAGGATACCCTTTAACGTCAGTTAGATGATGATCCTGGGCCGTCATACAACTGACGTTTTACCTTTACCTTCAGTGGTGGAGGAAGTACTGAATCTCAGTACTTAAGTAAAAGTACAAATAACCAGATAAATATTTACTTTAGTAAAAGTCGAAGTAACACAATGACAAACATACTTAAGTAAAAAGTAAAAAGTACCTGATTTTAAATGTACTTTAAGTATTAAAAGTAAAAGTACTTGCATAACAATTTATTCTCTTAATGTCTATTTTCTAATGATTAATAAAACATTCATTCTAACTCATTCAACCTAATACTCATATAATGATGGAAAAAATTACTTGTCACCATTTCTGAAACAAGCTTGCAATTAATTAGGCAATATACACATCATGCTTATCCTTACTATATGTTAATAACTATGTTTGGCAGTTAAACGTGATTAATTTATGGTGTAATTCTGAACCTCTTGGCTTGCCATAATCCTAACCAACCATATATTACACACGGTGCGTTTCCTATGCACGTAAATACAAATTTTCGTGTATAAATTGCACGATAAATGCACTGCGTGCGAGGCGCATTTAGTGTGACCGAGTTGATATATCTATGGCAACCAAACGTCACTGGTGAGACAAACGTGCAACGGACGGACGGTCAGATTACGTTTTGGCAGGGGAAAAACTGGTCAGAAAATGTAACAAAAATGTAACAGAAGTTGTAGAAATGTAGTGGAGTAGAAAGTATAATAATTGCTGCAAAATGTAACGAAGTAAAAGTAAAAAGTATGCACTATTTATTCTACTTAAGTAAAGTAAAGATACGTGAAAAATGTACTTAAAGGGGGGGTTTTTTCCTGTCTCACATTTTTGATTTTAAATAGTGTGTAATGTTGCTGTTGGTGCATGAACAGTATCTGCAAAGTTGCAGGGCTGAAAGTTCAGTGTAAGCAGAGATATCGTCTTTTATAAACCAGGAAGTATAATTGCCTACAAAAACGACTGGATTTGGACTACAGCTGGGTTATGGTACGTCACTAACCCCCACATTTGCATCAACCACTCCCTCCGGAATATGGAAAAATAGGACATGCGCATATAGCTGCGTCATTGCTGAAGAGGAAGAGTTACAGGGGAGAGCTAACTTAGCCATGCCGTCTAAAGTGTGCTATTTTCATCCAGATGTCAGGTCTTCTGTGTTCGGGCTTCCTTCGGATGCTCTAGTCCGTCAACAATAGCTAACATTTATGTTTAATAATGTTTCTGACAATTACAATCGTAATTTAGCTCTTTGTGCGGCACATTTCACTGAAGACAGCTTCCTGAATCTACACCAATTCAATGCCGGATTACACAAGAAACTTTTGCTCAAACCTGAAGCTGTTCCAACGTTAAAACCAGATGCAGCACTTGTTGGGCAACAACCTGTAAGTAAGACTTAATCGTTTGAAATGTATTAGTATAATTTTAGACGTAACGTTAATGGTTTCGTTTTAGCAAGGACGTAAACAAATGCCATCGCCATTTTTATAGTCACTTTGTTATGTTATTTCGGGTTTCTCTGACAAACGCGTACACTTTGAAGCTTAATTAGTAATCATATATATTTATTAAATGTATTTGCCAGGTATAGCTACTTTATGACGTAATTTTGCGATTTGTTCATAAACGCGATCAATGTCAACAGTGTTTGTTTACAATAGCCATTTATTTAGATGTTTTTTTAACCCTAACCCTATAATTTGTATTAAATGTTTAATCAAGATAAAAACGTATGTCAAAAAGCTAACAAGCAGCATTAGCATTTTCAATTATAACAGGGTATCAAACTTCTTATGTAATAATAGAATAATCATAAATCAAACACGTACCATTCAGAAACGTTTTGTAACAAACGTGTTTGAGGAGGTTCTGACTGTCTCTCTTCATCGGCGCTTTCTGGGTCGGATTCGGGCTCAAACTGATACGGCAGTAAGCCTATCGACAGCATTATTTACATTGACCGGACCACATGCAACATTCTCCCGTACAGGGAAGGGGCGTGACGGTTCCGGACAACGCTCACTTCGCAGTTTAGCCAATCACAACACACCGGCACAAACTAACCAATCTGAGCCCATAAAGAGTTTCTGAGGGAGTGGTTTCATAGAATCAGGAAGTCAACCGGTCGTTCCAGCAACAGAGGTGAGCGCGGCTTACAATAAAGGTGAAATTTATGAAAAATAGGACTTAAAAAAAAAACAAATAACGAATACATGTTGTAATACACCCCATAAACACAATTATGCAAAGAAAAAATGGACTAAACCCCCCCTTTAAGTAAAGTAACAAAGTATTTGTACTTCGTTACATTCCACCACTGTTTACCTTTAACGTCAGTTAGGTGACCGGGTAGGTTTAGGTCTGGGTAGGGTTAAGTATTAGATAGCGTCATCTAACTGACGTTAAAGGGTACCCTAAAACGGCGGATGTTGACGTATGGTCAAAAGCGTCAGTTGTATGACGTCTTGGGATGAGACTGTGCTGACCCTACAGACTGACCTATCAGCTTTTAGGATAAGTTTAGTGCAGGGGTATTCAATTAAAGCTCCAAGAGGTCACTGGGGACCTGCAGCCTCTACATTTTCTTCCCAACACAGTCTGGACAATCCTAGACAGTTCTGTTCCTTTGCCGCTTGCTTCCACAGTGGCTTTCCATTGTCATGGCAAGCAGTGTGCCTCTTGATTTCTGTTTGTGTATTTATGTACTGTTCCGTTTATTATAACTACATTTGTTTATGTAATTGGTGACCTCTAGTTTAGTGTTAGTTTAGCACTTACTCACCAAGATGCATAACAGCCAGTCATTTAGCCCTCATGGAAATAAGTTCGCTTGGTAACATTTTACAATAAATTCCTATTAGCTAACATTAGTTCATCAATTAACTAACAATGAACATTACATAAGTGTAACAGTATTTTTTATTATGTTAATCTTTTAAATAATTAGCTACATTAAATAATATTAACAGGTACAACTCCTGATTTTAATAAAGTAGTATTTGTAGTTAACTAATGTTAACAAATGGAACCTTATTTACCTAATTTTTTTTTCAACTGATATTAAATGGTCTAAACTATCCTGTTGTGGTTTGCAGAGGTTTGTCAGTGTTTGTCTAATGAAGACTTTCCTTATGAAATATACATGGAAATATTTAATTAGTATTTAAACAAGCCATTCATGAAAGGTGGATGGTTCAAACAACAATAACACAGGAATCGGTTTACCTGTTTCTCATGCTGGGTTTTGATGCACTTCAAACAGTGAGCTGGTGGTGAGTAATATCTTAAGAACAGTGCCAAAGTTTCCTTTGTTCCTCATTGCAGGATGTTCCCTTCTGTTCTTCCTGACTTAATGAGCTGCCACATGTCGGATGTGGAACAGCTCTACACATGGTCTCTCCTTCAGAGAGGTCTATGAGATTGTACATCTCTCTACTTGACTCTAAAAGCATCTGCTGCTTGTTATAATAGAGGAGAGCAGCACTGACATTTGGCGATTCAGAGAGGACACTTGAGTTCCACATGATGAAAATTTGATTACTTTATGTAAGAGTACTTGAGTGGAGATGGGCTCTCTGAGAATCTCTGTTCTTGTGATGTGCCACTGGGTTTCATGGGGTCAGAGGGGATCCTCATTCCTCAATCAAGCGATGGATGAAAATCCTATTGCTTCATCACAAGCAAAAGCTATACTGATTAGTCATTTTAGTGATTACCGATGGCCGTTCAAAAGACTAAAGCACTATGTGTTCTGAAATTCTAAATTATACATAATTTAGAGATGTGTTTGTACTGATGTCTCATTGATTTATTATAAATAATATTACTTTTTAGTTTACATCCGTCAAGTTAAAGTCATGTGAGGTACTTCAAAGATGGTACTACTTATGTACATAATTGCCATATATTCATATGTGTTGGAGTTTGTTGAATGCCATGATTTGTCAGTGGGGAATACATTTGACCCAAAGTAATTTGAGACGTCCAACTATGTCTGTTCACTGACACTATTTACCAAACTACCTCCATTTCATCAAAGTGCAGTTGCTCTATTTCTCTCTCATCCCATCCTCTGCAGCCAATGAGAGTCATGGGTGTGGGTTTTTCCATGACCCATTTTCATGATGTGGGAGACCCACACTCTCTCTGTGGAGGCATTTCTACAGAAATCCATTTGCTCAAGAACACCTGGGCAGAGGATCAGATAGATTAATTGTGATTAATGGCCTCTTACAGATCCTGCACACATTCACACCCCATAAAAGGTGTAATTATGGTGGCATTAATTTAGTGAGGCTGCAATGAGTAACTGCAGATAGTGGGATTAGCACTATTGATCAGGTATTTAAATAGCTGCAATTATCTACATTTCAAGCTAAATCAGTAGCCTTAAAAATAAACAAGGTGCCATTTATTATAGATCATTTTTATCTGTTTTGGTATGTGGTGGGAATTTGAAAAATAGTCGTCACATTAATACATTTATAAAAGCCAATGGGCTATAAGGCTTATTTATAGTTCATTGTGTAACCTGCTGAAATCGTTCTGGTCCCAATCAATTATAAATTATAAATAACTCCAACGACATAAACGAAAATTGCATTGAAAATGTACAATTCAATAAACCCTAAATCAACAATTTCAGCATTTCCCATTTCATACTGCATCGCTGATCAAATTAAAACTTAAGGAAAAGGAAAATGTGTCATTATTTTTTTTGGAAAAAACAGAATCAAGAAAAAAAAAATTTCAAGTAGAATGCAGGAGACACCTAACTATATGACATTTTAATTTATCCTTACATACTAGGAGTACCATGTTTGATTTCCAAATATTATGATTTATATAGTTTGAATGTATTTTTATTGTCTTAAAGTTGATATGATAAATCTATCTACAAAGATTCATTATCTTTGTAGTAGCTGTTAGCTTATATGGAGCAATAGAAGCTAACACCATGTTTGTGTATAATGTTTCACAAATGTGAAATGATGGTACAGTATGTAAACAGTCAGCAGTGGAGGACTTAGGACAGAACTTTGTGGGACACCATAAAATCATCATACCGTTGTGTTGAGTTTTGTACATTTTTAACTGACTCCTGCTTTATCTGAATAAACTGAATTAATCTTTCACTAAATTGAACAATACACTTGTCAGAACAGCATCTATCATCTAGCAAGGTACAAACTGCTGCTCCGACTTGTGAAGATAGAAGAGATAACAGTCTGCCTGCATGGTTCAGCTTGAATTATTTTCAGTGGAAATTCAATTAACCATTTTGGCTCAGTTTTGGTACGTCTTTGAGCCAGTCATTATGCACCTGCATAGAGCACATTAGTCATTTCCACAAATAGTATGGGATAATTCATTTCGGTGGTGTTTTGGTAAAGGAAAGAACAAGAGCAGAGAGCATATTACTGGATAAAAGCATGGAGGATGATGTAGTGGAGAGTAATGTTAGTCTAAGTGAGTAATAGGGAGAGCGAATGAGTACAATTGGACTAGAATTTGGTCTTGGACAAGAACTAGTAAAAAGCCTTGGTGAATTGTTCTCCCAAAAATGAAAATTCAGACTGTAGCTGGAGAATTGAGATGTCGAACAGAGAACAAGAAAGGTGTTTTCTGTCCTTCCTACGGGATTTGGCAAAAGTTTAATTTATCAACATGCCTGTTTAAAATTATTTAAAGGGGTGGTTGACTGCTTTTTTTTGCATGATTGTGTTTATGGGGTGCAATATAACATGTATTCGTGTTTTTTCTTTTTTTAAAAGTCTTATTTTTTATAAACTTCACCTTTATTGTCAGCCGCGCTCTCCTCTGTCCCCTGAACGAACGGTTGACTTCCTGATTCTATGAAAACACTCCCTCAGAAACGTTCGGTGGTCTCAGATTGGTTAGTTTGGCCCGGTGTGTTGTGATTGGCTAAACTGTCGCTCACGTTGTCCGGAAGGTTAACGCCCATGACCTTTACGGGCACGTCATGAGCTCCGGTCCAGATGTAAATATGTGTCGAACTGCAGTATCAGTTTGAGGCAGAATCAGACCGAGAAAGCCGCGATGAAGAAAGTCAAACAGAACCTCACCACACACGGCTCTTACTAAACGTTTCTGAATGATAATTTGCTAAAATTTTTTTAACTTTATACACGTTTGTTTTACACAATAGCATCTGACTGGCAACAATAGCAACTGACTGGCTACTAATGTTATACTCAAACAGCGTTGGCAAGTTTACGTTCTTGATCAAATCGGAAATAACATCATAAAGCATATATACATGACAAATACATTTACAACATTAGTACTTATACAAAATTCATGTTTGTACGCGGTTGTCATAGACACGAAATAGCATAACTAAGTGGCTAAAGCCAGCGCTGGCATTTGATAAAAGTAAAACTAAAACATTACGTCCGGAATTATACATGCAAATACATTTAAAAAGATTAAGTCTTAGCCTACTTACAGATTGTGGCCCAACAACTGCTGACTCTGGTTTTAAAGTTGGATCTGCTTCCGTAAAATGCGCAGCACAGAGAGCTAGATTACGATCGACACTTTCAGGAACATAATCAAACATAAACTGTATCCATTGTTGAGGAAGAATAGACGCTTTCAGCAGTGACAACACAAACAAACGGTACTGCGCATGTGCATTAAACTGGCCCAAACTTAACTTCCGGCAAACTTGCGCAGACAATACAAGTAAATAACCATAGTAGCTGGTATTTCTTGCCAGTCAAAGAAAATAAATGTTACCTGGCCAAACTGAAATGTGACACTACCAGACCCGTTGAACAAAAATTGGAGACAAGATGTTTTTCTGCCGACGTGTCTTAATTTACCGCAGTGTTAAAAAGACTGCGGTGAGCGCGGCGACGGGGCTTTATTAGGTGAACATAACTCTCCTTATTAGCTAGGCTGTTTATGATACTACTAACCATTCAATACACAGACTGCTCCGCTGTCAATGTGTTTGCGAGAGAGAGAGAGAGAGAGAGAGAGAGGGAGGGAGGGAGGGAGGGAGGGAGGGAGGGAGCGTGCGAATATGCGCTGCACGCAACTCTGCAGTCAAATACAACTTTTCCCATCTTAAATTGTAAAAAACACGGAAATCAATATGTGGCGGTCAGCGCTGATAATGTGCTGGGCTGCCACTCATAAATGTATGGGAAACACTGTACCGGACACTCGGATAAACCAAGCTATTTTAATACCGCCGTCTCCCTCTTTGTTAGGAAACCTTAACATTTTTTTTTTCAATTGCGTTTGCTCAACAACCTGCTCATCACCTTAACTTTCACTGCATTTGCAGTTAATGCCGTATTATCCAATAAACAGTATAAACTAACAGAACGGAAGTTAACTTTGGGCCAGCTCATCACCATGGCAACGCGTCGGATGAAAGCGTCTATAGCTTCCGTAGGAAGTCCGAGCACAGAAGACCTGACAGCTGCGTGAACAACACACTCGACGAGCTGGAGGCTGGAGCTGCTGAAAAAATGCGCATGCGCTTTTTTGCATTTTCCGGAGGGAGTGGTTGATGCAAATGTGTGTGGGTTAGTGACGTACCATAACCCAGCTGTAGTCCCAATCAGAGTCGTTTTTGTAGGCAATTATACTTCCTGATTTTTAAAAGACGATATCTCTGCTTACACTGAACTTTCAGCGCTGCAACTTTGCAGATACTGTTCATGCACCAACAGCAACATTACACGCTATTTAAAATGAAAAAAGTGAAATCGCAGTCAACCCACCCTTTAATGAATGATGAAAATTGAGACCTGCAGCAAATAACAACATGGACTGTTCCAAAAATGCTTGAAGAGTTGGAATATGAAGCACAAAACAATGGACTTGGCTGGCTTGATTGCCATGATCATTGCCATGGGAAAAAATCATACAGATTTGGAAAGACATGAAAGTGAGTAAATATTGACGGAATTGTTAAATTTGGTTGAAGAATCCCTTCAAAAGTGAAGAAGAGAAAATGTCGGCTGGTAATGTGCTGTTTTAAGAGATGAAGAAACAATGTACTGTACAAGGAGGTGTTCAAGGAAAAAGAAAGAGTGATAGAGAGAGGACAGGAGTGGTAAAATGGTGACAGTTGTCCTCAGACACTGTTGAGTGGCTTTCTGACCCTTAAATGCTCTACAGCCGCTCAATAAACTTACTCCCAAGAGCCCTGAAAATAATTTACAATACAGTATCCTGAATCCGTGTTTTTCTACCAGCAGCTCATGAGATAATATGACTATGTGTACCCTGTCATTGAGAGATATTTGAGAAGTTCAGCAGAAAACCTCCTTGTCTCTTCTGACATCTAGTTGCTACGTGCACTGTATGATTATGTGTGTGTGTGTGCATGTGTGAGGCGGGTTCCCGCTCATATAGGGCAAACCAGAGGCAGACTCAGCAGTGGCAGCAGTGAGAGGGTAGAGTGTGTGGACACTTCATCTCTGTGACTGGATGTTAGCACTCTCTCTTACCTCGGCGGGACAAAGACTGTCTGTATGTATCATCTCTTAGATCCTTTCTTGTAGCTTTCCTTTCAGCTTTGCCTCTAATGAATGTCTGCAGATGGAGTCCTCTGTGGCACATGTGTGGCAAGGAGCCTGTGTGAATGGGGACCTTAATCTCCCATTAGAGTTGGTGTGTTCAGCTGCGTGATGGGATTCGAAAAGTCAGGCTCAGGTAAAAGAGCTGTTCTATCATCTTTGTTTTCCATTTGAAACATTTTTGATAGATATGATTCGGTTGCGAAAATGTACCAATGTGTTGTTTGCTCTAGGGACTGTGTTTATATTTGGAGACAGTGTTTGGTTTCTAAGAACGTGTTCTGGGAACTTGAGAGGGATGTTATGGATGGCACAAAATGAGTGCTGGAAGGGAAGAGAGAAAAGAGGGATGAGGTGTGGAGAAGGAGAGAAAGAAATGGCAGGGAGACCAGGGGGGTTTCCTCCTGTTTGTTTTTTTCTTTCTTTTGCAAAGACAGCTGTCGCGGTTTTCTTTTTCACCCTGACAGCTGATTGTTGGTTGACAACAGCAGTATCAGGCTGCAGGCTGTGAAAATCCCATAGAGAAATGTTTCCTCGAGCCTACAGAGTGTGATGTAAATGATATTGGAGGAAACACCCCAATCTGCAGGATGTGTTCCGTGTTTGATGGTGAATGTGATGAAACTCCTACCTGATGTGGTTTTCATTTCATTTCACTGGGCTGTTTCTGATCGTGTCTCCACAAACCATAAGCAAATAAACACATGAAAGTGAACATGAAAATATGCAAAGATGTAAGATACTGAAAAATTGTTCCACTGCTACTGTGCAGTAGGAGTCATTCATATTGCATGTTGTGGAAAGTTTGAGTTTAAATAATTGGTTTTGAAAACAAATCAGGAATATGCACGACAGGAACAAAGTGTTTTATGCAATAGGGAAGAACAGGCATAAATGTACCATTTATTGTTTTTTGCTAGTTTTTCAAAAGGTTTGCCATAAAGCTTCTGAAATGGGATGTTTATCCATCCATCCATCCATCCATCCATCCATCCATCCATCCATCCATCCATCCATCCATCCATCCATCTATCCATCTATCGTCTGTCCGATCCATCCACCCACCCATCCATCCATCCATCCATCCATATCATCTGTCTGTCTGTCTGTCAAAGTAAAACCAAGTGGCAATCCAACTATGGGCCATATTTTAACGATCTAAGCGCATGGTCTAAAACGCATGGCGCAAGTGCACTTAGGTCGTGTCTGAATCCACTTTTGCTAGTTTATAGTTTTTCTCCGTCGCTTTGGTGCATTTCTCACATCACTATTTACATTTGCACAATAGTTAATGCAGTTCTCAGAACAATTAGTACAAACTGCAAAACTTAGTTGATAACCTGCAAAAGTGCGTCACTTGCTCAAAATGGATAACTCACTCTCAAAAGCAAGTATTCATGTCATTTGAAAGTGTCCGTGTCATCAAGATGAAAAGTCCTGAACACCAGTGTTTATGAATAAGATAGTCAAATGGCTTTGTCATGTTTTCATTATGACAGTTTACTCTGTAAGTGTTTGACAATGCAAAAAGTCAGATCTTGGTGACACTACCTGAAAATGCTCAAGACAGTCCTATAAACTATTTGCACTCGCCATTTGAAAACTACAGTAAATTTTCACATTACTGTATTTAGTGAGGTACAGTAATTGAATACAAGACAATGAATATGTATGTTTCACATTTTTACTGCATGGTCTTTGCAATTCTAATTTGTTCAGAGCATTGTACAAAGTACACCCTAGAAACTAATACACCCTTCTTTACAACAAACATAAACTCCATTTGGGTAGATCGGTGCACAACTGTAAACAATATCACAGTACATATTGGAACTGAACATACAACATACATATACTGTAAATAATTTATGCACATCTCTTCTCATCAGTGAAAGCTGAGGTTCACCTGCGAGAAATTGTTCAATTTAGGATAAAAAAGTTTTTTTTAAAAGATAAAAAAATTAAAAATTTGCTTGACGGATTTTGACAACAAGTTCAACATTTTTGTATGTGATGACTCAAGCAATGAAATGAGGACTATTAGTTTTATATGGAATGACTATTCAGCATTCACAAGTATAGTTAATTTGGACTGATATGACAAAAGCAAATGATAATGTTATAAAACAGCAGAGAGTTGTATGAAAGCAATTTGATACATGTTCCAAAAGCATTTGCAATTTGTTGGAAGGAATGAGAAACTGCTACTATGTGCACAAAATGACAAAATACTGTGGAGGTTGAACTAACTGTTGTGCAAATGTAAATAGTGATGTGAGAAATGCACCAAGGCGGCTGAGAAAAACTGTAATGACAGGAAAAATGGCGGATGTGGTCTAAAAAGGTTGTCCCTTACAGCTTTTTCAGTCGCTTTCTCAAATCATCCTTCGACACTTGCAAAAATTGCACTGCATTTCTCAGAACAATCTGTACAAATAGCAAAACACCACAGATTACCTGCAAAAGCCAGTCTCTTGCTCAAAATCTTTAGTTCATCTCTCAAAAGTAAATATCTGTGTCAATGAACGTCAGTGCCATCAAAATGACAAGTCTTTGTGTCATTGTGTACAGATAAGACAGTGAAATTGCTTAGTCATGTTGTCAATATAACAGTGTACTCTGGAGGGATGTTGTGATCCCACTTACACCTTAGTGCATGTGGGAGTTTGATTGCAAGAGACTGGGCAAGATTCACATTTATGCTTTTACTGTTTGTATTGTAATTTGTTGACAGACCATATCATTGCGATACAGAAAGGAAAAGACAGCACTGCATAGCACAATGAAAAAAAAAAGTAAAAATGTGAACAGGACAGATTTAGAAAAAAAGTCTATTGGATATTATATTGTATATAAATGTGCTTGACATTATGACAACCATTTTGCATGTAAAGAATTATGTTATGAACTAATGCCTAATGTTGTGGGGTGAGACTATTCAACTAAGACCCATTATAATACATTTTGGTCAACATGACATAAGCAATTGATAATGTAGGAAACAGCAGAGAATTGAACACAATCATTTGCATGGGTTTGTACAGAATGGTGTGTTTTGGGCTGTCACATGTAAACCAATCATATTCACGAGTTCACACTTATACAATTACAGTGGATAAGGTTTAATGCGTGTTTTTGGCGTGCTGTCCGGGAAAGTAGCCTGGATGCCAGCCCGAACTCCGCCCACAACATTTTTTGGACGGGAAGTTCAGTCTGAACTCGATCCATTGAGGAGTAATTATGATCTGTCAAAAAACGTTCGGGCCAATCAAATTGCCAGGGCGGGCTTTATACGATGATGGACAGATGATCTTCGGGACGTAATCAAAGGTCGCGTTCTCAAAGAGCGCATTAACTGGCTTCTCTCAGAGATGACAGCAGCTGGAGAATTGAGATGTATTGATTCCGCTATCATGTCTGTTATGAAATTAATCGACAGCACATTAATTTTAATAGACAAACAGAAAACTTTTTTCTGGCATTTGTCGATCGGAAAGATATCTTTGCCGTCCTTCAAGTGTAACTTATCAGCTGGCTCTGACAGTTGCTAAGAAGATGGAAAGTGATGAAAAGCCTGTGGTCGTTGTGGTTTCTCCTTTGGTTGCACTCATGAAGGACCAAGTAAAAGAAGCAACACTCGTTATTTTGCTTCTAAAATAAGCAAGTTCTGTTGACAACTGTGAAATGCAAAGTAGTTGCCTTACTGCGTTGCTCTGATAGGTTGTAGGTCTACCGACTATCCAATTGAGTGCAGAGTTTTGATTTTTTCCTGGTTCGGTTAAGACACGCCTCATAATCAAAGCCCAATGAAGCGGTTTCAGACTCATATTCTCAATAGAATATGAATATGACGAAGTCAGGCTACGGGGAGAGGGTTCTGAGCTTGGAGTTTGGCCCGAACCCAGAGTTCTCCCCTATGGAAGTGTTTAGGACTAGAAGTTTGGAGAAGGGGCGGTGGAGGGATGCTGCTAAACTATCAAAAGGGGTGAAGTGAGATTGCTAAATCTATATATACCTCTTTTCATTGATTGTTGGGTGCACTCCACTCGTGTTAATTACTTGAACATGCTCGTCCTGAACTTTGTTAATAAAACATCATTAAAAGGCAGTTGCGCTTGCACCATGGCGGATTTACTATTTACGTGGTGGAAAATCTGAACACTTCTCTAGAGATAAAACGGATCTCCACTGATGTAGCTTCAATCAAGTGCCAGAAGGCTGCCGCAAAATACAATAGAGATTTAGACTTGTGGCATTTGTCATTTCAAAGGAAAAGGAAGGCATTTTCTCTTCCCTTTTAAAACTTTATTAGTCTATTTATTTTGCTTTCTTAACTATGCATAATTTGTTGCATTGTATCATTTTCGCTTAACATTGTTTTCCCCTTGCTGTCTGGAACCCAATCGGAGCAGATACACTAGTTGAGAACCACTGGCCTATTTAATATAGAAATGCTGACATTTGCAAAAACAATCTTTATCACCAGAGACCCCATTTACACCTGGTATTAAAATGTGATCTGTATCCAGATAAGCTATCCGGATAATAAGTGTTCTGATCTTACCGATTGCATTTACACCTGGCCACATAAATGTGTTTTTTGCATACGGGTATAAATCCGATCTTCAACTCCTGCGTTATATGCAGATTTAATGGACTGCACGCCACCAAAAGCAACAGCTACGAGCTGCATTTTAATGATCATCAGCTAATTTAAAAATCAGAGACATCAAGAAGAGATGTACAGCGCTGGTAAGATCATTTCGTTTCTTTAGGTTCAGGTTCAGGTTTATTGATATAGCCCATTTCATACACAGGTAGCCCAATGTGCTTTACATAAACATAACAGTTAAGAAATAATTTATATACTATACATCAGTCAATATTTACATACATATATATATAAAAAAATAAAAATAAAAATAAAAAAAAGTCAGTAAAAGGCATCATAAAAAAGTTTTGTTTTTAATCTGGCTATCTTTACTTGAAGATGATTGTGTGTTAAGCGTCTGTGACTTACTTTCACTTTTATTTGCGATGTTTGCACGTTGGCTTATGAATAGACGCTCAGCTGCTCATCAGC
This sequence comes from Hybognathus amarus, assembly GCA_030378365.1. NCBI lineage: Eukaryota > Metazoa > Chordata > Actinopteri > Cypriniformes > Leuciscidae > Hybognathus > Hybognathus amarus. The sequence continues at coordinate 301,774 of JAQIUQ010001898.1, read as the reverse complement.
GGTGATGCGTGTCGCAGTAGCGCCGTCATATCTGACTAAAACATGTCATATAGCCTATATAACACGCTCTCACTCGTTTATTTTTTAGCATTTTTGGGAGGAGTAGAATATACATATGTGGATTCAACAACCATATTGCATTTACACCTAGTAAAGATCCGAACACAATGCGAGCCAGACTAACTCCAGATGTGGTCAAGCAGATCCGATCACAATCCGATCACAACGCATTTACACCTTGCATTAACATGCGTTTTTTATTATCCGGATAACTTATCTACAGATCGCATTTTAATACCAGGTGTAAATGGGGCCAAAAAGACAATCTCTGGTGAATTGAAAATCCAGTCTGTCATTTCTACAGTGTTTATGAAGCATTATTGATTATGCTGTATGAAAAGAGATACAAATTGGCAGAGATGGCAAAGGCATTCCTGCTGCTCAGAATAATGGGAGACAGAAAAGAATGCTAATGTGATTGTCAAACTCTTATTATAAATTAATGAATTAGCTGAATTCATCTCTGTCTCATAGAGAATGTGATAACTAGATTTGGCATTGAAATTATTAATTCATGCGTTCAGCTACTCAGCAGGTGGATTGGCCCCATCTCACCTCCCTCACAGTTTCTCTATTTCCCTCAGATCTTCTTCTTACAAAGCTTCATTTTGACATTTTTTAGTTTGTTTCTGCTCTGATCATCATATTATTCTGAAGATATATTATTCTTATAGTGATTAGTCCACTAATTTGATTGGTCGAAAGGCATTCCAAGAGTTCCAAAAGCACTGGTCTGGAACATTTCGTTGTTTGTGTCACTACTCTTGTCTATGTTCTAGTTCAATGGTTTGCAGCTTTGTAACTGAACTTTTTTTTTGCTGTCGCAGCTAAAATAAACAAGATATCTGACAATATTGTTTCTAAAAGGTCGGTTACTTGATAATAATTTCTTGTTTTTAAGAACTGCGGTATAAAAACAATATCACACTTGAGTGATAATAACATTTATGGAGGTCAAACACTGAAGTCTTTGTAATGGCTTCTTGCATTTATTTTGTGTGGCAAGATGGAAGCGCAGTGTGAAAAGACAGGAAAGCAGGGAAAAAGTTGCAATGCTTTTTCTCATGTACAGTAGAGCAGCATGAAGCAGCCAATCAGACGAGAGTCTGCTTTGATTACTGTGAGTCTGTTGATTGCTGTGGGGGTGGAAAGTTTTGCCACTGGCCAACAGACTTCAGGTGACAATAGAGTATCCCAAAGGAAAGAAAATAATCACTAATGAGATCTCTTTAAAGGGATACTCAATCCAAGAATCAATAGACTGTCATTTACTTATCCTTACACTGTCCTAGATGCAGGCTTTACTTTTTCTTCAGATGAACACAAAAGATTTTTAGAAAAGTTATCCTTCTGAGTCCTTGTAATGCAAGTGAGACCTTGAAAGTGCAGACTTCAAAAACCAAACAAAGACCAACACAATGGTAATCCATATGACCTCAGTTCAATCACAAACTTTAAAATGATCTATCCAATCTGCATGAGAGGAGGCCTATATATGTATGACTCACCTACATTCCTCGACAGTTTTCTGCATCCCTTTGCCACCCTGACTCATATCCTAGCCAGGGATATGGGAGAAGTAATCTGGGTTTGGGCCAAAATTCAGAGCTCTGGGCCCCACTCTGCATCAATGTTGATGACGCAATGTTATTCTCTTCATAATTTTAAGTTTTTTCATCATTTTATCTCTCTATACTTATTTTATGTCTGCAGCGATGCTTGAATGAAACATACTTGAAAAACCCATATGCCTCCTCAGCAATAAAACAGTTTCTCTCTGGAATGTCCTGCACAGGTGAGATAAATAAAAGCTTACATATCTCCAGATTCATGCTGCTTTTGTTGTCATTGGTGCCACAAAAAGCATAAAAGGCTCATCCGGTTATGGGTGACACTTTGTTTCAGTCTCAGAGCAGTTTGCTAGTTTTTTAATCCTGTATGTGAACAGTGCATTGGAACTCAAATTTGGTTCGTTGCGATTATCGAATAATTATTGATTATTGAATTATTGATCTAAAAAAAAAAATCTGATAACCATGATAATTGTGCAGTTTGAATTTTAATCACATTTTGTTGCATGCAAATAGTGTAGGCTAATTAAATTCATGCTATCTTGTTTTATTTTCCTGTGAGAAGCAATGTGGGCTCTGATGGGAAGTCAGAATTTGACACCATATCAGTCTGGATCTGAAGGGAGTTTCAACCAGTATAACAGAAAGTGTTAATTAAATCAAATTAAAGTTGCCTACCCTACCTTTAATGAGTTATTTCACCCAAAAATGTTCATTCTGTCATCAATTACTCACCCTCATGTCGTTCTAAACCTTGAGTGGTTTGTTGCATTTAGTATTGTCATTGCATTCAGCATTTCAGCATCTATTGATTTATCAAATGTCCAAAGCATCTTATTAGAACTAATCAGTAATGTATGTACAGTATGTATGTACAGTATGTGCAAATGTGTCTTATACATGAAGGTATCAAAGGTAGACTTGAGTCAGCACCTCATGACACTTCACAAAATATGTGTTGCTTTCACTCTGGAAGCCATGTCTCTCTCTCTGTTCTATCTGTTCTCTCTTTCTGCTCCTCTCTCTCTCTCTCTCTCTCTCTCTCTCTCTCTCTCTCTCTCACATCACACACACACACACACACACACACACCTGTCTTGGTTATACAGTTTCACCTGTCACTCTGGAAGCCTTTGTCCCTTGTTGCCTGCATACATCTGTCATACTCCTGCCTCACCTGTCAAAATGTAATTTCGCCAGGTTCCTATTTTGGGTAACGCTTCCTTTTACAGTCCAGTTACCCATATAAATACTATGTACTTATTTTAGTAACTACAATTACTGGGTAATAACTAGTGCTAACCCTGAACCTACCCCTAAACCTACCCCTGTTCCATGTACTTACCTTATATTAGCCAGTACTTTCTAGGTAAGTACACTGTAAGCAGGGATGGGCATAAATACATGTAAATGTGTTTAAATACAAATACAAAATACTGTGTGGAAAAATGTATTTAAATACAAATACAGTATTTTGTATTTTGAAAATACAGAAAATACATGTGAAATTGGCGATTCAGTGCAGGCATCCCTATTAGGCTGACATCTATCTGGGCCTATTCTGAATGGAATTATTTAGATGTGTGCAACTAGAAACTTTCATTTTCATTTTATATACCTCTTTCCTTCCCCAGCCCTGTAGGAAATGCAAAACTAAAAAAAAATAATAATAATAATTTCAAACATCTTTTATTATGTTTTATCACCATCATTACCTCGCACTCAGTAGCAAGAACTCAATAACAAAAAGTCAATTATATTTTAAATAACTGATGGTGTACTCCTCCAGGTGGTGTACCTATGTGTTTCAGACATCCATCTATTCGATACCCCTTTAGCACCACCAGCTTTTCAAAAAGTTTGGGTTTAAGGCGTCATCTGTGTGGCCTATTGATTAAACCCGCAAAGGAAAACAAGCGCTCTATAGGAGCTGAAGAGGGAATGATTGTGTTGAACCTCACAAACAGCTGTCTAATAAGTAGATACTGGTTCAAGATGTCCAAATCCTTGATGCATGAAAACAGTACCCTGATAAAGAGGTTGATTTGAAAATACAAAAATACTCATCTTAAATGTATTTAAATACGAATTACATTTGATTTTTTCCAAAGATCTTAAAATACAAAATACAAAATGTTATTTTGTATTTCAAATACGTATTTTAAATACATGTATCTGAAATACTGCCCATCCCTGACTGTAAGTACAATGTAAGTACTGTACTGTAAAAGGAAGCAGTACCCCTATTTCTCTTCACTATTTTGACTTTACCTTTTCTGTGATATTTCATATGACACCCATGGATTTAAACAATTGTCACTTTTTCATATGATATTTCAACATAAAATCCTAGGCCGTGTGTTCGGTACACATATTTTCTTGATCTTCCACACATCCCCCTCTTAACACATTTCCTTTCTTACACCTTTCTTTACATCCCTCTCTCTGTGTATTCATGTGCACAATGTGTGTCAGACCCAGGCGTATTTCTCCCGTGGAGCTGTGTTGGCCTGTGGGATGGATTATAGCCTGTCAATGTGGTTTCCTGCTGCTCTGCTTTATTCCAGGTCACTGCGACCTTCCATACCTGTAGTTTCTTTCTCAGACTCAGCATCCTTATCTGATTGCTTTTAATGCTCGGATGTTGTGTTACGTGAACCTGAATAGTCGTATCTTTTAATTTTTTATCAGCATTTTAGCAGATGTGTTTATCCAAAGTGATTTGAAATTAAAAATATAAGTGCATTACTAAGTATTTCGCTTGGGTTTGCTCACTATGTTTTGGTGTCTCACAGCACTTTTAAGACACTGGGCCCTGATTTTAACGATCTGAAACGCAAGTGTCAAAGCACAAAGCGCATGGAAACCCTCCCAAATCCGCGTCGGTTAAACATTATATACATATGTTTCTTCCCACTATTGCGCAAACAGGTCTGATCCTCCAGTACTACAATTAGCCTTAAAAAAATTGGGTAATTAGGTTTTTTCATCTTCATGCAAACCACAATGATTTCCCTCATGTGTTCATATTTTTCCTTGTTATAATACATGATTTGCAAAAATTAAAACATGCAACAACATTGCATCTGTGTTGATGAGAGAATCAAAGTGTATGCGTGTTGTGCACCGCTACATTATGGCCAAGCATGCAGCTTAAAATAGCATTAAAACAACGCGCAACGTGCCACTGACTATAGACCAGTTTTTTTCTGGTCAGTGGCGCAATAGAGGGAATGCGCGTGCACGTCACCTCCGGCCGGAGTGCTGCAGTTTCTCACAGTGAGTGGCAAAAAGACTGAGCGGCTGTATATGTGTTCAGCGTGAATGTCAGCGAAAAACAAACACAACACATATAAAGTGGAAAAGAGCTTTGCGATTGGCTTTACAACTAGATTTGACAAAAAATCGGAGGTATATTTTTACAGACTGCGATAGAAAGAGGAGCAAATGGATCGCTGCAATTCACAGAAACAACTGGACTCCAGTCAGCGAAATGTGGATAGCAGTTTTCATTTTGTGTCAATATGCTGAATTTAGCTTTAAAACCATACCCATATATTTTGTATTGTTATATATATATATATATATATATATTAACAACTCGTCAATTAAATATGTATCATTCCATATTCTGCATAATTGGATGTTTTTTTAATAAACACTGACTAAAAAAAAACTATAAAGTTTTAGGGCTGGACGATATGATGATATAATAGGCTATATATAATACTGATATAAGTAATCACCCGGATTTAAACCTATATTGTATTTATATAAAACGTTCACAGGCAAATTTGCTTTATGTTTAGGTCTATATTGCTTTTATTTCCCCGGTGTCGAAATCAGGCAAACATAAATGTCAGGCAACACGATTCCTGGCTGCATGTCAATAATATCCATGGATCACGATCTTTAGTAAGTTGTAAGGAACACTATATTGAGTCAAACATTTAATGTAAATTTATAAAATTGTTAGTTTTAGTCGCATTTTCGCAGTTTCCCCTATTAAATCCAGTCACGCAGCAGATCTTTTGCCACTCGGTCAGGCTGAGAGGGGGTTGTTCCGGCGGGAAAGTCACGTGAATGCATTCCCTCTATTGTTTTCTGGAAGTGTAAAATAGCACCAGGGAATGTTTGCGCTGAAACACACCTCCCTTTGCGCCGATCCGCCCAGGGAACGCAAGTTCATTTCCTAGTTTGGAGGAAAAAAGCCCACTTTGCGAGCGTGCAAAATATGAATGATACATGCGTTAGTGAATAAAGTAATTTGCGCCGGGTGCAAGATAGAGCCCACTGTGTCACATTCAATAGTAGAGGCAGGTTGACTGTAACAGTTCAGCAGAGTTTTATTTTTTTTTTGTTATGAACCCTTTACTGTGCAGCTTTAATGTGCAGCATTAAAGCTGTCATGAAACGCAAGTTGTGATTTTTATTTAAGTGAAACTGCTTCTTGAATGACAGGAAAATTACTTTTTTTTATTCACTGGGAACTTGGATCATTAGATTGTTATCATTTGCTAATGACAAGATGCTGGAACCCCTTGCAGCAATGCACATATAATCACAGAGAACAGATGGAGGGGTAGAGAAGTCAATGTTTTTGGTTAAAGATAACAAAGGCACATGCATAAAAAAATAACGTGCATGGATAAATCACTTGCTGATGCTAACTGCTAACAGATGCTGACTTTCATGTCAACTTTAAACGATGTAATGTTGTTCTTAATTATATATTTTATCTTATGTGATAGGAAAGTATTTCTGACTTATCTGCTATTATGTGTGTTTTATGTTGCAGTGAGTCAGATCCTGCAAAAAGATATTTCTAACCTGCTGTCCCAGTTTTCCCAGCAGAGATGAATTGGCTGCCAAATTAGGTGAAGACTTGGGTGGAATACAGTATATAGATACCTAATTAAATGTTTGTTTAAGCATCAAATTGCTTTCAAACGGTTATTTCATATTTTTTTTCCATAGACATCAGTTTTTTAGACATTAGCTTGTATTATGTTTGTGAATCTGTTTCATACACAGATACGATGAATGCTTTCTCTCAGTCTACAGCAACAGTGACAACATGTCATTAAACAACATAGAGGATGAATTTCTAGTTGTTGTACTGATTTACGCCAAATAATGTGGTCTAGACATACGCAGCAGCTTGACTCCTGCTTCCCACTGCCTCACCCTCCTCTCTTGCGTTTTCCTCTCTCAGTTTTATCCGCTTTCTTTCCTCGCTACTCATCGGAAATCGTTTCAGTGTCTGACTTTATGATTATCAGCTTAAATGAAGAGCTACACCCTCTTTAACTCCATTATGTCCTTCATACTGCATGACAACCAAAGCATGGCATGAGAAGCTCTTCCCTTTGCCGAGATCAAACACATACCAACCCCAGTCTGTCAATCTGAGTCCTCTCGCCCTGGCACCACTTGCTGGCCTTCCTCACCACAGCTGGTTCTGGTAGGGTGAAAGTGGGTTAGGCATCTGCTCTGAGCCTCTGGGTCAGGGGTGGATACAGCAGGATTGGAGGGGGTTAATGAAGCTTTATTATAGTCACAGTAGCCAGAGGCAGGAGTCTATTAAAGGTGGCTGCTCCCTCAGGTCCCGCTCGTTCATCTACAGAACTATAATATTAGGGCAGAAATGAATAGGAACGGAAATATGGAACATGATCAACTCAGAATGTTGGGTTATACATCTATTTCAGGAAATTGTTTCACTCTCTTAATAAGTCATATATTACAAGTACAGCTTTGAAATTGGAAATCAAAGCAGCTTTATTGTACTCTCATTAATTGAGTACAATAATAGTCCTAGATATTGCAATACAAGATTATTGTTGACAAGAAAACTTCACTTGAGAGCGCCGTAGTGAAGAAAACGGCTCCAGTAATTGTGTAAGATTGCATAAGAGTTCTACATACGAGTCAATATTTGATGGGTTGTTGGTGAACACAGTGTTTCAGATCTTCAGAAAATCTGTGCAGAGATTCACTCACTATGGAAAGTCACTCAGGGTTAACAATTGAAAGGGTCTTATGTAATAAGCAATAAGATAGAAGTGGATTTGATAGTTCTATTACTGAACACCAGAAGACAATTTGATGTGATTCCACTTGGTATAGCTAATAATTTGCTGCTGTAAGAAAGATGTGGGAGGAGTTCTCAAACTTAGCCAAGAGACTGTTATTTAAGTAACAACCACAGCTTTTTTTATCTACTAAATACAGCTTATGTGTTGTTCTACTTTTGTGGTGACATTTATTTCTTATTCTTATCTACAATATAACACTCAAGTATCCTTACATTGCTTATTTCCTGCTAGGATGAATTTATATTCTTTTAAATGTTGATACAGGTTGTCAAGAGCTCGGTTAAAGGCGATTGATGCTGATTTAGTAGTTTCCATCATGCTAAATCCACTTTTTTAGCCCTAAAGCCCAGAACACACCAAGCCGACGGTCGGCCGTCTGGCAGATTTTGTGCATCGGCCAACTAAGTTTCCTCGGTGTGATACGTACGGTTCATGCTGTTGGCTGAAAATAGTCCTCGTCGGCTTTGTTTACGCACGATTTGCCATGTTGAATCGGCGTCAGGCCGTTGGGGAAAGAGAGAACTCTGATTGGCTCAGCTTCAGTGAAAGAGTCAGTGCACGAGAATAAACACAAAACAGCAAGCAAAGAAGTCAAAACGGTAAAGATAGAAGGCTGTTCTTATGTTACGTCTTCTTACCTGAGTGTTCCTTGGCGAATATTTCAATATTAACATGAGCGGAGTGGAATAAAGAAAGTGTTTAGCAGGATTGATATTCAAAACGGTAAGCACGCGCTGCTTTGTTTACGTTATGTGTATCTGCAGCCGGCAGGGTCGGTTTTCCTTTTCGAATGACGAATATAGACTAATATATCTGCAGAAATAGACAGTTGGCTCATTACACGCAGGCGCAGAGCGCACATTATAGCTGACAGTCGGCTGCAGTTCTCTCGGTGTGTTCAAGTGCAGCTTTTTACCTTGACGAGCGGACGAGAGGAGACAACACAGTTGGCTTCGCTAGTTTGTTGGTGCCGCCTTGGTGTTCCGGGCTTTAAATGCATTTTGTTGTATATTTGGAGTGTTTATAAGTACAGAAAAGTTGAAATTATTCTCTTCAGGTACATCATTTATATCTTCATATTCTGTTTTGGTCATTTTTTGCAACCTGTTCAGATTTTTCTGTTCTCTATAGCCATGTTTCCATCCACTTGTCAATCGAATTATCTGAAGTTCGGTAAAAAAACACATGCGAATAAAGCTGGTGAAAGTGTGTTTCCATCAAAAGGCTCTAAAGCGAATAAAAACCTGTACGTAATGACGTCACATGCTGTTTTGCGATCAAATTGGTATATCGAATTGATTTGAGACATTTTAATGTGTTTCCATTCATTTTCACCCTGAATCGAACAACATTCAAGCAAACTTTTGCGAACAAAGTTTTGTTAGACAAAACTTGCGCCATCTACCAACAAATGATCAAGTATTTTACAAGTTGAAGCTTAATAATGCTTACCGGTATGTGCCAGCTGATAGCGACATATGTATGGGATAATGTATGCGAAGGCGGTTGTTGAAGGGGTTGTATTCGCTATAACAACCGCCTTGCTATATATTATCCTGCTTATTACATATAAATCAACCAAATAAATAAATAAATCAATAATTTGACTCAAAATATTGACTTAAAAACGAGTTTATTGATTTAAAAACGAGTATTGCTTCTGCTAAAGAAAATAGTCTGTTCCGTCTGAACTGCGTCCATGGCAACGGTGTGTTATAGCAGCGCCGCAGTCTGTTAACCAGAAATAACAGACCACATTATACATTAGAATTTCAACCAAACCACGTAAAAACAAGCAAAACTATCTTAAGAAAACAACGACGCTATAAACATTGCTATGATGATGCCGATGCACGTAAATGCCCGACGACAGCAGAGTGGTATGGGAACGACAGCGCTCGCCTCCATCAGTTCTGGGAGATCCTGGTTCTGAGACACTTCACGGAAACCCTTTGGTTTAAGCATTTTTTTACTTTGTCCACTTACATCTGTCTTTGTTGACATCCGCCATGTGTGCGCAAACAGAGTGGGACTGGCCGGAAATGAACTCGTCTTCTGGCGTGTTGCAACCATAAAAGGGCATAAAACTTAATCAGAATTCATTATTTATTCGGCAAATAACGTTTCCATCAGCTTTTATCGCATTAGCCGTATATCGATCAAGATAAAATCCGATGAGACCGAACGTATTTCATTTGAGTCGATTTTCATGAAATTTCATCGAATTTTACTGTTTCCATAAGGCATTTTTCATTCGATTATCACTTAATTCGGATAAAAATGTGTAGATGGAAACATGGCTTATGACGTTTTTTGAGCAATTACGTTACAGTATTTGCAGCAGAACTGACTACCGCCCCAACACTTCGAGCAATCCGCCATTTTTATTTATCGCTCTGATTTTGTAGTCCAAGCTCAATGATGCAGGAGTTAAGAGAGGGCAAGTCCAAATGTTCGGTTGTTGGATGTAGTGACCTGAAGCACTTGGAGGAATCCAACTTTAACAACCTCTGCCAGTATAAAGAAGGGTTTGCTGATCGACTTGAATGAGGAGCAAATTCCTTCTATCTTCGGAGACATTTCGATAAGCTTTAAGTAAAGTATTTTACTTTCTTAAAACACATGGTGGTCATGGTTTAGCAGTACCTTTGTCTATCTTTGTTTTTGTTTTGAATTAACGTTAGACGTCTGCATTATTATTGTTCTTGAGTTTCATCAATGGTCATTTAGCTGCTGTGTTTTCAGATGATTTTCTAAACATATCATATTATCAATACAGATTTTTAGTGGTAAGATTAGACCATAGTCATTTATCTTGTCAGTGTGCTTGTTTTAACAAGAGAAATAATCGACTTTCACTTATAACACAATACAGTTATTGTTGCACACCATTGCAATACATCCATATGAAGACGTTGTTCTGCAGGTTCGTCGTCTTCATTTTCAACTCGCTCGCTCTGGCTCGAACATGTAAGGCTTGATGGACAAGTCCTCCATTGTTGACATTATTTTAACGTGTGAATAAAAATGTTCTTTGACGCTATATAATCGTGTAATCATGTATCTCTAATCAAACTACAAAAATGGCCGAACGGGGTGGAGTTGAACCGAGTGTGAACTCAGCAACCTGGAGAGCGGGCGGGGTACGACACATCTCCTTTTTATTTAAAGAGGCCGCTCCAAAACGAGTTGCTCACAGACGCACATCAGAAAAGGGGTTTTGCAGATTTCGCTTTATATAGACCACAAATGTATGATTTATATGTAAAAAGGAATAATTTAAAAGCATGATATGTACCCTTTAACTCATATTAGAACCTTGAAGGGATCGGAGTCCCTCAATAGTATTGACTAGAAGTTCCAGAGGTTAAATGTTAGATGTTAAAAATGAATTAACCATGTACGATTAGTGGAGAGGTGGCTGCTGTTATTTTTCACAGTGTTGTCCTGGTGTCATTAAGTTTTAGATAGTCTCCAGTAAGTGCTTGCTACATACTTTATTGTTTAAATGGATTGCTATGCTTGAGATGGTTGAGGCTGATGCCCAAATTGCTTATTGATTAAAGTGAGTGAATAGCTGTTTGGAAAGTGGCATATTCTCCAGAGATGGAGTTAACTGGCATTGTGTTGTCTCCGCTCACTTTGATTATAGACTTAATCATTCGGTCATTTAGATGAACTATGTGGCGTAAAAACATAGCCCACATTTAACTGGTTTTAATGTAATTTAGAAAATCCAATTAGTGGTGGGCTTTCATTTTAGGAGATGCTGATTTCCCCCCTGTTTACCTGGTTCTTAATTGTTTGTACTACAGAATAGCTGCCTGTATTGATTTTAAACTTTGATTATTTGGATTCGAACTAACTTGCCAGCTCCTCTGATAGGCCATTGCGTCATGGATATGATTGTGATTGGCTACAGTGTTCAACACTTGTAAAAACATGCTGTAAATAGAAACCCTTGACGCTCAGAGAGAACTCAAATGGGAACCGCATAGCTTACTCTGTACTACAGAAATGCTGGTATGTCAATTTTTTATCGACTAGTACCGGTAGTACTAATATGTTTGACAACCCTAGTTTGTAATATTTATTTGCTTACTGTCTTTGTGGGTTTTGGTTGTTTTGCTTAGGCTGTAAGAACCTTTGCAATAACTTAAATGATTTGGCGAAGTGATATGGAACTCAAGACCTGTCTGGAACTGCCTTAGCTATGCGCTTAATGGGAAATAATTACACAACTTAAAACGTTCGTCAACCATTCAGGAACAAGTATCAAATAGCCCTGTAGTATAAATAAATGTATTATACATAATCTATTCTATAAATCAAATGGCTATTCCTCTCATAGTTGTGACATGTGTGTACTATTTAGCTCTGTTCCAAGACTTTTGTTTGCAAAATCAACCATGCGTACAGCTAGTTATCTCTGATCACTGATGGTTAGACTTGTAGTCAAACCGCCAAGCTTCAGACCAAGACAGACCAAGTTGAGACCAAGACCAGAGACCAAAAACAGACTAGTGTTGTTGAAGCTAAGCAAGAACTTGTAAGATTTTGTTTTTGCATTGCCTGTCTATCTCTGCCGATTTCGAAGTCTCCAAATGAATCCATTCTGCAACTTTTAAATTTATAAATTCCACAGAATCCACATTTTGCAGAAAACATGTTAAGTATGTACTTATACCTTGAAGAATGCAATTGGGGTTCAGAACAACAGTGCAATGTTTCAGAATGACAGCAATAACAGATATGTGATTATAAATCAATAACACTGATATGTGATATCATGTCATCTGTCAGTTGTGCAGTTACCCAAAATCTCCTAAATGAAGTTAAAACCTATCATGTCACTGATATGTGTTTTACTAAATATTAATCAATAACTGTACATGATATGTGTTTTTTAAAAATATTTATGTATTTTTAAAAACAAAATAATAAAGCTTAAGTGCAGGAACCGAAAGTTGGTTGTTTTGTCGCTATGGTTACACACACACACCGTTGGCTGTGCACTCAGTCATCTGTCAGTTGTGCAGTTACCCAAAATCTCCTGAATGAAGTTAAAACCCATCATGTCACTGATATGTGTTTTACTAAATATTAATACATATACAATACAATACAATACAATAACTGTAGGCTACATGATATGTGTTTTTTAAATCAAGTGATCAAAGTGCTCGTTGCCGCCGTGATCAGTGTTCTCTCGTGTGGCTCGCGCACACCGTGTCTTCACTCGGACGCGCGCCTCAATCTGTTGCAGATATCGTCATGGATATTGTAGTATTGTATTGCTAAATCCCCCGACCACTATGTCGGTCTGAGACAGCGAGACCTAGACAAGACCGAGAGGTCCGAGACCAAGACAAGACCAAGACCAAAGACCGTCAAGACTCGTGACAAGAGCCGTAGACCACGTCAAAAGTTGCTCTCAAGACATACATCACTACTGATGGTAGATAATGTTATGTTTCCTACAGTGCTAAACATGACTTGACTATGGTCCTGACTGTCCTTTGAAACACCAAAACATTCTATTTGCAACCAGACCTCAAACAACTGATCACAATGCTGCTGAGGATGTATTCAGCAGGGCATGTTGGCATATTTTGTGTATGTTACCATACTTCAGGAAGCTTTACCTTCAGATACAAAAAGGTGATGCAAGCTGTGTCCAAAATTATACCTGCAACTTCCCAAACCATTCTTCTGCTTTTAAAATGGGAATGTGTTCAGTCACATCTTCCACTCATTTATTATTTCCTGCATCACACTCTCCATTTTGCAGTGCCAGTTCTATTATACAGTATACAGTTTTTGCACTGCCCAGGCTTACTTTATTATTTTATTAAACTAATGATTAAAAGGTGAAGTGTCACGGCATAGCGAACTTGAAAACAAACATGATGAAGGAACGGGAGTATTTTACTGTAATATATGTCTCAGGCAACAGGAACACAGAAAATATCTACATAGAATTAAAGAGGCAGGACAAACTGAACAGAAACTGAGAGGACTTAAGTTCTGGTGGAAATAAGGTGAACACCATGACAACAATTGAGGGAAATGGTACAAACTGAAACAAAGTCCAATACGATGTGTGAGCATGACATTAAAGGCTTCATATAATGGTACATGCACTTTTACAAGTTGATTGTACTGCAATGTGTGTTGTCAGTGCCTGTACACAACCATCATTTAATGATAAAAATCCATCCAGTGGTTTTGTTTTAATCTCCTTATATGTTTTCCCCTGTCTCAAATCGAGCCGTTCGACCGTGTGACGTCACACGGTCACACGCCCCTCCCGCAGTTGTTGATTGACAGCAGTGTTTCAACACAGACCCGCCCTGAGCGAGCTGTCATCATAGACTATAGTCCGTCATTGTTGATACACTGGAGCAGAATGGCGTCTAAGCGACTGTGTTGTTCTGTTCTTGGGTGCAATAACAAACACAGAAATCATTCATAAATGATGTTCCTAAAACCGAACCACTGAGGACGCAGTGGCTGAGTTTTGTTTACGAAGGGACATCTCCCCACGATCAACGTCAATACTATCATGCTTTGCGCGAATCATTTTCACCAGCAACTGCTTTATAAACGAGGATCAGTATAAAGCTGGTTTTGCTAAGAAGCTGCTCCTGAAAAAATAATCGGTAGGCTATCAACTATTTATGTTCCCTCTGCACCTAAAGTTTTATTAATCTTTGCAAAACGATGGGGAAAAGTTTTTCACGACCATTAGTTGTAACGTCAATCTTTCAATGAACTAACGTATACATCAGTAAACATAGCGTCCGTAGCGTCAGTAAACAAAACCTTCAACTGTTGTCAAGGCAACACTCAACGTGCGCTCACGCCTGGTTCACGCCCGCAGAAACAGAGGGGCGGGGTTTATCATTTAAAGGGAAATGCACTGAAATGCCTTGCTGAAAACAAGAGATGATTTTGATCAGGTAAAATGGTGTTTTCTTATAATACTAATGAGAATTTTTAATAAAAGTATATTACAAAGTTTTCATTTAGACCCTAAAACATTCATATTAACTTGTACAAAAATGGAATTATAGGACCCCTTTAATAGGCACCAGCATGTGTATTTCGTTAGATGCCTTTGACTAGAGCATACTTTTTTTTAGACTTACCTGTTTTTAAAGCTAATAAGCTATGGTTTTATTCAGAAAGATGCTGTTAAAACGGTTTCACCAGGAATGACAATCTTTTGTTTTAAATAGTTTTTATCTTGCCATGAAAATAGCAATTGCTGCTAAATAAATAAACATGTTACATGTTCTGAAAGCGACAAGGACTTAATTCATGTACACATAATTTCCTTTCATGTGCCTGCTCCTAGGTTTTGCAACTTTATCTTGAATCACATGCCAGAAAGAAACGCAGCTGATCACATGCTATATAGAGCCACAGGATAATTAGCACAAGTCTAGGTTACTCTGTGAGCTCTGTGAATGGATATAGTTTAAGTTTTTTTTTTTTTCACAGTTAATTAGGAGTCACAGAATGTCCTTTTTCTGTCCAGGGTCATTAGTGAAGGTCTTACTCTCTTTCCTCAACCTCATTAACAGATCTGTCTCATCCGTTAACTTACCACATTAGCATCTGGCTCCAAAAGGGTGAAGTGTGTTTCTTCGGTTTCAACCAGTGACATCTTTACTTTAATACAGCCATTAAATTCAAAGGTTTGAAATCTGAAATAGAGATTATTTGTGATTTGTGTATTAGATCTTATTAGAGATAGTAATCTTCATAATCCTAATAATAAATCTTTTTAATTATATGATGAATCACGGTTTGGCCATCTGAAATTTCAATATGGAGATAAAAGTTAGGTTTGTGATTTTTTTTTTTTTTTATAAATATACATGAGTGTGTTTACCATTTGTTGTTTTCTTTTGGCATCTGATGAACCCTGGCCCAGAAACAGTGATGCGTGATTTGGAGTCAGACTTGAAGTGTAACTGCAGATTTTCAACATTTGTATTGTTACAATGTCGGTACTCTGTAGTATATGTAAATGAGCAGTATTTACCATGTTACCTGGACTATTGTCAGCAAATGTTTTGCGTCATCTGGCGGACTTTTGGACATTCAGGATCATTCAGTCAATCATGCAGGGAGATAAGAATATAATGCATGTCAATTAACACACACATTTGAATAATTAAGATTGATTTAATATTGTTGAACAAAGTCTCTTATGCTCTCCAAGGCTGCATTTATTTAATCAAAATAAATAGGCCTACAGTAAAAATAGTATAGTAGTAAAATAGTATAGTAAACAATAGTATAATTGTGAAATATTTTTACCATTTAAAATAACTGTTTTCTATTTCAATATATTTTAACATGTAATTTATTCCTGTGGTTGCAAAGCTGAATTTCAGGATCATTTCTCCAGTCTGCAGTGTCACATGATTCTTCAGATATCATTTCTAATATCACGTCTTTGTGTAATTTTCAAGAACATATGGGATTTATTCAGGCAGCATTGGCGCGAGATCCAATCCAACGCCTACCCAGAGTTCTGAGCTACAGGATGCTCTAATCCACCTTCGGCCCACTCAGCCTTAACCCATCGGGGCCGGTGAGCTTGTTCCATCAGATGCTATTTCTGTCAGAGCCTTGCAAGCAAAGACAGTTTGGGCTGAAGCAGAGGCACTGTGGGATTTTATATACCTCATACAGCATGAACGAATCCACTGGGCCCTTTATCATGCTGCTTACGTAACGCTTCAGCTTGCCAACAGAGAAGTGCTACAATTACAGAGCGGAGAATCAAAGTGGCACCCAGCATGGTGGTGGATGACAGAAATTTCACACAAATGATGTGAAGTGATAACTGGACATTGGATCCTGATATTGTCTCACGGAAATTGAGGGAATCAGATTCTATCAAATAGTCTGATGACGTTGTTGATTTTAAACCCACATGCACCTGAGAACAATATTGCTCTCATTTATAACATCTGATAACTGAAGACAACATATCATTTCCCCACTTTAATTGACCTTTTCCATGATCCCTGTGGCAAAAAGGAAATGATTTTGTGATAAAATCTGAGTCATGTTCTAAATGAATCTGTTTGATCATTGTTTTCACTCTGTTGAGTCATGATCTTTCTTCCCTTGATAATAATTCACTACCTGCCCTGACTGTCAGTTATAAAATCAATATAAGTTAAAAATCATATTTAAAGGAGTAGTTCACTTTTAAAAAAACCTTTTGCTGATAATTTTCTTACCCCCATGTCATCCAAGATGTCCACGTCTTTCTTTCTTCAGTTGAAAAAAAAATAATGTTTTTGATAAAAACATTCCAGGATTTTCTCCATATAATGGTCTTTATTGGGAATCAAACGGTTCAAGGTCCAAATGAGAGTTTCAGTGCAGCTTCAAAGGGCTTCAAACGACACCAGACGATGATTAAGGGTCTTAACTAGGACTCTAGGACTCAAAAAAAGATTTGTTCATTTTCATGAACGAGTTCGAACAGGTGAGTCACGAACGCTCATCACTTAAACATTTTTATTTATTTTTTAAATGACCGTTTCGCTAGATAAGACCCTTATTCATCGTCTGGTGTCGTTTAAAGCCCTTTGAAGCTGCACTGAAACTCTCATTTGGACCTTGAACCATTTGGTTCCCATTGAAGTCCATTATATAGAGAAAATCCTGGAATGTTTTCATCAAAAACCTTAATTTCTTTTCGACTGAATCATGGATTGCCAAAAACAAGGGTTCTCTGAAAGGGATATGAGCCAGTTAAATCTGAAACTGCAAATTAAGACATATGTTATATAACACATTAACTGTTTTGTTAATAACCCTCTGTTCGATCTGACAGTCCGTGGGCAGGGATAGAAAATTGCACAAGTATAATCTGTAGTTTTTATTTGTCTATTTTCAATGCAATAGTAATAATTTTAATATGAAAATGGTTGTAATATAACACCCAAAGGTTAGTGATCGGTCAGCATCTTTCATTATATTTGGAGCATTTGTGTGCTTAACTGCAAGCTCAAAAAGTCAAGGGTTTGTGTGGGATTCCAGTTGAGCCCATGGGATGATTTGAGAAGATTATGCAGAACATGGAACCCATTCATGTTTTTATAAATTACACTGTTTTTAATAGGTCTTTAAGTTGCTAAAAAAGCAAAAAATAAATTGTGTTAGTGAGTAATTGAAAAACATCGATTTTAGGTTTCAAAGAAATAGCTTATGCTAAAATGCACCAGCCTATTGTGGGCACATTTACCAGAATGTTCAGTGAATCAATTAAATAAGATAATTTAAGGTCACAATATCTCATTGACCCGGAGTCAAGCCACGGCCCTTACTTAAGACCTATTACGGCTTTGGTATGATCTTGTGGATTTGGCTAATGAACTGGTTTTCTAAGCCAAAGGTAAATATGATGGCATTTATAAATGTTAATGGTCTATATAATGGTATATAAATGTGATGTGATCTGGGAAAACCCACCACATAGTGAAATTTGACATATTACAGGTTTTGATACCATATTAAAGCTGGGTTCAAGCCCTTTCCAAATCTGTTTTTATTTATTTTATCGGTTGTCTGTAACAAAAGTTATGGTTATCTTAAGTCAGCTGATCGCTATGATTTTCAGAAACAGAATTTTGAGAAAAACAGGTTTAAATAACTGTCACATCCTGCTAGCGCGACGACTGGCGCTCCCTTTTTATTGCCTTTTTTACATATCACATATTTTAGTAATCATCATAGATTGGGTATCATTCGAAAACTTACGAACTCAAAATTCATCCTGTGAAAACCGTTTTGAAATTGGACGATTGAGAGGCGAGCAAGATCTTTTAGACGAGCAACTTCAAACTCTGTTGTTCTCTTGTGCTCTGCATCATACCACACGATAACGCTGGATAAAAATAAATAAAATAAATAACTTGCGTGCTGTTGTAGTTCACCCAGGACTGGACTTTATTCTGTTTTGTGGTTTATTTTGATAGGTGAACTGTCTTTGTAGTGTTAAGAGAAGGACAGCTAAACGGGAGATTAGTGTTTCCCCTCCGCTCCGCCTGCGTGCATGTTATTAAAGTGAAACGCAGTCTTTTCAGCTGGTCATTATAAATCGCTATTTTTCTGCAGTAAACTAGTGAATTTCCCCAAGTTATATTCAGAGATGATAAACAAGATGTTATAGAATAATAATTTAATAAAAAACTAATTTTGACAAAAAACTGACATTCAGTCTATTTTTAGACTTTACTGAAACGTTCCAGCGCGACATTCGACGGGTTTTCCCAGATCGCATCACAAATATTGATGGTAAGCCTTTTGTGTGGGTGTTAATATTAATGTTTTCATTCAGTGTATGCGTGCGTATTCACAATTAGTTCATTTGTTTGTTTTTTTGCTCTAATTTGTCCTAAGATTTTTTTCTTCTAAAAATTTCACATGCTTTCATCTTTAGCTTAACCTGGTCAGGTTTGTGCAATCCTTATTCTAAATTAGTTTTTAATTAGGTTTTTCCATACTTCATGTTAAAAATATGTTGTGCATACTTTTAGTGGCTGCTAAGGTGTACCATATCTTAAATTAATATTTATTCTTTAGTGGTTGTTACAGTATAGCTACTCTTGCATATGCAGATGCCTTTTTATGCTGTTCATTTTCTGCTGCCCATAAGAGGAGGTGATTTCATAGCCAGTGGCAGAGTGAAAAGACATTCAGATAAATGGATGGATCATTCATTGGATAGTAACAAACAAAATATGTTTGTGCAGTTCCATTTGTGTGCGTGTGTGGACGGAGTTATCCTGCAAATGATGAATGACTTCTTTCTCCGTGCTGAAAAAGTGTGAAACAAATACAGTGGCTTTCAATGTGATGGAGAGCGAAAGCTTCAAAATGAAACCATAAACATGTGAATAATGTAGTTCATAAAATAGGGCACATTGAAAGAGTTCTGAATGCCGTCTGGCTTCAGCGCTGCTTAAATTGATCTTCACTGGTCTGATGCATTTTTTTCTTTTCAATTGCACAACCACGAATTGCCTAGTAAATATACTATAATTTATGAGCATGTGTGTGACTCTCTCATGTAAACATCATTCTGGCTAATTTTATCCTGCTGTCACCAACATATTTGAACAACACTGAAATACTACTCTGGTGCCAGTTTGAAAATGTTTCATATTTTACCTAAGACTAAACTCATGTTGGTCACTTTTATTGTTCTTTTTTTGGACATGTGAGTGACTTAAAAAAGTTAAATCTTAAAGAATTTTCACTGGGCATATCG
The DNA here is from genome assembly GCA_030378365.1 of Hybognathus amarus. NCBI lineage: Eukaryota > Metazoa > Chordata > Actinopteri > Cypriniformes > Leuciscidae > Hybognathus > Hybognathus amarus. Next base: position 281,738 of record JAQIUQ010001898.1, on the reverse strand, counting down.
GAAAACCGTACTTGTGTATTCATTAGGATAATGATGAATACTATGGTGAAGAGCTTCATCATGTCCACTGATGGAAACAGGCTGTCTCGATCAGTGACAGATAGGTCTCACCAACTCTTCAGATAACCAAGGTGACATTGCATTGCTTTGAGACTATCTATCTCTGCAAAGTGAAAAGAAGATTGGAACCCATTCAAGGGAGCACTTGGAGTCACTTTGCACTTGGTACAATTATTTGGTCTCAGAGATAAGCATTGAATGGAATCAGTGGTTTAGACTTTTGAGTTAGGTTTAAAATCTATATGAGTTAATGTGGTAATTTCTTTTTTAATTTGTTAAATATTTTTCAAATATTTTAGTATTTCGAATATTTAATAATTAAATAATTAATTTTTTTGAGAGAAGATGCATAATGCAAAAGCATTTGGTGATGTAATTCTGCTAAGGGAATCATCTATAGTCAAAGTATTAGTCAGAGTAAAACACTACATTATCACTCTTGACTGAACTCTGTATTTTTCATTTATTGTTCACCTAATTGATCAATAGGAGAGATGTCAGATCATGTCATTTTTTTAAATTGATATAATTTTAGGTTGTACTATTCATTCATTCTAATGGCCAGTAGGCTACCACAGGTTTGTGTGGTAGCAATGCATATTGAAGACGAAGGAGACAATGATAGCATTCTTTATTAAACTTTACAAATGCAGGACAACCACTAGAATAAACTCAGAAACAATAATGACACCACAAATTACCAGGAGTAACCGTTTGCATGACACCATGTTCAACTAAAAATGGAAGACTAAATATGCATTTTGGCCAATGCATTTACACGGGAACAGCCTTTTGGTGGCCTGAAAATGCACATTTTTGAAAGTTTCACAGTGAAAGTTTTTGAAAGAAAACACCCTTATCCTTGAAGTTTAAACTACAAAAATGCAAATCTGTGAAAACGGTGATGTATAACGTGATTAGCCTACAAGCTTTTTTTGCAAATAAAAGAATATAGATATTACAACATATTCTCATCCTTTGGCATCATATTGGTGACGTCATATGACATTTCACCGAAATACTACGCACATGGCACCCTTTAGCGTCAATATAACACACACAGTGTTGGGAAAGCTACTCTGAAACTGTAGTTTGACAAGCTACAAGCTACTCGTAAGTTAAAGTAGTTTAACTACAGTCAAGCTACCCGTTTAGAAAAGTAGTTAGCTACACTACAAGTTACTATCAAAAAGTAGCTAACTACATTGAAACTACTTTTGCTTTTTGAACAACGTATATTATAAATAACTGAATAAGTGTCTGAGAAATGTTTTAAGTAAAATATTTAGTGTTTAAAACAAGGCAATGCAATTACGATTTCAAAGAGTATTGTTTTATTACACACAACACTAAAATGTCTCTGACTGTTTGTCAAAAGTGCAACAAATAGTCTACAACATTGCAAGAACGAAATATACATCCAACGTAAATTGCATGTAGAACATTTTCTCAAAAATACTGATTGAACTTGGACAAATAAGGCCGTGGGTAATTAACGTTAGTTGTTTCTCCATCCTCCAAATCTGCCAACACGTCTTGCTATATAATCTTAATATGGGTGTGTCAACCCACTACGTCAGTGAACCGTTAGCCGCAAGATGCGTGATTAAACAACAGGTGGCGGTAATGGCAAAAAATGAGTTTGTAATTTAACAAGAAGAAGAATATCCTTGCACCGCGCTGATTCGCGCAGGCTTGACAATGTAACAATGTAGCTTTTGCTCTGCGCTACACCGCTACTTGCTGCAAAAAGTAGTTAGCTACTGGAAAAGCTACACTGTTTAAAAAGCAACTGAGCTACTGCCAAGCTACTGAAAAATGTAGTTAAGTTAGTAGCTTCACTACTTGTAGTTAACTACTCCCCAACACTGAACACGCGCTTATATGGGTAGGATTAGGTCTGGGGTAGGGTCTCATATTGACACTAAAGGATGCCATCACCTATATGACGCCTTGGGTTCTGCGTGTTATATTGACGCCAAAGGGTGCCATGTGTGTAGTAATTCGACGAAATGTCATATGGCGTCACCTATATGACGCCAAAGGATGAGAACGGGCTCAGATATTAACAGTAAGAAATAAGGGGCGTACGGACATCATCACAAGTGGTTCAGCGGAAGTGGAAAACAAGTGGTTTTTGAACACGTTGTGTTCAAAGACATTTTCTTAAAGGAAGTAAAAAGGGACTTTTTTATCAGAGGAGAACATACGCAATGTTTCTGGCTTTGTGAAGATGAAATTTACCCAGAAGACAAAGTAATAATTCAGTATTATCAATATTAACATCCTTTAGAATGAAAATCAGCCAAAAAAAAAGCAATTATTTAATTTGTGTCTACAGGCATGTGTGTTCTGCTCAAGTGCACTTTAATAAAATAATTTTCTTTACAAAATGACATCGCCAACTACTTGTCTGGCATGCATAATACACTTTTAGCACACTGTCGTGTAAACATTTTTGGGTAACGCTTTTAGATTACAGCCCGGAAAGTACTGCGTAATTAAAGCGATTTTACAGCGTAACCTTCGGTAATCATAGTGTACCTATAACGTACTTACAATATAAGTATAAGGGAACAATATTTTAAGTTTGGGAAATAAAGGGGTAACAACCTGGAGAATAAAAAATTATTTATACTGTAAGTATTCTAGAACTAAGGGGTACTTATTCTACTATTATGATATAACAATCTTACATTTGGGAGCAATTTAGCAAGAACATACCTTTTTGAAATAATGGTAAACCATTACATACTGTACATGCTTTTTAAAAATTACTGGCCATCTATGCATTTAGATTATAAAGTAATATTTTTAAGTGCACTGAAAACGAAAACTATTGCAACTTCTGCTTAAATATTGGTGAAAGATACTCTTGTTTCATGTAGTGGTGCTTGTTACCCCTTGTTCGTGTAGTTACAGGGTAAGTGTGACATTGCGGGCTGTACATTAAAGTGGTTCTTGTTACCCTCTTGTTCCATGTAGTTACAGGGTAAGTACAATAAAAATGCATACACAATATTATATCACTGACTCAGAAACCTTTATTTATTATAAAAGCACCACTTACCCTGTAACCACATGAAACCAGATATATTTCCCAGTATATTTTAAAAAAAATTGCAATAGTCTTAGCTTTTCTTGCCTTGAAACATGTTAGCCCAAACATAAACATCTGGACTTTTGCCATCAATTCTTTTTCCTTTTTGTCATTTTTAAAAAGCCTATACAATATGTATTGATACACAATTGCTACAAAAAGGTACGCAGTGAATGTTCTCACTAAATTGCTCCCAAATGTAAGATTGTTGTATCTTAATAGTAGAATAAGTACCCCTTAGTTCTATAATACTTACAGTATAAATATTTTTTTAATTATCCTGGTTGTTCCCCCTTTATTCCCCAAATTTTACATATTGTTCCCTTATACTTACATGTACGTACTTTATAGGTACACAATAATTACAGAAAGTTACACTGTAAATCCCTCTTAATTACACAGTACTTTCCGGGCTGTAATCTAAAGCGTTACCCATTTTTGATAACATAGAAATCCTGGGAAACTGTGCTCACTCTAGAAAAAGTAATAAATTAACTCTTGATGACCCTGTGACCCACACTCAGTACGTTTGCACCCTCACAATGTGATTATAATGGGCATTATTGCTGTTAAACTTTATGTAAACGCAATACGTAAATCAAACTAATGCGGTTAAGCTCATAGTAATTATAATTATATTCAATTGTGGCGTACTCAACAGTAAACACCTCAGTCTCATTATTACAGCTCTGACCATGTGCTCTACAATGATGACATTATACTGCGAGTAGATTAAAACAATGGCCAGATAACATTCATCCCGTATGCCTATCTGAGTGTGTTATATAACCATACTTATTAGTGAATAATCAGAATAATGAAAATTGCATGTAAACTGGAGTGAAGAGTTTGTCATCTAAACATCTTAAACCTCCTTACTCTGATTGTTAGAAATAGTCACATTATTGCTGCACATGTAGGCCTAAATGTCACTGTTTGCATGCACAATAGCCACAGTCACAGCCTCTTATGAGACAACTAAACATAGGAAAGTTATTTTGTTACTCAGTTGAATTTGCCTGTTGTACAATATGCTGGCTGTGTAGCTCAGCATGAGCATGCCGTGGTGTTATTCCAAAATAACAGCGAAAACCAATGACTGACAACCAACCAGTGAAACAGAAGGGTATTTAAGCACAAGACAACAAGAGGGCTGACTAGGGACAGCCCTCTTGGAAATTAACAGTGGTGGATATGGTAGCTAACAAGGCAGGCAAAACAAGGGAAACAGGAACTGAATACAAGAAGTGAACACAGTGAAGAATTTTTGTTTCTGTTCTGAAAAGGCATTAAATTGAAAGGATTTAAAGGGTAAATAAAATATGTTTACAGTGTTTAGAGCTAATGTTTAGTTTTAGTTTAGTTTAGGGTTGTTAAGATTTTTTTTATGTTTTTAAAGAAGTCTCTTCTGCTCACCAAGGCTGCAATTTTTTGATAAAAAAATACACAAAAAACACAAGTAATATTGTGAAATATTATGACAATTTAAAATGACTTTTTTATGTTAATATATATTAAAATGTAATTTATTCCTCTGAAAAAAGCTGAATTTTCAGCATCATTACTCCAGTCTTCAGTGTCACATGATCCTTCACAAATCACTCTAATATGATGATTTTATGCTCCAAAAACATGTATGATTATTATCCATGTTGAAAACAGTTTTTTACATTTTTATTTCATGAATTAGTTCTAGATTTTGGAATAATATATTTACCAGTAACAGCATGCCTCGTGAGATAAGTATGAACATTAGAGCTCATAGTAAGACGCTCATACAGACAGTCAGGAGTTTTCCATACATTGATTTTATGCATTAATCCAAGAAGTGATACTTTTAACCTCCCATCAACTGTTAACCAGAAGAGTTTACCATGCATTTTGCTAACATTAGCCCTTACTGTACAGCCAAGGGCCAAACAAGCAGCTCTATTCTGAACCCTCTGTAGTTTCCCCAAATTCTTCTTTGTGGTACCTGACCAAACCACAGAGCAGTAATCTAAGTGTGATAACACTAGGGTCTGCAACACATGTTTAGTTAAATATGGAGTTAAGAATGAACAACACCTCCTAACTACAGATATATTTCTCCCCATCTTTTTCACCACCTCATCTATATGTCTTACCCCTAACAACTTTGTTTCATATACCTGCTCAACGGCAACATTATTTAGTACCAAGTCCAACATGGGGCTTGTTTTTAATGAATGCTTTAGTTCCAAATAAAATACTTCTGGTCTTAGCTGTATTTAAGACAAGTTTATTATCAGTAACCCAACTAAATACCATCTGCAACTCATTATTAAGAGCTGCAGTAATGTTTTCTATAGCTGGTGCAGGCATATAAAGTGTTACATCATCCACATACATAGACACAGACGCTACCCACAAACTAATGGGAGATCATTCGTAAATATAGAAAAAGCAATGGTCCTAAAGAAGACCCTTGTGGAATCCCACATGCTACAGACCTCACCTTAGAGAAACTTCCATTAAAATATACCTTCTGTGTTCTATCTGTTAAGTAGCTCTGTACCCATGCTAATGCAGATGGTGCAAAACCGTAACACTTGAGTTTCCCTAATAACAAACTATGGTTGATAATGTCAAAGGCGGCACTAAAATCTAATAATACTGCTCCGACAATATTTGGATGATCAATATAATTTAACCAGTCATCTGTCATTTGTACAAGTGCTGTACAGGTTGAATGACCTTCCCTATAAGCATGCTGGTATTTACTTAACAATTCATTCCTGATAAAATAACCTTGTATCTGGTTAAATACAATTTTTTCTAAAAGTTTACTTATTATAGGCAACAAACTAATTGGTCGACTGTTAGAGCCAGTAAAAACATGACAAACATTTTTCGCTAATGGGATTACCTTTGCTTCTCTCCACACTTGTGGGCACACTTCTCTATCAAGACTAAGATTCAAGATATAACATATAGGAGTGGCAATGTGGTCTGCTATCGTCCTCAATAGTTTTCCATCCTGGTTGTCTGTACCGGGAGGCTTATCATCAGTAATAGACACTAATAGTTGTTTAACTTCTTCTTTTGTCACTTCTTGAAATTTAAATGAACAGTTCTTATCATTCATGATTTCTTTAGATATGCATGAATAAATAGACTCACAATCTGATATTGGCATCTTCTGCCTTGTTTACAAACTTTGTCAATAAAATAGATATTAAAATAATTTGCAATATCAACAGGTTTTGTTACAAACGATCCTTCCACTTCAATCCACGATGGGGTCAAATTACTCTTTCTTCCCATGATATTATTTAAGGTGCTCCAGAGCTTTTTTCCATCATGTTTAGTACAATTAATCCTGGATTCATAGTACACTTTCTTCTTCTTTCTATTCAGATTTGTAACATAATTCCTCAGTTTACAATAAGCTTTCCAATCATATAAAGATCCACACTTCTTACATGCAACATACACGGGGGTTTAATATGATGTTCATGCTTGTCTTTTTCATATAAAAGTGAAGGATGATCAGGTTTGAGTAAAAAAATAAATACAGTATATATAGCACATGAAAGCGTTCCAACTGACTTATACACTTTATTTGTCTGGAGTAATTGGATATAGCTTTGTGCGATTTGCCATGTCTTGATCTGTAGCGGGACAAATAAGAACGAGTGACATTTGGCTTTACTGATGTCAAAACTGAAGTGACAAATCTTGATTTTCCATATTTGAAGAGAATATCAGATTTTAGAGCTTTGTTGATTATCTTTAAGTATTGTCTTATTTTGAGGTATGCTCACACAAAGCTATTGTATTGGCAAACTTTGCAATAAAGCACATTTTATCCATTTTGGAGCTTAACAGCTGTGGTAGCCACTCATTTTCACTGGCTACAAAATCATAATCAGTAAATGATGACATAATTTTTATTTTGAGTGAGCTATCCCTTTATATTATTGCAGGTCTCTGTACACCATCATTAGCATGACCTACATATGAACCTCTTCTGGCTAACCTTAAAAAAAGTCACCAATGCAAATGCAATTCATCTCTTTCCACCTGCAGTGTGGAAATATACAAATCTACCCTCTTTAGCCAAATAAGAGCACATTCGATTATTTCATGCTGCTCCACACACAATCTACTCTATATGTCCAGATAACATGCAATGGAAAATACTTCTGCGATGAAGCTCACATAAATTCATATATTTCACATCAATCATCAGACATTAAACTTTTACCAGTAAACCATTGAAACATGGTTGCGAGAGGACCATTACAAAGACATTTTGTAAACTGAGATGGCAGTGTCGTATAAACAGAACAGATAGTCGGCTCAGACATGTAGAAGTGATATCTCACGTTGGATGTGCTTGGTCAGTTTCTCTATTCTTGAGATGAAGCATGTCTAAGTGCCGTTTGTTTTATTATTATAAGACTTTTTTACCTTTATTCTGCATTTGTGTATAAAGCACAGTTTGCATCCCATGTGTTCAGAGATAACAAAACGACCACTTCCTAGGAGATTTACACAAATATGTTATGAAAATGGAGATTGTGGCAATTGGGGAAGCCAGTGTGGCTCTTTTTTCATACGTCATAAATGACTTGCGCCCAGAGCGCAAGATCAGCACAAGCATCAGATCCTCTTTTGAGGTCACTTGAGTTTTTTTTTTTTCAGGTTTCAAATGTTTTATTCATTAAATGTTTTGCCATCATAGTTTATGCACATGACTTCCCATCGGATAAAAAACATTTCTGCCTCAATTGAGTGCTAACCATTCTTTAAATGTGCATTTTAAAAATATGGGGCCCCATTTCAACGATCTGAAACGCAAGTGTCAAAGCGCAAAGTGCAAGTAACTTTGTGGGCGGATCCCGGCGCTGTTGCTATTTTCACGGCGGGATAAATGACTCTTGCGCCTGGCGAAAACTAAAAGAGGTTGGTCTGAAGTAGCTTTATTATTCATAGGTGTGGTTTGGGCGTAACGGGACATAAACCAATCAGAGCGCCATCCAACATACCCTTTAAGAGCAGGTGCGCATGTTGCATGACGGATTGTTATTATAACGGAGGGTTTACCAGGCGTGCGCCAGGAGCGTTCACAGCCGAGGAGACCGACGTTCTGTCAGGGCAGTGAAACAGAGAAGTGACGTTGTATCGGTATGGGAGAAACCCTCTCACATCAGCATCGGATAAACATTATACATATGAAAGAGTTCAGATGCAAAAGCCTCTAAATGCCATTTGAAATTTTCTTCTAAAATGACCATTTTATCAAGCTTGTATATTTAAGTTCAGTAATTTCACTTAAATGACAATTAATAGGTAATCTTCATTGTCATTTAAGTGAAATTACTGAACTTTAATATACAAGCTTGATAAAAATGATCATTTTAGATGAAAATTTCAAATGGCATTTAGAGGCTTTTGCATCTGAACTCTTCATATGTTTCTTTCCACTATTGGGCAAACAGGTCCAGTACTACAATTAGCCTTAAAAAAATTGGGTAATTAGTTTTTTTCATCTTCATGTACACCACAATGATTTCCCTCATGTGTTAATATTTTTCCTTGTTATAATGTATGATTTGCAAAAATAAAAACTGCTGCATCTGTGTTGATGAGATAATCAAAGTGTATGCGTGTTGAGCACCGCTACATTATGGCCAAGCATGCGCGTTTAAAATAGCATTATGAACAACGCACAATGCACCACTGACTTTAGACCAGTTTTTTTCTGGTCAGTGGCGCTACTGGTGCAATTGTTTTCTGGAAGTGTAAAATAGCACCAATGTTTGCGCTGAAACACGCCTCCTTTTCCGCCGATCCACACAGAGAGCGCAAGTTCATTTTTTAGTTTACCGACGTGCGTCTGTGGAGGGAAAAAGCCCGCTTTGCACAGGTGCAAAATAGGAATGAGACATGCATTAGTGTATAAAGTCATTTGCGCCTGGTTCAAGATAGAGCCCTTTATGTGCATCTTGGCATTTCCATCCATCAATTTTGGTAACAATTTATTTTAAGGTGACATCGACGTAGTTACACATCTCTACATGTACTTGCTATTGTAATAGCAGTAAATTATGCACAATTACAAGTAAATAACCCTAACCATAACAGGCCATACACTGTACAAAATATTGTTGGTTTGACTTAAAAATTGAGTAACCCGGTTAGCTTAAAATTTTAAGTTGATTGAAGTGGAAAAATTTAGTTAATACAATGAAGGAGATTGATTTAATCATCATAAACTCAAAATAATAAGTTATCTGAACTAAATACATTATTTAAGTTGATTTGACAATAGAAAAAAGTTGTGAAAGCAAATCTTGAAAATATTTTTTTACAGTGAATGTAGTTAATTAATATTACTTATTTGAGTACTTATTTGAGTAATATTTAACTACATCACCTTAAAATAAAGTGTAACCACAATTCTTTATGCAATATCCTTTATGAAATAAATTCACATGTGGATGGAAACAAAGCTGTTGACAAGTGGATTAGATCAACAAATAGTCATTAGTTTTGGGACAAAACATAACAAAACCTAATAATAATAATAATAATAATAGTTGTGTGCAATAAATTGTCTGAAAAGTTGGAAAAATTGTTCCATATTTTTTTTTTTTTTTTACATTACAAGGTAACTTGTACAGCATTTATTGTCATATCATAGGGAATTAGATTGTTAATTCTAATTCTTTAATTAACTTGATGATTCATTCTTTTGTATTAACTGATATTCAGAATAAATGCTTCTCATATTTCTCTAAGTACTGTAAAAAAAAAAAAATAAAAAATCTTGGAGTCCGTTGCTTATAGATGTACAGTATGGATTACCACAGATTACTACAAATATACATGCAGAGTGTAATTCTCAAATACTGTGTCCTTTTACATCCTACCGTAATGACACTTCTGACCCGTCTCTTACCTGGCCCATCTGTCCAGTGAAATTATGTCCATGTACCTGTGGAGTGGAATATTATACATCCCCGTCATTATAAGCTTTTTAGTGTACAGTATGTAAGACTCCAGAGGCTGAAACTTCATCACCATCATTTTTTATTCATGAGAGACGCTTATTATGCAAAGCTCTGATCAGTTCTGCTAAATGCTTTTTGACCCTGGAGAGACAAAAGAGAAAGGTAAGAGAAGGAGCTTTTATTTATCTTTATGGGTCATCATATTTAGTACATGTTTATTTCATATCTGCTCTTGCCAATTATTGACCCGTGTGAGTATTGTGTTTTATGCACATAACAAACAATAGATCCAACAGAATCTGTTTGCTTCCTCTCAAACTGCAACATTAGTTTAACAGTAAATCGTGATAAACTGTGGTTTTGAAAGCCTCACTTTATTTCATAGACTGATTTTGGATAATTGTCAAGTCAGGTTACTCTAAAATATGAAAAAGAAGCTCAGTAGCTCTTACAAATAGAAACAGCTGTGTCACCTGATGTTTGCATTTAGGATAGAGCAATATGCTCATGTGTTTCAGGACAGTAGCAAAGTAGCAAAACATTTGAAAGTGTTACTTTATAGCAGAATGTTTGAGGCAATTGAATAAAAAAAGGACTCATTCAGAGAGATGCAGCACAGAGGTGTGACTTATAAGGACAGTTGTATCATCCAAAGGTTAAACTGAGTGTCTCTATTAAATGATGTGCTCAACAGAAACCCACAGGTGTGTCAGCTAATAATGAAGACTGACCTTATATATGAAATTATATGATCAGCTGAAATGTATATGCCAGAGTCTGAAACTGCCAAACACATCTACTAAAGGACTAAATGCAATCAAGGATTCAAAATTATATTTAAACAAATATATGTTTCTGCTTAAATAATTTCAAACACAGAAATGTTGATAATGTAAAATGAATAAGATGTATTTAAAGAGGCTATATGCAGCTTTTGCCCCAAAATAAACGTAACAATAGCGTTTTTATTTTACCATTTATGACTCTAACATCTCCTGATGAGCATACTGACACCTTGTCCGCTCACAGTGGGTGCACCTATAAGCCTGTATCCTATTTTTCCTATTTTCTGTCGGGTTCGGACTTTTCCCGCGCTGTCTGCGGATGTGACGTCAAGCGCGTTCATGTTAAACGTTTCAGATCGCCACCACCGCTAGTCAGCAAGTAGCCTACACTCGAGTCGCAAGCAGAACACTTATCTCAAACAATATATGTATTTGACTGTTCTTACCTCTGTAAACATAATGTTGACCTACGTGTGTACGTGTGTGTGTACGTACGAGCACGCGCTGCGAGCTGAAAGGAAGAGCAGTTCTGTTTTTGGGCCACATGTTGTCAGTCACGAGTTTAAATTTCAGGAAAACGCATGTAGCCTCTTTAAAGGTACACTTTGTACATTTTTTCTTCAAAATTAACTACATTTAAATAATGAGTCAATACATCATCAATCTTTGTGAGATTTTAAAAATAAAAAAGCGATTACACAATTTCTGAAACTACACAGCTTTCTTTGACTCACTGTTAGCATGTTAAAGCAGCACTATGTATTTTTTTTAACCTTTATGATATTTTTCCAAAACCCTTGAGATGGTACATCGACTCACAGGTTGAATGACAGGTCTGCCATAGCCTGACGTGGTCTGTATTGCTTTACTTACACTCTGTAACTTCGAGGAGCGGGTAGGAATCCGAGCACAAAAAGAACTACAAAATTTGACCGCTTTCTGGCATACTTCACTTCCCCCACTTCCTCAAATTCCGTTTTTTTTTTTTTGTATGTTGTCATGGCTGAAGCAGCAAGTAAACCAAATGTGAAGTGCGTCAGAAACAGAGCGCACGGGCGATCAGTTTACTGTTGGTAATGTTTTGTGTAGATTCGCCCCTCACTGCATCCAATGTAGACTGCATTGTTTTCTTTTGAGGGCGCTTAAGACAGTCAAGCATCCTCAGTGCATTCTCACCCCAAGCCGTCACCTTTGACCATGCTTCAATGTTTGACGCTTTAGGCGCCCTTTAGCGTTAGTTACATGACACGCTCTTCACGGCGTCATCTAACTGACGCTAAAGGAAAGCGTCAGTTAGAGACGCGGTAGGTTTAGGTCTGGGTAGGGGTAGGGTTACACGTGATCCTAGGGCATCATCTAACTGACGCTGAAAGGGTGCCTAAAGCGTCAGATATTGAAGCATGGTCAAAATGCTTCCCAAGGTGTCAGTTAGGTGACGCCTTGGGGTGAGAATGGGCTGACATCCCGTAGAACCTGGTAGGGGCTACATTCTTGCAAGTAAATAATACATGATTAGATGAACCAAATAATCGGTCAGGATTACTATCCTATGTCTGCAGGCTGTACTATTGTTACTTTTCTATCTGGTGAAAGTGTCTTGCCTCAGGCTATAATGCAAATAGATTTTTCAAATTTGCAGATTCATCTATGGTAGCTCTGATATTATAGTATTTATCGACATGACTATTATCTACCAACAAACATTGAATTGAATTAGCATATCCATTATGTAAAACAGTAGCCAATAAGCTAACATTACTATAAAGACGCTGGCTTATAAACCTGAGCTACGCAATATTTTTACGTTCTGAAAAAAATAAAGCCCATGACACTATTCATAAGACAAGCAGAAATATATATGCCAATGTACCTGGGATGAAGACATTTCACATGCAACACTCCTTCCTTCTGCAGAGTTCGGGGTATTCGCTTGTCAACAAATGCACGCGTGTATTCACTAGTGTAACCTTGTTAGTCCGAAATAAATGCCCGGAGGCATTGCCAAGATGGCGACCGAGTGGCAGGACTTGCCTAAAAGGACTGTGATGCAGCCCTCGGGGATCTCTTCCAATTCACATTTATTTCTTAGAAGAGATCAGTCTGTTTTGAAATATTCATAATTATCTCGTTTCACTATATTGTGAACATTTCTGAAATATTTCCCAACCATAGCATAATTTTAGTAGTTTCAGTGTCATTATACACTATATTAACATGATGTGACTGTGAAACTGTTGTAAGCCCACATCCTATTGCAGTGGATGATTCTTGTAAAGTCGGCACGAAATCGATCCAATGGCGGAGTTCGATTCGTGGTGAAGGTTTCAAGCATGTTCCGTCTTTCCAATGGCAAGTGGTTTTTAATTAAATGCAACACATTTAATCTTATTTATTAACTCGTTTCATCTGACTCTGTTTATCATGTTTATCAATGATATCTGATAAACTCAATATACGACTTTTCAGGGCCCCCTTAAACGTCGGTAGATGACGATCCCGCGTCGTCATACAACTGACGCTTTACCTTTAACGTCAGTTAGGTGACGAGTTGGGTTTAGGGTTAGGTTTAGGTCTGGGTAGAGTTAGGATCCCATAACGTCATCTTACCGATGTTTAAGCGGGCCCTAAAAGTTGTATATTGACAAATGGTCAAAAGACGTCAGTTATATGACGAATTGGGATGAGACTGCGCTGTTCCACAAGATAATCAATGCAAACCATTAAATGTTTCAAAGAGCAAAGAACTTTACCCAACATATTACATGAGCTGAGCCTCGAAGACACAACATCATGGGCTGATCTGAATACAGAAAGCAGCCCCGAACTCTTGTTACATCTTTCTTTATAACCAGACCTTCATATGCAAGTTCCAGTGGAAATTTACTGTATTCCCCACCATGCTTACTGGGGAAGGAGCTCAGAACAGTGGAAATTAGCATTAAGACTGGGAAAACTAGTTAGACTAGTTTTCCAGTCTGACATTCTTGACTCATTTACTATATCATTCAGTTATGTTCTCCTTTATAATATTACATAAATAATCTAAAAATAGTGTGACTCCAAAAATCTTGATGTGAAACTTTTAATGATGCCCATTTCCCTAATGCTCCTAAAGCCAGCTAGACACCAAAAATCTGTCATAATGAGCAAATTGCAATGGAAATTAAATTCTGAAACGCAACAATAAGAAGGACCTGAGGGTCTCCTCCACAATTACATTGACCTGGAAAAAGGTCTCTTCCACAATTACATTCTAAACCTCTTCTCACTCTTTAAGACTGAATAATAAACAGTGTTTGTCGAGTGACATTTGTGTCAGGGTGCTGTATATTCTAGATGAACTAGATGAATTTAGTTTTTTTTTTAAATGATCTCTTGGCAGTAAGGAGTGTTTGTTTGTGCACTGTTTTAAGTGAAATATTTTGTAGATCTGGCGAATATGACACTTTCCATTTTGCTTTGTCTCGTGTCCTCATGTGATTACGTGTGTTACTGTACCATGAAAGGTTTGTAAACATTCTTGACTAATTAAACCAGCTGTTCATTGGCTAATTAATCACTATTTGGAGACTGGGGATCACATGGATCCCCCACATACACACACATAATATACTGTAAATATAAAATTAAATTTCCATGTGCATCTTGAAAAGCGGATGTTTTGGAAAGTTCTAAGAAGTTTTTGTGACACAGATAAATGGTGATGGTGTATGGTGATAAAGTCATTTTTTTTTCAATGTTGAAATATTTAGTTATGAAACAGCTTTTTCTAGGGTTGCATCTTATCTCATCTCATATGAGCTTATTTGAAACATTTTAAACAGGAAGGTCCAAATGCCCATTAGTGAATAGCTCATATATTTTGTACTTTTTAAATGAACTATTTTTTTTATTACAAAATATACAATTCTAGAACCCCATAACAATTTAAATGAAAAGTTAATTGAACAATTAAATATAAAAAATAATCATAGAATAATAATAATATTTAGTTATTTCCCCATTTGCAGCACTCAAATGGCAAAACTGCACGTTTTAAGTAGAAAAAAACGTACTGCACATTACACTGCGTCAGCAGCTAACCAGCAGTTTTATCTATGTGTCATGTTGTGAATGCTTGTTTGTCTATAAATGTGTGTGTGTAGGTGTAGTTGCTTTATGAATTTCTAAATTTCTGACAAGTCACCACAAACTGTCCCTCAGCAGTTACAAAGCAATTTACTACTGTGTACTAAACGAATATCTCCTTGAGTCTCATATAGATTATTAGCATGAACCGCACAGTACAAACTGCATATTTCTTATTACAAGAAACTGGTGACAGCACTTTAATGAGAGTTTGGAGAGGAATTGTTCTTTGCATACAGCATGCTGCTGATAGTGCAGAGTAATACTGTAGTAAAGACTAATAGAGGCAGAGACTCATTGGTAAATACTGTACTGTAAACTCTAAAGAGCTTCATATATTAAGTTCTTGCTGCGTAACAAACTAGCTCTATTTTTAATTAAAAAAACAATGTCATCAAAGAGCCGCTAATGGTTAACCCGACAGTCTTCTGGAAATTAACATTCCATCTTCTGTTGCAGTATAATCAGGTTTTAATGTTTCTCTGTGACACGTTCACAGGTTTGATGACCTGCTCAGAGGCAGGGTAACTGTTAAATAGTCTTCTAACAACAACATACGCAGAGGATTAACATTTCCAGACTTTCACAGAACTATAGCCTGACGTTTCCCAGAAGGAAAGGCAAGCGAGGACTGTGGCTCTTTTGAACATCTCAAGGTTGTGAGGTCTGGATTTTGTGATGGTAGAGGCTGAATCATTATGTAACTGTGAGGGCAAAGTGAAATGCAAACGTCCTTTCTTCTCTCTTGCTGCTGGATATTACTGGAACCTTGAAGTAGAGCTATTTCTGTTCTCTTGAGCTGCTCTAGAGTATATACCTTGGAGAAACTGGTGTACTAACACTTCATGTTTTGAGTCTTCATAACATTACACATTATAGATTCCCTGAAGTGTGTGCTTGTGATGCTGGTGTAGTGTATACCTGTCTGACCTCATCTCCATTCTCCTCTCCCTGTAGGGCATCAATATTGTGGAAGCAAGTAATGAAGAACTTCACCCCCCTTCAAAGCCAGGAATGTATCAACTGGACATTGTGTTGAAGAAGGGCAATAAATCTGGCCATCAGGGACAGGGGAGGTATGTTCCCTTTTCACCACATTGACTTTTTTTTGGTCCCTATGTTCTTGCTTTTCCATATTTCTGAGGTTCTGTTGAGCTGCTTTTTGCTTTGTTGCATTTTGGCCCTCAACATTCACTGTCAAAAAGGTGACCTCATTAATTAACTGGTTTTATACTACAGGGCTGTTTGAATGCTTGATTCTGATTGGTTGAGAACATTCTAAGGTGTGCAGTTATTTTCAGGGAAACGCACGGCTAAAGTAGTTTCAGTCAGGTTTGACTGCATTACAGTTTTTTATCGTAGTTAAAACTGTCAACTGTCCCACAGGTGGGACGTTGTCGCCACTATATTTTTAAATCAATTATATCTTAGAAAATACCTTTAGTAATATTGACAAACTATATATCATTTGAAAGCTTACAATCTCTAGTTTCCATATTTAGTGACTGATTTTCAAAATATATTACAGAGGAACCATAATTTATCAATATGCAACAAGAATATTTTCATACTCATAAAGCGAGCAGACCTTTATTTTAAAATAGCAAGAGAACATGAAAAATCATGAAAAAATGGTAGATACCTCAGTTTGTTTTCATGCCAAAAGTTCTAAAGATAGCATCCATACAATTATTTTGGAAAAAAAGGACTGAAAAGTTTGAAATATCAAGAAAAAATAATGGAAGGCGCCCTTATATGGGCAGTAATGGAGTCTGATTGTGCCCTAGTGAAAAAGCTTTGGTACTGCGCTCAAAACAAAATCTTACTGAAAGCTAATTTTTTGAGATATCAACCTAAAATTTGAAACACAACTTGTTCAGATTTTTGGCTTTGATTTTTCTGCAGTTTTAGAGTAGCCCAGGTTTTGAAATATATATTTTATGTAAAATATAAATAATAATATTTTTACATTGTACATTTCCATAAACTGAAACTTCTATAACTTTTTTTTTCTGTTTAACTTTCTTAATTTATTTCACTTCTACAAAAATCTGCCAAATGTCTTCTTTAAAACAAAGACCAATCATATGTCTATATTCCAAAGCATTCTTGAATTACAACCATTTAAGTTCTGAAATGTGCATTTTCATGTCTATTCAAAAAAGGGGGGGGGGGGTGACAGTTAAGAGGTTAACTGTAATAAAAAGAAAAAGGATACAATTTATAACAAGAAAAAACATGCAGCCCCATGCGCTTGATCTGCAATTTTCAATGTTTAACTTCAAAATTAATGGACACACAATTTAATTTTAATAAATAAAATGATGTAGTCCTATCTATAATAGGCTAAATAGAAAATTAAGCTGAATAGGCTATATAAATAAATGAATAGTCCTGCTGCACAGATTTTCGTAATTATTCCAGATAATATAACAAATAAATAATTATTGATAGTCCTACTTGTTAAAATGCTTTGTGTGTTTCATTTATTGGGTTATCTACTGTCAGTTATAGAAAACTAGAATGAACGAATTAATTAAAAAGAATTTAATTAATAAATAAATAATAATATTGACGCACATGCTTTTCTGTCTCATTATTTCAACATCTCTCCCTCTTCCTCTCTCCAATAACTGCATTAATAACTGCATAAAGCCGGGACACACTTAGGCCTACTAAGGCCAGTTATGAATGTAATTAGATATTTATCAACTGATTATGCCCCAGCGTTTAGCGTTCAGTCTGTGTTCACAGTTGGGTTTAAGACCTGCTAATCGAGTACAGTCAGTCTTCGAATATTTCAGTGAGTTGTAAGTGTGTCCCCCATCATTAATCTGCTATCAGTGGCTCAAACCTCTGTTACTACCTCTAAAATGACGTTTTGGAATAGCTTGTTTTCACGTGACGTCACGCCACTGCGTTGCCATGGCGCGAAACGCAGATGGAGGGCAGGAAGTGAATTTCTATATTAGGAAGCACTATAACACACTCAAATGCCTTTGTTTTGCGTCGTTTATCGTTGCTCAAATCGATCAAACCACGAAGAGTTTTTATCGTGTGCCAAAAGTTGTTGTTCATAAGGGGGAAAATACAAGAAATTTACAGAAAAACACCGGTAAAAAATGCCTGTGTGCCACAAACAAATACAGTGTGCAGTGATCACTTCGTCAAATGTGAGTTAATACATTATTTATGTGGCTTATAATTACATTATTCAGGTGTTTAAATACACTTATGTGGCTGTTTGTGTAACTTACCAGTTTCCGAACTTTGTAAAGTCAAAGAATGTCTGTAAGACGAGTTAGTTGCTGATATCTAGAGCCTCGATGGCAGGCAAATCTCTCAATTCAGTTGAAAATCGGTCCTCTTCATAACGCAAGGATCACGTCCACACATGTTTCGATTTTCTGTTTATATATTTCTCTTGTAATAGTGTCTAAAGTAGTACAGTACGGATTTTCCTTCATCTCGTCCATTGAGCTCATCACTCCTTGCCCTCCATCTGCAGTCCGCGTAAACACAATCACGTGACCGAAAACCACATATTAGCAACGGAGGCATGGGATTAGATGCATAAGAAATTAGTCCTATATGCAAGAGTGTTTTAATGACAAAAACTTGATAAACGTCTTGAAATGCATCATCTGAACAATGTTTTGAGGTGTGATAACTGTAGTATAAGCGGAATAATTGACTTCAGGCAGTTGAATTATTCGAAAAATAATAATTCTGCTTCGCGTCATGACCGCATTACCACCTCGGGTGTGCGTTATTTTTCGAATAATTCAACGGCCTGTCGTCAATTATTCCTTACTTATTTAAAGAGGGTAGGAGGGGGGGTAGGAGTATATAAGTTTTACTTCTTCCTTCTCCTTTTCGCACATATAATAGAAGTATGTCAACAGCAAAGAATTATATATATATATATTTTGCTGCTCATTTGTTTTGATTTTTCCCTAAGTTTTTAAACATTGTTTTTTTCTTATATACTTTCTTTTTATGTTCGAAATAAAGATTTCAAATCAAATCAAAGAAGTAAGTAAATCATCAGGTTCAACAAAGGTAATTAAAAATCAGGGTAACCTTCTATACATTTTTAATTAGTCAAGCATGCTGTTGTGTGTGTGCATATAACGTATGTGTGTTAAGAAATAAATTAGTCTGATTAATGGAGGGTCAAAAAAAGCGTATTAAAATCAATGTGAGATTCATGATGGTTAAAAGGACAGTTCACGCAAAAATGAAAATTCTGTCATCATTTAGTTATGTCGGTCCAAATCTGAATGCCTTACTTGTTTCTGTGAAACACAAAATAGGATATTTTAAAAGATGTAGGTAGCCAAACTGTTTTGGTGACATTAGACCATTCAGAACAGCGTCATGACAAGTATAAAAGCGAGGCTGTGAAGACTTACTGTATTTTCAAAAGCATCCTCTATAAAAAGCTGTATAAAGCTCTTAGATCACCTACTGTATAATTTTCCACAGCTCATATTTTTCATAGTTTTTTTTTCTTTGACTACTTACATTTTTTAAAATTTCTTGGAAACATATTTACATAACTTTGCAGTGTTTAATCAGCAGAACAATCTAAAAAAAAACAAAAAAAAAAAAAAAAAAAAAACTAACTTCCATTTCTTACTTTAATTCATTTAAAAAATCAAAGATGGCACCGCTGTGGTCTATTGACCAGTTCTATTCTATTCTATTCTATTCTATTCTATTCTATTCTATTCTATTCTATTCTATTCTATTCTATTCTATTCTATAAAAATATAAAACACTGAGACAATATAAAAAGTCATACATGGTTGAAATGACACGATGAATGACTAAACAATGACAGAATATACATTTTTGGGTGAACAATCTCTATAAATTTAAATCACGATCAAAATCATTCTGAATATTTATAGGTGAACCTCTTAGCGCCCCCTTTTTGTTCTGCTCACATGATTTGTTTTCTGAGAGATAAACTTTGCAGAGTTAAAAAAAAGAAATTGTCAGCTGTTAACAAACAGAAATTGTCAAGACTAAATAGATCTTCTGCTGTGGTCACCTTGACTTGTATGTGTCTATGCAGACAATGACTCTTACGTTCCTGGCCATTACCCCAGACCTGGTCTGAGCTGCCAGTGTCATGTGAGAGATTGGGCATTAGTGCTTTTGAATGGCAGAGGGAAATGATGGAGAAGTAATGGCCTCATTAGGAGCTGGTGCAGCAGACCTGTTCATACTTTCCTCTGTCTCACCCAAATAGACACACGCGCTAAAATAATGAGCAGAGACCCCGGCAGCTCACCTACCCTGGAGACTCCAGCTTTTGTTGTGCGAAGTGAGTCGAGACAGTCTGTCAGTTCGTGCTCTCCCTTGAGTGGAATCCTGAGTAATCCTGAGACGGAAAATCTATCACGATTTCCTCCGATCAATAATAGAATACATGGCTGAGATGAAAATGATTCATCCATGTGATGTAGTTTTAAATTTGAATAGCTAAAATAGTATTACTTTGCATACATTTAGGAAGTTTTACTTTCCAACACAAACTTTGCTTTATGGCTTCTGCATAAATTAGCATACCAATGTTTATAATTCTCTCTTTGATTAACTCAATAAATCTGGACACGAAGAATGGAATTAGCATGTTTATTAACAACCGAACAGGCACTCTTTACAAGTCAGTGACCACTGCTGCTTCTCATTTCTACTGTGTTTATCCAGTCTAATCAAAAAGGATGTAATTAACTGAAGGATTTTGTGGTATTTACAGTGCTTAGCTCAGCCCTGGGCCTAAAAATATGCTTTTCTAAAACCCAGTGTACTGTGCGGTTAATTTACATCGACTATATAGCTAATGTTACAATGTGACCCTTGCTGATAGCAGTAATATTAATATTCCTTAAGTTATTGTTGATTATGTATTATACCAAACCACAGATCACCCAACCCGATCTCACGGGAATTTGTACAAATTTTACGAGGTGGCTAATTCGTAACAATTCATACGACCTCACTCGTACAAATTAGTACGATTTTGCTAAATCGTACATATTTTACGAATTGGCCAATTCGTATGAATTCGTACGAATGACCTACCCCTAACCCCGCCCCTAAACTTAACCGTCACGTGGGTTTAGACAAATCGTACAAATTTGTACAAGTGAGGTCGTACGAATTAGTACGAATTAGCCACTTTTTAATCACTTGTATCGAATTTGTGATCGAATTGGTCGTGAGAATAGGGTAGGATCACCAGTTGCTCGTAAAAAAGACTTGAGTTAAACGTGCAGTGACAAGCAATGGTAACACTTTAGGTATATATAGTGACACTAAACATGAACAATGAAAATGATTTAGAAAGATTAATGCAGTAAACAAATGTATTGCTTATTGTTAGTTCTGTAAGTAGCTCTGCAAGTTATGTAATTCATAAACTAATGTTCATGAGACCTCATTGCAAAACGTTCTTGTCTGTCAGTCAAATAATGCAGGTATATAGAAAAGCTGTGATTACAAGAAGTAAAAACGATATAAATACTGTTCATTTTCTCACACAAACCGCTCGTTTCGTGTCTTAGGCCATCAATGTGTACTTACAAGTAGCGTAGCTACTAACTTAACTACATTTTTCAGTAGCTTGGCAGTAGCTCAGTTGCTTTTTAAACAGTGTAGCTTTTCCAGTAGCTAACTACTTTTTGCAGCAAGTAGCGGTGTAGCGCGAGCAAAAGCTACATTGCTACATTGTTGAGCCTGCGCGAATCAGCGCGATGCAAGGATATACTTCTTCTTGTTAGATTACAAACTCATTTTTTGCCATTACTGCCACCTGTTGTTTAATCACGCATCTTTCGGCGGTTCACTGACGTACAGACGTGGGTTGACACACCCATATTATGATTATATAGCAAGACGTGACGGCAGATTTGGAGGATGGAGAAACAACTAACGTTAATTACCCACGGCCTTATTTGTCCAAGTTCAATCAGTATTTTTGAGAAAATGTTCTACATGCAATTTACGTTGGATGTCTATTTCGTTCTTGCAATATTGTAGGCTATTTGTTGCACTTTTGACAACCAGTCAGAGATATTTTAGTGTTGTGTGTAATAAAACAATACTCTTTGAAATCGTAATTGCATTGCCTTGTTTTAAACACTAAATATTTTACTTAAAACATTCCTCAGACACTTATTCAGTTATTTATGATATACGTTGTTCAAAAAGCAAAAGTAGTTTCAATGTAGCTAGCTACTTTTTGATTGTAACTTGTAGTGTAGCTAACTACTTTTCTAAACGGGTAGCTTGACTGTAGTTAAACTACTTGAACTTACGAGTAGCTTGTAGCTTGTCAAACTACAGTTTCAGAGTAGCTTCCCCAACACTGCCTGCATTACATGACTGACAGACAAGAACGGTTTGAACCGAAAAATATCAAAATTAAAAAAATACTGTGGAAACAAAAACACCTACATCTTGGATGCCCTTGAGGTAAGCTAAAACATATCACAAATTAATTTCAAAGTGAACTATCCCTTTAATGTAGTGGTGGTAGTAGAAACCAAAAAATAATTTACACTATGAAGTTACAAATGCTAAATAAAAAAATATATGAAATAAGTAACTTATATGCTCACCAAGGCTGCATTTATTTGTAATATTGTAACTATAAAATTATTGTTTTTTATTTTAATATATATTATAATGTAATTTTTCCTGTGATGGCAAAGCTGAATTTTCAGCAGCCATTATTCCAGTTTTCAGTGTCACAGGATCCTGCTTCCATGATCCCTTAGATACCTAATGTCACTGTCAGAAAGAAATCAACATGCTCTGAGAAGAACAGACAAAACAGTGGCACTGATGATGATTGAGAGTGTTCTGAGTCTTTTGGGTTTGCAGACTCTGCGTGTTCTGCTTGTTTTAACCTTGAGTTATGGATGAATTTTTGTGTGTGTTTGTTTGGTTGGTGTTGACAGCTTGGCAGGAGCTGATCCAGGATTATGACATCAGTTTTGGTGTTTCCTGTTGTCTTTCTTTGGCATTGAAATCTATCTGTCAGCATCTGTTAATGATCTGATGGTGTGTGTGTGTGTGTGTGTGTGTGTGTAGGAAGTGAAAAGCATGCAAAGCGCCTCTAGTTGGTTATTACCATCCAACAGCTTAGTTATGGTGATATTATAAATGTAATGTGTCAGAATAATCTGTAAATGGCCACTTTTGCTGAATGATGGTCAAACTGGTGTGGCAGAATGTTTCACAGTCTCGAGACTCTGAAGTTACATCTGCGATGTTAGTGTATGTGTGTCGTGTTTGCAACATTACACTTAGTTATCTAAAGAAGAGTCGAGGGTTGTTTGTGAAACCACACTCTCACTCCATCCTCTACTGTTATTGCTCATTTTACTGCAGCGTTTCGTGACTTTACATTTGCATTTTCTGCTTTGGCGGTCTGCCTTCCTCTAAGCACACACACACTCATATGTATTACTCATTAGTATGTAGATAATAACATACAAACTCAAATCAGTTTGTCATTAATTTGCTATTCTAGACTAACATTTCTTTACAACAAAAGCACACACAGACCAGTCAAGCTCCAAATAGTGAGAGAGGAAAAAAATAATTATTTTTTTCCTCTGAAATGTTACTCATATATTCTCATCTTCCAACTGTAGCCCAAATCACATGGAAATTGACATCAGTGATGCTAAAAGGAATTAGCTTCAAATGCTTGTTAATGCAAATATTTAATCAGCCAATCACACAGCAACTCACATGTAGTCATGGTCACAAGACAATATGCTTAACTGCTACGACTGCTCTGCTGGTTTGGGTAGGCAACGGAGTGGCTTACCATGCCAGTGACGTAGTTGAATGTTGAAATCCAACATGGCGGCGCCCGTGTAACAAAAACAACACTTTCAACGTACCATTTTATCCCTTTTAACAAATTCTGCCAGTTTTAAAAATTGCACCAATGCGAATAAATAAAATACATCTGTTATATAACCTTTTCTCAAATTTCAGTTCGGTTCATCTTTAAGAGATTTTGATTGTTGCATGTTTGTTGGTGCCAGACGAGCCGGTCTGAGTAGGGGAGAGCGATTTTTGGTTTTGGCTCAATTAATTAAAAAAATAATTAGGTTAGATTAATACTTTTTTTGATTAATACTCATTTTCTGCTACAAATGACCACTTGAAGTTTTTTCTAGGACCTACCATTTTCGTACAGTTGCACTGAAAGTGACAGAAGTGCAAATGTTGCAACTTACCCCATATGCGGGGTTAATTGTAACAGATAGAGGGGTTAGTTGTAACACTTGTGTGTAACACATAATTCAGTACTATTTTATTTGTATAGTTTGATATTGTTTGTGCATCTGTATAGACAGATATCCATACATCCATCCCTCATCCAATCATCCTTCTATTATGGATCAATATCATGGATAGAGACATAGAAAAGGGCTGCATAGTTTTGCAATAAATAATAATAAATGCAATTATAAATATTGTAATTGCAATTAAATTAGATTTGTGTGTGGCAGCTGCATGTACAATTATTATTATTATTATTAACAACAGTAATAATAATACAAATGAGCTTAAAATAAAAATTTAAAGGGTTTATTGCATTAATAACAGGCCATATTTTTAATAAATAAACAAGTTATCATTCATAGTACACTAAATTTTAAACATTTTAAATTCCAACATTGTTTGTGAAAGTTAACAAAGTTAAACGTATAAATAAATACTCAAACCTGAAAAGTTGTGTGGCTCCGTTTTCATTTGATTATCATTGTACACTTGGCGGCTTAGTGTAACACTCTGTTACAACTAACCCCGCTGTTTATTACATATTTTAAGCCTAGCTAACAGTCGCTAGGAATTGCTGATGTTTCAAAACGGTGCTATGTTTGAGCCAAAAAGACATTGATTAAGGCAATATAAAGTTAGATTTGGAAACGTATACACCCAACTCAGAAACCGAAAAAACCTATAATGAAAAAAATTACTTTCATGGTGTCAAAACACTCTTTGTCCAGTATCTTCACGAAATATAATCAAAACTTTCCGCAATTCGTGAGACCGTCTTCTGGCAGCAAGAGAAAAATAGCGGAAAGACAACCTGCTTGATCCTGACGAACTATGTAAACGGTCCGTGTTACATTTAACCCCGTTAGGTTGTGCCCCGTGCTCCCCTATTTCAGAAACTGCTGAACTACTGGGATTTTCACTCAAAACCATCTCTAGGGTTTACAGAGAATGGTACAAAGAAATATCCAGTGAGCGGCAGTTCTGTAGGCGAAAGCGCCTTGTTCAATTCCAGAGGTCAGAGGTGAATGGCCAAGACTGGTTTGAGCTGATACAATAGAAAGCCAACAGCCACTCAAATAACCACTCATATAATAACCCAGGTCTGACAGAAGAGCATCTCTGGACACACAATACAACGAACCTTGAAGCAGATGGGCTACTACAGGAGCAGAAGACCCCATCAGGTACCACTCCTGTAAAGATAAGAACAGGAAACTACAACAGAAGACTATAATTTTCACTGAGTCACCAAAATTGGACAATAGAAAATTGGAAAAATTTTCTGATCAGTCTTTTTTACTTTTGCTGAAACATTCAGATGGTAGGATCAGAATTTGGCGTAAACAACATGTAAGCATGGGTCCATCCTGCCTTGTATCAGTGTTCAGGTTGCTGCTGGTGGTGTGAGTGATATTTTCTTGGCACACTTTAGACCCTTTATTACAAATTGAGCATCATTAACGCCACAGCCTGCCGGCGAGTGTATGATGAATTGTGTGTGAAAAATGAGAGGTGCTGCACAGAGGAGAGACCGAAACTAGAAAAATTATGTTTAGATGCATATATATTTTTTAACTGTAAAATTGTATTCAGCAAGAACGCAATAAATTAAATGAGTCCGATGTGACAGTAAAGACAATATTTCATTGTTTCCACAAAAAAAAAAAAACACTGATGCATTGATAAAAATAAGAAATGTTGCTTGAGCACCACATCTGCATATTAAAGTAATTCTGAAGGATCACTGTGACACAGAACTTTGCCATCACAAAAGTAAATAACATTTTAAAATATATTAAAATAGAAAACAGTTATTTTAAATTGTTTAAATTTCCTACACTCAAAAAAATTAAATGTTGGCTTTAATTAATTTTAATTTGTCAACAGGTTCCACATAACTGGATTACGTTAAACTAAAATGTTCATGTAACTTCAACATAATAGAATGATGTAATTTTAATTAATCCAATTTAAGTAGTCTCAACTGTGAATTTTTAAAGGCTTCCTGTTATGATTCAAAGGCATTTTATTATATTCATTTATCCATTTATATTTCATTTGATTCAGTGACATTTAATTAAATTGATAGACTTTAGCTAGCTATTTGCTAGCAGAAGCACATATTAGCATCTTGAATGCTAAGATTTACATGCTCCTTCATTCAAAGCAATTGAAAATAATGAAAACAGTTCACAGCCAAACAAAATGCTCCACTCTTCTCACAATGGTAACCCACTGTAATTTAAATGGTTTAATAATTCCAATATACTTTAACGTTTAAACACGATTACACACTATCTAAGTCTTCCCTTTTCTAAATTTCTCAAAAAAACATTTATTTCCTCTTAATTCAACCATATGCAAAGCATGCTGGGAACTGAAAGCACTGCCCAGTTTCAGTTAAGGCAACACAAATCAATCATGTAATCCAACACAAACGGATTAAGTAAACTTAGGTTGTTCTGTAGATTTAAGCAGATTGAACACAATAAAATTAAGTTCGGGCAAAATGGCAGTCGGCTCGCACTATACTGCCACCCTCTGGATGTACACTTTTTTACTTAACATAAATGGTTTGTGTTTAGACAACACATTAGGATTTTGTACTGTCAAGTTCAGAACACAATTACATAGACCTTAATAGAAAAAGAACCATGTAAAGTCAAAAAACACAATTATTATAAGTAAACTATAAATATATTATGTAAAGTGCACAACCTCCCTAGTTCATTTTTTTCAGTGTACTATTACTATTTTACAGCATTTTGATCAAATGAATGCAAGGATTTCTTTCAAAAACATACAAATCTACAAAAAAATCATACCTTCTTGAATGGTAGAGTATATTTGTTTATTTAGCCTGTGTTGCTAAGTTTACTTGCTGCATTAGATCTTCATTGAAGCATTCTGCAGCTGCATGCTGTACTATAGCTGAGTTCACACACTCACACAGACATACACTCTCAGCCAGAGGATCACTAGACTGAATTATAGAAACTGCTGCAGTCATCAATCCATTGCTGTTGTGGGGCATGCTTGGTAATGGAGTGTGCCAAACCACATCTCTCTTCTGTTTCTATGTGCTATTGAAAGGCTTCTCTTCTCCAGCACTGTCTTAAATATCCAGACACCTGACAGCCAATTTGAACCCTGCCTGAGCTGTCTCATATCTCAGATAAAACCTGATGACAGAAGAGTTTTACATGAATATGTGCCTGTCATATTAGGAGTTTGTTTGTGATAAAAGGCATGACTAAGAGTTTAGCTATAAAAAGAAAATATAGAAATTCATAAACTACACAGAGACAGAAAGTCATCTTTTATAGACCTATTACTCTGCAATATGAATGAATTTACACATACATTTGATCTGTTAATTTCTTGAAAATTCGCAGTCATTTTGAACATAAATGAATAAATTGTTTTTGTTGTATTTATCACATTGAAGTGTCTGCTAAATGTAAAATAATGTAACTAAAAATAAATGTAAAAGTAAATAAATTGCTTAAAAATTGTTCATTGACATTTTATGACACCTAATTTATTATCACTTTTGTTAGCAAATGGAACCTTATTGTAAATGTTTTCTTTATGCTGTGCTTGCTACCTAGCGGTGTGAACGTCAGCATCACACTACTATGCAATGGTGCAGTCTTGATTTGTTTTTTCTGCCAAAAAAGTATCTGATAATTGGGAAATTGCCAACATAAAGTGAGTAGTATCCACCTGTGATCTTATTATGTTTGCCCTGAGGCAAGCCGCTCCATGTAAAATAAAACTGCTTTTAGTGCACCTTTAGTAGCTGTTTACACGACACCATTTTGAACTAAAAAACGTAACTTTCTATGCGTCGTTTACACAACAATGAAGTTTTGGGTGCCTGAAAACGCAAAGTTTTGAAAACTGGGTTTCAAAGTGCCAGTTTTTTGAAAAAACGTCTCTGTGTAAACAACAAAAATGATGATGTCTGTGCTCATGCATATTGCGTCTTTCAGTCTATCGTTTTCTTCGCCATCTAATGGCCTGGCAGCAGAATATAGGGTTTTTATTTGCTTTTGCGGATGGGGATCATTTTGACAATTGTGTTCGCTCTGTACGTGGAAAACTCAAAGGAAAAACTTCTCAGTTTTAAGTATGTCATGTAAACGTACCCTCAAAGATGTATTACATTTTTCCAACCCTAACCAAACAGACCTGAACAAGCTAATCAAGTTCTTCAGAATAACTAAAATGTTATAGGCAGGTGCGTTTGATCAAGGCTTGAGCTAAACTCTGCAGGAAAGTGAACCTCCAGTGCCGGAGTTGAGAACCTCTGTCTTGATCAGCCACAACATTAAAACCACTGACAGGTGAAGTGAATGACATTAATTATGTCATTATAATGGAACCTGTCAAAGGGTTCGGATATATTAGGCAGGAATTCTTAAATTCTAAAAAATGGGCAAGCGAAAAGATCTACAGTACGTAAGTGACTTTGACAAGGGCCAAATAGTCACGACTAGGTCAGAGCTTCTCCAAAACAGTAAATCTTGTGGGTTGTTCCTGGTACCCAGCAAACACAGAATGTTCCCCTAACGTTCCTGAATGGTCCCATAAGGTTATTTTTTGGGAACCAAACAAGAGCGTTTATAGGAACGTTCCATGTAGGTTATTTTTAGGTTCCATTTTTATAACGTAAGGAGAATGTTCCGGGAACATTCCCTTAACCTTAAGGGAAAGTTCTAGGAACGTTCTGGGAACCTAAATTTGTTTGCTGGGTATGCAGTGGTTAGTATTAACAAAAAAGTGGAGCCGGGATGGAACTAGTGAATCGGGTCATGGGTGCCCAAGACTCATTTACCCCTTTTCCACCAAAAAAAGAAACTGGTTCGGAACTGGTGCTGGTTCAAAGTTGGTTCGAAGTTGGTTCAACTTGCGAACCGCTTCAGAACCTGTTTGTTTTTCCACTGACTAGAGCCGCCCAGGGAACTACGTCGTTACGTCACTGTGTACGTCGCCATACGTCTTAGCTAGAACCGCTTGCAAGTACAACATTACTTTGGGATTTTCTCTAACTCATGTATCAAGAGAGGCTTTAAAAACAATCGAAATGTGTAATGCTGCGTTCACGTGCTATGGTAATCATGGTAAATACCAAAATTCGACGTGGAAAATGCACATGAACACCCTCATGTGGTATTTTCCACTGGGCAACTCGTAGAATATTTTGATGGACGAGTTGCCGGAGGAGATAACCTTGTGAATCGTGAATGGTAAAAATATGTACTATTCGTGGTCTAGATAGAAAATATACAGCATATCATTTACCGTTTGAGTTTTTATAAATCATTTTCTTGCTGTTGCAGATGACTTAAGCAGTCTAAAATAGTTTTAGCTAAATAACAGGTCTGGATCTCCATCTTTTTACCAGATTACGACAACAAAAGCTCTTGAACGCAACACACTGGTAAATACCAGTTCACAAGTGGAAAATATCCTATTTTCCATAGCACGTGAACACAGCATAAGTCTTTTAATATTTTCGTTTGGTATGTAATCTTTTCTGATAAGTTATGTACCCCTGTCTTGTGTCTATAATGTCTTCAATAAAAAAAATTGGGAAAAAAAATAAAAAATAGAAACGCTTGCGTTAACTTCAAGCATAACAATTACAAAGGCGGACTCCATCGTGTTTCTGCAAATGTTTCTCTCTGGCTTTGCGGTCCTTTATTATGGTCAGAAAAGATGTTTAGAACACATCTAAACCCGCCCCCAGCCCCCGACGTAAGCATGACGTGGTAAAAGAACGGTTCTAGTCCAGCAAAGAGTTTCTGCCGCTTTGGAACCAGTTCTCCTGGCCGAGAAACGGTTCTTTGGCTGCCGAAACACAAAGAACTGGTTTGCGCGCAGGCACCAGCTCCTGAACCGGCTCTCAAAATGCTTTGGTGGAAAAGGGGCTATCTGATGCATTTCATGAGTTCACACTTACAAATAAGTCAGATGAGAATAAATGCGTATTTGGCACGCTGTCCGAGGAGAGGCCCAAACCCAGAGTACTCCCCTGTATTGCTGGTTGTAGAAGTAACCAGGCGAGTGTGAGGAGATGGGATGGTGGGGGATGCTGAAAAACTGTTGAGGAACATTGGTGAGTCAAATGAGTATATAATAGGCTAGGTCTCCACCTCTAGCTGATTACTTGACATGTTGATTACTGATTGTCGACATCTGGTTGGAATGATGTGATAATTGGGTCAATTATTTGAACATGCTCCTCCTGAGCTTTGTTTATAAAACATCATATGTGGAGCGAAGGCTAGTCTGGTCTGATCACTGAAGAGGTACTATAGCTCAAATTGCAGAAAAATGTAATGCTGCCCAGGATAGAAAGATGTCAGAACACACAGAACTTCGCAGTGTTACGTATGCTCTGGACAATGTTCTACTGGGTGGGAACCCTTGGCTCCTGGCATTCATGTGGATGTTATTTTGACACGTGCCAACTACCTAAAGATTGTTGCAGACCATGTACACCCCTTAATGTCAATGATCAGTGTTCAGTGATGGCAGTGGCCTCTTACAGCAATATAATGCATAATGCACACTGCCACGCTGCACACATTGTTCAGCAATGGTTTAAGGAACATAACAGAATTCAAGGTGTTTCCCTGGCCTTCAAATTCCCCAGATGTCAATCTGATTGAGCATCTATGACTATGTTTACATGCAGCTAATAACCTGTTCAAAACCGGGATATTGGCAATAACCCAGTCGCAAACGGCCATGTAAACACCGGCAAAAACCCGAATATGCTCATATCCCGGATTTCAAAAACCGGGATATTATACCTGAGGTAACCCTTTTCAAACCCAAATTTTTGGTCATGTAAACTCGTATCGACATATCCCCATAGTGATTTGTGTTCTGCATTCTATTCGCAAGGAATCTTGGTCTTTTGAGTATAGAAACTTCTCGGCGCATACAAAAATCTGAATTTAGTATTCCGGAAGTAAACATGGTGAGACCAGGCGAGACGCAACACAGCATACTTTTAGTGAGCTCAGTAATGTTACCAGCATCAAAGCAAGCGCAAACAAAGGCGATCGCTATCTGCCCCAATCTATTCATTATCTGCGTGCTGCTGTTGTTGTTGTTTTTGGATACAGAAGAATCGGAAATGACGTATTTTGCGTCTTAAGGTTGTCCGTACGTCTAGATGCTAACCGCGCATCACCGTTTACATCGGTATATTGCAATTCCATGTATACAGGATAAACTCTCTCTGCTCACGCATGTAAATGGGTTATTCCTAATGTTTCAGAAACCCGAATAGTGACCTTAAGCCGACCATAACCCGAAAATTGGCTGCATATAAACGTCAATGGGATGTGCTTGACCAACAAATCTGATCATGGCAGATCCACCTCCAAATTGCAGGACTTAAAAAGGTCTGCTGCTAATTTCTTGGCGCCAGATCCCACAGGATGTGTTTAGAAGTCTTGTGGAGTCCATGCCTTGACAGATCAGAGCTGTTTTGACAGCACGAGGAGGACCTACATGATATTAGCCAGCAGGTGGTTTTAATGTTGTGGCTGATCAGTGTAGTGGCCATCATGTTGAGATAACATGACCAGTCAAGCAGCTCGTTTTATTTCTAAAACCTGTTATCAGTGAGTTTTTTTTTCTCCACATGGAGGGAAACACTTAAAAAGTACAGAATGGGTGTATTGAGTGACAGGGCTGTAAGTCTGTGCCATCACAGGGCCCCAGAGGGCCTGGGATAAGTAGGTCTGCTAAAGGAGATGGAGCTATCTCAGTGCCTGAGTGCAATTTCCAAATTTCCTGCCAATGACAGCAATCAGTCAGAGCTCTGGGAAACCACATTGAATAATTTAGCTTAATTATGACTCTGTGTGCATTATTCAATGACCTTTTTTTTAAACTCTCTTGGCCCGCTGTGATTTTTGGGAGGGTAATTATGAATATGTGGTGGAGAGACCTTTTCTAATTAGATAATACAGCCTTTGATTGTTGTGTATGTAGAAAGCCAATGTCTCTCCTGTTGTTTGTCTCACTACATTTACAGCATACAGGCATTTATTTTGGTTTGGTTTGGCTGACATAGATGCCTGAAAAACTTTGTTGTTGTGATTAACATACACACAATACAGGGAGCTTTTCCCGCACCACTACCAACATGCTGCTTTAGCAAGGTTTTGTGAAAAAGTTTCAGCTTTTAGATATCAAGGGTTCATCAAGTTATTATCCATCCTCGATCACTTTGAAGTCCCCGTGAACTGGAAGTTGCAACCAATTTTATTTCAGTGTTGTGACGTACTTTAGAGAGAAATTAAACTTAAATGAGAAAAATAGAGGGTGTGGCTTGTCTTTTCTAACAGGAACCTGATTTGATCCAGAATTTCATTCAGGCAGCAGCTGGGCCTGAAATTAACACCCGACCACCTGCCAAATGCGGGTGAATTTTGCTATTGGCGGGTAACCCTGTCAATCTACCTGCCACGTTGGCAGGTAGCCAATGAGAATTGAGTGATTCATTAGAATTTTTACATTTTAACGAAGTCTGCCATTGCGTTGGACTTTAGCTAAAATGTGGCGGCACATTACTGCACATTAAAGATGAGGATGAGAAAAGAAAAGTAAAAGAAGACATTTTAAAACAGAGTGGACAATTGGCGGCAATGGCAAGGTTCGTGAGCGGCTGATTTATGACAGCGACTGTTGTTTTGTAACGTTCATGCGATCAGAAAGAAGATGAGGCCCTTTTCTGACTATTGTTATGTTTGGATTTGGGAGTATTAAACTGTTGGTGAGATGGGATGAGATAATGTAACGCTGACGTAGGTTACAGTACAGTGACAGTTGCACAGATGTGTGTGCGTGTGCGTGTTGAACCGGTAAGAAAATGTCCGGTACCCGGTAAATTTGCCAGTAATAGCAATAATTTAGTTCATAGTTAACTGTTCCTGAACGCTGTAACTAAAAGCTGTTAAGACCTGTCTACGTGACTAAATCAGCCATCAACACAGTCGCGTGTGATTTGTTTACATACGAGCTGCGGTAACTTAGGTCTACCTTTTGAGTATATACTATATAGCCTATACTACATATGTTGTGTGTGTGTCCATCAATGAATAAAAAGATTTAAAAAAAAATTATGTTCTTAAAGTTATTATTACTTGACAGCACTTAAATTTGTATTCTTACAAGTTAAAGAACTATATTGTGTGAAATTCCGGGGGTTTTTTCTCTCACATGAGGAAAAAAAATGTCTGGTAAAAAGTCTCTGTGGCAGGTGAATTTTTAAATCCACCTGCCACAGTGGCCAGTGCGACGAAAAAGTTAACTTCAGGCCCTGGGCAGCAGACTGTCATTTGTGGGGGCATGGTTAAGGATGTTAAGCCGAAGCCCAACCCGTCAAACTGACATCATCAGAGAAGAGCCGTCATTGCAGAGGGGAGGAGTATTTTCAGATTTTAATTAAAGATTACGAAGGCAATTTTTTGGGGGTGTGGATTGACTTGAATTCATGGATGAATAGTTCAGTTGTTTGATTTCATGTGTACTTTAAGTCAGCTTTGATGAAACTCCTCTCAACTAGCGCGTCTTTTTAAAGTGACTAGCACCCATAACATGTATACACATAAAACATAAGTGCAGTGTTGGGGAGTAGTTAACTACAAGTAGTGAAGCTACTAACTTAACTACATTTTTCAATAGCTTGGCAGGAGCTCAGTTGCTTTTTAAACAGTGTAGCTTTTACAGTAGCTAACTACTTTTTGCAGCAAGTAGCGGTTTAGTTCGAGCAAAAGCTACATTGCTACATTGTCGAGCCTGCGTGAATCAGCGCGGTGCAAGGATATTCTTCTTCTTGTTAGATTACAAACTTATTTTTTTGCCATTACCGCCACCTGTTGTTTAATCACGCATCTTGCGGCTAACGGTTCACTGACGTACAGAAGTGGGGACACACCCATATTATGATTAGCTATATAGCAAGACGTGACGGCAGATTTGGAGGATGGAGAAACAACTAACGTTAATTACCCATGGCCTCATTTGTCTAAGTTCAATCAGTATTTTTGAGAAAATGTTCTACATGCAATTTACGTTGGATGTATATTTCGTTCTTGCAATGGTGTAGGCTATTCGTTGCAATTTTGACAAACAGTCTGAGATATTTGAGTGTTGTGTGTAATAAAACAATACTCTTTGAAATCGTAATTGCATTGCCTTGTTTTAAACACTAAATATTTTACTTAAAACATTCCTCAGACACTTATTCAGTTATTTATAATATACGTTGTTAAAAAAAGCAAAAGTAGTTTCAATGTAGCTAGCTACTTTTTTATAGTAACTTGGAGTGTAGCTAACTACTTTTCTAAACGGGTAGCTTGACTGTAGTTAAACTACTTTAACTTACGAGTAGCTTGTAGCTTGTCAAACTACAGTTTCAGAGTAGCTTCCCCAACACTGCATAAGTGTTGACAAATATCAGAGTTTTAAAATCAAACATTTTAAAAGAGAACAATACATCACGGTTGTTTAAACCAATGAGCATTTAGCTGTGTCGTCAGCAAGTTGTTTTCCATCATGCTTTTCATCAGCGCAGTCGGTGGAGAGCAATAAAAAACAAATATATGTTGCTGTCTAGTCTAAAAATCACCTCAGATTTTGGAACAGAAAGTTGAAGTTGTCCTTTTACTTATTATAAACGTTTCCAGGCATGTTGCATAACTTGCTTTCTGGAAATAATCTTCTCAGGTTACCATAATTGTGTGCCAAAAGAACAGGATAGTGGGGAAAGAGAGAGAGGGAGAGAATACATTTATCAACATTACACTGCCCCTTGGTGGCTACATGTCATTAATTACACTTCTAGAGTAAGATTCTGCCCACATTGTCCTGCTTAGTAGCTTGTTTCATATGCTGTTATTGAAATGGCCACTGTTTATTGGCCACTAAAACTGACATGAAATTCTTTTGGTCTATTGCAGAAAAGCACTGCTCAACTGAAATGGTTTCCAGGCTTCAGTACCAGTTTACCAGTTAGATGTTATTAGATGGCTGCACAAATAATGATTGAACACCATGGTCTCTGTGCCAATATTATGAAGTGCGTGAATTTTAGTCAAAATTTATCACATGGTTGCCATGTGACAACGCGTTCTCATCCCAAGGCGTCATATACTGATGCTTTTTCCAATGCGTATACATCCAACGCACATGGCACACTTTAGCGTCAATATAACACGCTTTGGTTATGGGTAGGTTTAGGTGTGGGGTAGGGTTAGGGTTAGACCACTAGGAGGCGCCTTCTGGCCCATATAGATCGACGTCTCATATTGACGCTAAAGGATTCCATGTGCGTTGGAAGTACAGTATATGCATTGGCAAAAGTGTCAGTATATGATGCCTTGGGATGAGAACAGGCTGAATGTGACCATCAATCCAACTGATAAAAAAGTTGAGGTTCTGTATAGATTAAATATTTTAACCAAATTAATTACATTATTTTTGGTGGCTATTAAGTATAGCATTGACTTGATAGAAAAATTGTTGCTTGAATAATGTATATTGTTGTATTTCCATATCTGTGACAGACAGTAAATACATTTATTTTACAAATATTTCGGTAACACTTAATTTTACGGTGTCCGTGATACAGAGTAATTACTTAATTAATTACTTAGTAGTAAACATTGTAATTAACATGTAACTAAGTTATGTAACAGCCTGTACTTACAGATTGTAATTACACTCATGTAATAAGCAGCTACTGTTACACATGTGTAACAGGCCAAGTCGGTTACATACGTGTTAATGACTTGGTACAATGTAACAAATACTTAAATATGTTACTAAGGTAAAAAGCCTGCACTTACACATGGTCATTTTGTACCTTCTAATATAAAGTGTATCAAGTACTTAAGTGCACTGAAGTGCAATAAAGTGTATCTACATACCTTATCCATCTAAATTAACCCTCTAGTTCACAGCTTAAATATATACAGTAGCTTCTTAATTACATTCAATTTACATAATATTGCACGGGTATATTAAGCTACGTAAAATAAAGTGTATCAAGATTGTACTTAAGTGTACTTCATGTGTATCTACATTCCTTATCCATATGTTCTTTAGTTTGAATTAGGCCTAACTCCCTTGTTCACAGCATGCGGTAGCTTCCTAATTACTTTGCAATTGCATAACATTACACAGGGATAAGCTATGTAAAATAAAGTATATCAAGATTGTACTTAAGTGTACTTAATGTGTATCTACATACCTTGAAGTACACTTAAGTACAATCATTATGCACTATTTTAGAAGGTACAAGATGACCATGTGGAACTGCAGGCTTTTTTCACACCTTAGTAACATATTTAAATATTTGTTGTTATATTGAGTAGTACAGCATACTTTTTTGCTGTTTATATCAGATGTTGCTGTGGTCTCTATACTGTCACACCATTTCCAAACATTGCATTGTTGCAGTTTGTGTTTGATACTGAGAGATACCAACACATTCTCATCCTCTATCGTCATATAGAACGGTATATGACAAAACGGCGCTATACTACGCACATGGCATCCGTTATCGTTAATATAACACGCTATATTGTCATATAGCGTTCTATATGACGATAAAGGATGAGAACGGGGCTTGAGATACATAGTGCCAGCACAGTGAAATGTGTTGAATTGCATTTTATAGTTTGTTGACCTCTGAAGGGGAAGCCTGCTGTCATTCAAGGAATAGGTTTTGCACACATAACACACATACACACACAACTGCTCTTGCAAACTATTAGTATATAAATAATAATGACAACAACAATAAGAACATTTATTTCTTATTGTAATTCTTTGAGTTTGAGCTTAATTCTCTGATGACTGTTTTCCTCTCATCACAGTGTTCACATCGGCGTCGTAACAAAAATCTGTCAGTCATAGAACACTTGATGACTCATAGCTAATAATTTATTTATTTATTATATAAATGGCTCGTTAATATATTTATGACAACGCTGGTCTAGAATTTTTTTGGAAGTCGTCTGCTTCAGAGATAAAATGTGCTATTTATGATGTATTTTGATGAAAAATGACAATTCAAACAACCGATTGGCTACTGTTTCCAAGATATTAAAGTTTTTACCTTTGATGAAACAATTTTAAGCATAATTTCCATTCTCATTGACCCTGAAATAGTTATTTAAGAAGCAAATAGTTATTTTAGAAGCATTTTGGCTGTAGACCAGGGTAATATAACTTAATTGAATCAACTCTCTCCATAAAGCACCAAATTAAGCCACTGAATACATGTTTTATGAGAGAGAAAAATGTTAAAAAAGATTTGAGTTGTTCCATTTTTATAGGAAAATATTTTTATTTTATTTTATTTTAAGGAAAATCCTTATGGGCAACACAGCTTAAACCAACAAAGGCAGCCTTTGGGTGGTTTAAGCTATATTTTAGAGCAAGCTTGAGATCAAGAAATTGTCTTAGCTGCTTATGAACTCAGTAGCCTGGTTCAACCAGACTCTAGTACATTTCATTTGTACATAGAGTCTGGCCCCCCTCCATTGAGAAACGTTTCCTTCCTTGTAGGCGGGTTCACTGTTAAAGTTCAAAACTATTGGATCTGCCCAGAGTCACTCAGGATCTGCCATAGCCAATCGCTAACGTGTGGTCGTGAGTGACGTATTTCATGCGCCGAAACGGCTGGAAACAGCAAGTCCGAATATCAGAGGATTATGTTTACAATAGGATTTCAGTCAACGAGACCTGCAGGTTTTGTTAATCTAGGAACAACTATTAATTCGAAATGTATATTTGACACGAAAGACAGCGATGTATTCATTCAATGGTCGTATTCATTCAGCCGTGTCTAATCATTACAAATATGCAGACGCCGCTGCGGTCATTTCTGATCTGCCGCAAATGCTGTAACAGTTACACTGAATGATCTGTATATGTGTAATAAATAACAACTTTTCATATAACGTCTTATTGTTTCTTAATTTGCTTAATTATGGTCTTCAAAGTATGTGTTTGTACCATAGACTGTGGTTTGTACATTTTTATATGGCATTTTTTATTAAAACAAATTAACCATCTAAAACTGAAAATATGGTCTTCAAAGTATGGGTTTTCACATTTTTATTTATGACAATTATTTTAAAAAAATTACAACCAATTTGTATGATTTACATGTAAAACTGACACACCAACCTCCTGCGCGAGTAGACAAAGGGGCTCAAAGTCTTCTGTTCACTACAAGAATCCGTAAATTTACTGTTGGGAATATGAGCTGACATGACTCCTGAGTGCATATTCAACAACAGTTTCAGTAGCCAGGACTCAGGGCTTCCAAACACCAGGCTACAGCGTCCGTTTAAAATGTCACGGTCATCGTGCACACCGAGCGCTGCCCAGCACAAACTTCCAACCTTTCTGCCTCATTCACTTGATCCTCCGTTAGTGCAACAAGAGGTGAGACGATAACAATCCGGCTTTAAATTCTGTATATTCGGCAGTTTCTTTTCCAACAACGGACCGAATAGCATTTCTCACGTCTTTCTCCACTACCAAACTCAAACTGACGCGCGCTACATCAACGTCATCATTCTCAGCCACTCCCTCTATTCGCTGATTGGTCCTACAAAAAATTGATTTCTGGAAACCTAAGGCTATGGAGCGATCCCAGACGTAGTACTGAAGGAAAATGAAATTGAGCGGAAGTGCGTAGGAGGGCGCAGCCAGGCTATGAACTCAGGCCATAAGCAAACAAATTTCAATTTCAAGCCAGCTGGGTCTTTAGATTGACAGTTTTATAGGTCCATAAAAAATGCAGTTTGAGAGCAAATGTGCTGGTGTTAATATATTGATGTGAGGTCAGACAAGAAATCGCTCACCAATCAGGACACTATGACCCTGCAGTCACACACGGTGCCTCACTCATTCAAACCATCTATTGATCCTTCTGTGAACAGATCTCTTGGTGCTCACTCATGTGTTGTGATGGGCAGTTTGATGAATGTGATGGGAATGTACTCTGGGAAATTCCCCCATTCTGTACATGTTCAATTGTGGATGAGAAATCATTCTTTATCACAAATTTTGCCCATTTCTTTTAGATATATAATGTACAAATATCTTTCAGTGCCCACAATGCTGTGCTTTAGGAGATGTGACATACATCAGACCCACAGTTAATGTGTCAGCATTTTTCCCCCAAGCATTTTTTTTCCAGCACAGAACTTTTTGTTCAGTGCTGCATCACTCTTTTTTGTGCAATATTCTTTGCATTGTTACCTTTCCAGAAAACTAGGGGAGGTTAGATTAATACTTACACAAGCAACATACACATCTCTACTACAAATGACCACTTAAAGTTTTTTTCTAGGACCTACCATTTTCGTACAGTTGTACTGAAAGTGACAGAAGTGCAAATGTTGCAACTTACCCCATATGCGGGGTTAATTGTAACAGATAGAGGGGTTAGTTGTAACACTTGTGTGTACCACACATAATTCAGTACTATTTTATTTGTATAGTTTGATATTGTTTGTGCATCTGTATAGACCGATATCCATACATCCATCCCTCATCCAATCATCCTTCTATTATGGATCAATATCATGGATAGAGACATAGAAAAGGACAGCATATTTTTGCAATAAATAATAATAAATAAAATTATAAATATTGCAATTAAATTAGATTTGTGTGGCAGCTGCATGTGCAAATATTATTATTAATAATAATAACAACAGTAATAATAATACAAATGAGCTTAAAATAAAAATTTAAAGGGTTTATTGCATTAATAACAGGCCATATTTTTAATAAATAAACAAGTTATCATTCATAGTACACTAAATTTTAAACATTTTAAATTCCAACAATATTTGTGAAAGTCTAACAAAGTTAAATGTATAAATACTCAAACCTGAAAAGTTGTGTGGCTCCGTTTTCATTTGATTATCATTGTACACTTGGCGTCTTAATTGTAACACTCTGTTACAACTAACCCCGCTGTATATTACATATTTTAAGCCTAGCTAACAGTCGCTAGGAATTGCTGACATGTTTCAAAACGGTGCTTTGTTTGAGCCAACAAGACAGTGATTAAGGCAATATAAAGTTAGATTTGGAAACGTATACACCCAACTCAGAAACCGAAAAAATACCTATGACGAAAAAAATTACTTTCATGGTGTCAAAACACTCTTTGTCCAGTATCTTCACAAAATATAATCAAAACTTTCCGCAATTCGCGGGAGACCGTCTTCTGGCAGCAAGAGAAAATATAGCGGAAAGACAACCTGCTTGATCCTGACGAACTATGTAAACGGTCCGTGTTACATTTAACCCCGCGCTATGTTGTGCCCCGCGCTCCCCTATACAATAATGTTTCATTTGTTTACATTAGTTAACATTGGTTACCATTAACAATATTCTGCAGCATTTATTATATCTTATGTTAATCTTCAAACATTGTTGTGGACAACATTGTGCAGTATTTTAGCATTTCACGTTCCATAGTCCTGAAGTCAATGGATATGCTTTTTGCAAACAAAGACTGAAAGAGTTGTCGTAAAGTGATGCTTTTTATTGAAGTCACACTTTTGACATCTGCCAATTGTATTCACACTTTAAAATTAATAAAAGTTGTGCTCATTTGTGAATATTATCACATTCATTAGAATCATAAGCTTTTGTTATGCACAGACCTTATTTTCTGTATATCCTATTAGAAAAAGGGTTCTATATATGTAGCA
Organism: Hybognathus amarus; assembly: GCA_030378365.1. NCBI lineage: Eukaryota > Metazoa > Chordata > Actinopteri > Cypriniformes > Leuciscidae > Hybognathus > Hybognathus amarus. The sequence continues at coordinate 240,583 of JAQIUQ010001898.1, read as the reverse complement.
TATGGTTCTTTAATCAACTGCAAAGGACCTTGTATGCAAAAAATGATGATAATGAGAAGAAAGAACCCTTTTGGCTCAAAGGGTTCTCTATTATTCATTCATATATTACTTTATTCTGCAACATTTTGCAGTTGTAATTAAATTATTGTTTATTATACTGTTGTAGTAACTTAATATATACCATTTTAATCATGCTTATTTTTGAAGGATAAAAACTGAAATGGCACTCTTCGTGTGATATTGATTAATTGCATTTTTTAATCCCCATTTCTTGAATTTTGTGATCATTCATGCATTGCATTTTAGGGGTTCCAAATATGTAGCGGTTTAGAACCTTTAAGGTTCTATATAGAACCTTTTCTTCTAAGAGTGTGGGTTTTTGTGGTGGGACAAAAACTCTGGTGAATGTGATGCTAGTCTTGCATAACCAGATCTTCAATAGGCCATCAGACTGGCATATAAAGCAACCAGTCATTAGTTTTGTTCAGACGTCATGTTTAGGGGAGTGAAAATGTAAAGTCGAATGTCCCTACAATAATAGACTCTTGGAAAACTCTTGGACATATTTTTAAAGAGTCTTTACAATTTACTTCACATACTTTTCACAGACCAGTGTTTAGTTTGTCCTGATAATTATCGTATTGTTATAGTTGTAAACACAGCGACTTTATTCTTCTGTGAGGGGGTTAAAGGACTTCCCCGCACTTTTCTGGGAAATCTTGTAGAATTTAGATGATGCCTTTGAAACTTCTGAAATGTTTCCAATTTTGTGTGCCATATGCATCAGACATTCAACCAACAGTCTATGGGCGTGACATCTGAGACTAGGGTGATGCTAACTTCTGGGTTGGTTTACAAAATTACATCATTACCACATTATGGGGAGGCCTTAAATTCAAAAAGGCTTAGATCCACTGTCCTATTTGATGCCCAATGGGGTCCTAAAATTGGAGACCACATTGGAATTTAAAAATCTGTCGTGAAATAATCAGAAATATTTCAGATTCTGCATGATTTTATGAAGAAAATGTGTGATGTGATCATGTGGCTTGTAACAAATCAGCTCTTTGGAATATTAATAATCAATAATAACTTGTTATTATTACTTATGAATATTTGGGTCAGTTAATTGGATTAACTTGATGTGGCTGAATTAATATTACAATCAATTAATCAGTTTGTGCAACAAACTCTTTGATTATTCATTTATTCTAAGAAAAAGGTAACTTCCTTGGCCACAGAAGAATAATTATTTCTTAGCTTGTACAGCGCTTTGAGCATGTAGCCAAATCAAAATCGTAAAGGGTCCCCGTATTGCAAACAGAACAGAACAAAATACATGCTATGTACAAGTTTTATTAACTAAATATACATATTTATATAAATATAAATAAACTAAACAACATACACACATGAATACATAAATAGGTGAGAAATAGAATGAAACCGAAAACAGAACTAATGAGAAGAGAAGAAACATCAGCATTTCATTTTCAAAGCATCAAATCAAAAGTATACTTGCATGCCTGGGTAGTGTACACTATTATCAAAGTTGTTGAAAACTGAAGTTGTTGATGAGTCATTGTGCACTCCTGAGGTTGTCCTTTTCAGTTGGTAAGGTTGCAGTGTCTGAATTGAAGAAAATCAGTCTGACTCCCTTTTTGGAGTATGAAAGCATGGCCAATGGCCTGCTGGGCCCATTGGCTTCAGTGAAAAGGGCCCCTTTTCAGTATCAGCAGAAGCAGTGTTGTGGCCAGATGCGAAAAACCAAGAGAGGGAGGTCACGGTGGACTCTCTAAATAAAGCCTGAGAAGACCCTACCTCTCTCTGTTTGCTTTACCAACCTCTGCCTCAACCTTTTTCTGTTCAGCAATGCTCATAAGAAATCCACACTGCATTCTAAAGGAAGGTGATGTACATCAAAGTGTGAGTTATTAGCTGAGGATTAATTAGGTTGGAGACATAATAATAATAATAATAAGATTAATTTATATAGTGCCTTTCCCAAGCTCAAGGACGCTTCACAATGACAGTAAATACAACAATTACACATAAACAGACAATTTACATAACAGTGCAGGGACAAGAATGTAAGACAATGACATTTGCCCAGTCCAAGTAATGAGCGAATGCAGTTGCAAGTCGCATTACATTTGCAATACATAGAAACATAGAAACAAAGTCAACAAACATTATTATACACAGCCTAGTGTACAGTTGGAGTAAAGATGCAAAAATGATTGGAGCCTGAGTTAATATTGTGACTGTGTTATGTCAAATTAACTTTTCTTTGATTGAAATACTGGTTAAACAAATGTGTTTTGAGTTTATATTTAAATTCGTGCAATGTGGTGGTTGTCCTGAGAGCCAATGGAAGAGAGTTCCAAAGCTTAGGGACGATTACAGAGAAAGACCTGACACCCATAGATGATAGACGAAATCTCCACTCACATATGAGATCACAGCCAGAAGATCGGAGAGTTCGAAGGGCAGACATAATACAGATGAAATTATATTGACCATTGGTTGGTTGTACAAACACATACTCGCCAATCAAACATACCATGATATACATAACAGTAGACGAGACAGTAAATCCTCATCGTCCCCAGTTTCTGGGATGCAAACTTCGGGAACTTTCGGGGGTGGGACTTGTGCGCTGAACATGCTGATTGGTTCTTACCACTTCTGCCCGATGGCGTGCGTTTGGCAATGTCCGCTGATAACAAACGTCTACTTTTATACATAGCATTACGAGCTTTCTGAATACATTCCTGGGACAAATAGTTCTTGGTAATTGTGGCTTTAAGGTGCTCTGTAACAGGACACTCGGCCGACATAATAACTTAATTTGTGATGTTAGTTTTAGGGGAGTTTCATAGACCTTTATATTCATTACATATTAAATAGTAAGAACCAAAAGACACTTTGTAAAGACTTTCAAATATTCTACCACTGAAGCTCAAGATGCTCTTTGGATCTTTTTAAATCATGCTGGAATACATGATCATCAAACTTGTGGAGTTCTTGAAGTATGGGAGCTGCTGTCAGTAAAGAAAAAGACAAACAAAATACTAAGACATTTTGAAGTTCTTTTTACTCAAATTGCTATGCTGATAATATAATTTAAAGTTCATCAAGATTTTAATTGTGGTTTCAGTTGTTATGCTGTATTTATTATACTATATGTGATGTGTTTACGTAATGTGAATTGTATATATTGAATGGTTTAAAGTGTATACTCACTCTAGGTCTTCTTTGGTCTTTTCCTTTACCTTTAAATGGAGATAAAACAACTTCTTGTAGCTATCTCATGGTGCACAAGCATAATTTACAGCTGGGCATCAACATTTAGAGACAAACAGATTGCATACAGAGTCATTATCTAGAGTCACTGACTCCTCTTGAATTTGAATGCAGTTTATTGCATTATTTAGATGAATGTGTCAGTGGCTGAATAAACACTAGGATTGGCGATATGGGTGGATGAATAGGAAAATAACATTTTGTGTTGTTGTCATATTGAAGGGATGGATTTCAGTGGTATAAAGATGATTAAGTGAATTGGTTTTTATATGTAAAGGCTTTATAGTTTTGCAGCAGTACTTGGCTTAGCTGGTGTTTTATAAACATTTTGTGTTTTTGGTGAAGAACAAAAAAAAAACAAAAAAAAAAAACTTTTGCTGATAATTTACTCACCTCCATGTCATCCAAGATGTCCATGTCTTTCTTTCTTCGAAAAGAAATTAGGGTTTGTGATGAAAACATTTTACATGATTTTCAGTTTCAAGGTCCAAATGACAGTACACTCTTAGAAAAAAGGGTTCTATATATGTAGCATAGGGTTCTTTACTCAACTGCAAAGGATCTTTTATGCAAAAAAATGATGATAATGATGACAAGAAAGAACCATTTTGGACACAAAGGTTCTTTATAGGCTATTTTTCATATATTACATTATTCTGCAACATTTTGCAGTTGCAATTAAATTATTGTTTATTAAACTGTTGTAGTAACTTAATATCCCATTTTAATCATGCGGATTTTTGAAAGATAAAAACTGAAAATGGGACTCTTCGTGTGAAATTGATTAATTACATTTTTTAACCCCCATATCTTGAATTTTGTGATCATTCATGCAGTGCATTTTAGGGGTTCTAAATATGTAGCGCTTTAGAACCTTTTAAGGTTCTATATAGAACCTTTTCTTGTAAGAGTGTATCCTCTGGGGACTAAGCCCTTTTTGGTCATTTATCTATTTGTGATGCGATCTGGGAAAACCCGTCGGATGTCGCGCTGGAACGCTTTCAGTAAAGTCTAAAAATAGACTGAATGTCAGTTTTTTGACAAAATTTGTTTTTTATTAAATTATTATTCCATAACATCTTGTTTATCATCTCTGAATATAACTTGGGAAAATTCACTAGTTTACTGCAGAAAAATAGCGATTTATAATGACCAGCTGAAAAGACTGCGTTTCACTTTAACAACATGCACGCAGGCGGAGCGGAGTGGGAAACACCATAGGGGAAACACAAATCTCCCGTATAGCTCTCCTTCTCTTAACACTACAAAGACAGTTCACCTATCAAAATAAACCACATAACAGAATAAAGTCCAGTCCTGGGTGAACTACAACAGCACGCAAGTTTTTATTTATTTATTTTTATCCCGCGTTATCGTGTGGTATGATGCGGAGCACAAGAGAACAACAGAGTTTGAAGTTGCTCGTCTAAAAGATCTTGCTCGCCTCTCAATCGTCCAATTTCAAAACGGTTTTCACAGGATGAATTTTGAGTTCGTAAGTTTTCGAATGATACCCAATCTATGATGATTACTAAAATTTGTGATATGTAAAAAAGGCAATAAAAAAAGGGAGCGCCAGTCGTCGCGCTAGCAGGATGTGACCGTTATTTAAACCTTTTTTTCTCAAAATTCTGTTTCTGAAAATCATAGCGATCAGCTGACTTAAGATAACCATAACTTTTGTTACAGACAACCGATAAAATAAATAAAAACAGATTTGGAAAGGGCTTGAACCCAGCTTTAATACGGCATCAAAACCTGTAATATGTCAAATTTCACCATGTGGTGGGTTTTCCCAGATCACATCACATTTTTACATTTGGGAATGGAAATTATGTAATGGAGATGAAACACCATGTGTTTGGTATCTATGGATTCAGAAGACCCTAAGCTAACATAATAATGCATGTAATGTGTTTATAAAGGAGGTTTAAGTAAAAAAAAATCAATAAACTAGACAATTTCACAAAGGAAAATTGTATTTTTTTTTTGTAATTCAAGTTTTTATTCTTTTCATCCAGTACGTGACGATTCAATGTATCAATATTGCTTGCAAGGCCAGAATATTACAGTGGTTGAATGTAATAAAGAAAAAAAAAAGATATTAAAGTAAAATAAATGAGTAAATTATTATTTCACGTGTAAAGACAATGTCACAAATGACCAAAAATCTTCCCAAACTGGAGTATCCACCGGGACCCCCCTTTGTTCTTATTATGTAATTTGCAAAGCCGAAAATTGTATTTTTGTCATTTATTACTGAAAATCACACCTCACACAATAATAGTGAACAGTTTTTGAACAAAAAATAAAGTTTTCAAACACTTTGCTTGACAGACATTTGTAACTGTTCAATCAAAAGTGTAAAGAACAATGAAATAATGAACTTTATAAACAAACAGTCCCAGGCGTTTTTTCTCAGACATGTCAGAGAGCAAAGCAAGGCCTCTCCAGGAAGATGCAGAGGGCCACCTGGCATGCCCCATACTGCCAGGGGGTATTGTTGTACACTCTGCTTGCCTTGCAGTGCTCACAATACTTTCTGGTATCTGCAGGCTTGTGTGCAGGGTTTGCTGGGTCCAAGGGGGAAAGTGGGCAGGGGTGTGTGATGAGTTAACCTGTCTGCAGCCACTGTTGTCTGAAGCTTAGTTTTCACCCCAGCAAGTTGAGCACAGAGCTCCTCCATAAAGGCTAGACTGTGTGTCAGTGGTGTAGTCTTTTGGTCTTTACACAGTTCTTTGTGGAGGATGTAGCTGTTGCATGTGGCTATGTCCACAAAGTGTAGAACATAGTCTTATACCATCTACTGGATTTGGAACTGGAATGCTTACTTTCTCCCAGGTTCAATCTCTCTTTTTTTGCCTTTCTCTGCAACCTTCTCATATGTGTAGACTTGATTGATGTTTGAGCAGATGGAGACCTCTCTTGTGCCCATTCACTTGACAAAGAGCAAGTCACCATCTCGGATCCATCTGATCGTGCCTCTTTGGGATTTTTTTTGGAGCGGGCATTCACGGTGGATTTAAGGGTTTCCTTCCTCCCCTCCTCTATATGTACCGCAGGCTCTAAAGTGCAGAGACGACAGGTGTCTGAATAGCTGAGGGTTTGTATAAAAGTTATTACATTAAATGTGATAACCACTTCTCAAATACGGTTTGTCCAGGCTTTTTGGCTTTTGTTGCCACCATCCTCTCATCTATTGCCTTTTGTTTGGCTGGCAAAAGGACTTGCATGCTGCCTTGATTTCTGTCATCAGAGGCTTGAGGCGAAACAGTGGGTCATGGTCTGATGTGCCCTTTTTGCTGTCATTCACAACGTCCTCAGCCGGATCGCTCGAGCACATTTAAAGGAAATGCTGAGCCACCCGTTTCTTGGCATCACTCTGTTTGGAAATGGCACTGGAAATATATATATTTTTTTTGCCTCCAGTAAGCTTTCACCGATCCAAGTTTTAGCAGTCCCATGAAAATGACAAGTGCAAGATAAACTCTGTGGGGGTGACATCAGTCCATTTGAATTGCAGCCCTTCTGCTATCCTCTTTGTAGCTTGCTTATTTGTGTTACTGCACAATTTTCTATTGACATTATTACTGAAAAAATGCTGGAACAAACCAAGTGGACTATACACTTTGGATTTATCCAGTTGCACTCCTGGGGCCTGGCAGGGGCAAACCTAGGGAGAATGGGTGCCACATCTAGATCGTGAAAATAAATAATGATAAAGAGGTTATTTGAAGTTACATACCAGTCCTCAAATGGATCTTCCCCATCCTGGTAAAATAATTCGTCATCTGCCGAAAAGCGGTCATCTTCGGATTTCTCCTCGTCACTTTCCAGTAATTGTGCCAGAGCTTGTTCTGAGGTAAATCTTTTACTGCTTGCCATCATAAAAGTTATAAATCAATAAAATAATAATGCTATAATTGCTTATATATACAGTATATATATATATATATATATATATATATATATATATATATATATATATATATATATATATATATATATATATATATATATATATATATATATATATATATATATATATATATCTATATATATATATATTTGTATATATATATGTATATATATATGTATATATATATGTATATATATATATATATATATATATATATATATATATATATATATATATATATATATATATATATATATATATATACAGCTATGGAAAAAATTAAGAGACCACTGCCAAATCAGCAGTTGCTCTGGATTTATTATTTATATTATAAATAATAAATCCAGAGCAACTGCCTGATTTGGCAGTGGTCTCTTAATTTTTTCCATAGCTGTATGTATATATATATATATATATATATATATATATATTAGTGCTGTCAAAACGATTAAAATATTTAATCGCATTAATGTCATAGTTAACTCGCTGATTAATTCGCACATTTTTATCTATTCTTAATGTCTTGATTTCTTTTTGTTACATTTTTTTCTCATTTTAATGCTCTTATCAACATGGAAAAGTGGATTGGCTTGTTCAGTGCAAATTTTTTTATTATTATTATTATAATTATTATAATTTTTTTATTATTATTATTGAAAATAACATTGGAATAGTGTTCAATTTCACTCTAACATATATAGCCTAAATAATCTCTCACACAATGTAACACTGTCCATCAATAAAAGGGTGAAAGAAATACTGATGAGGTCCTGAGATTGACGAGGGGTGGAGAATTTGCATCATCTGTGTTTGTGTTTGTGTGTGTGTGTGTTTGCTTGGCCATCATCAAGTGGTGTTTCCTGGAGGTGCTGTGATGATGATATAGCTCAGTTCATAATGACAAAACATACAGATCGCTTTGGTCTTGTCAATGGGACAATTTGGCAACTTTTTAAAAGTAAACTTTACATTCAGAATCTCATTGGCATCCATTTCGGCGTCTTCGCGCTCGTCATCCACTCAAAGCATAACGTTACTATTTGGCCGGCTCGCAAGCTGAAACGAGTGTGTGCGGCACAAAACGTCCTCGCGCTGCGCTTTGAAACACATTCATGTCAATGGTTTGCGCCGCGAGGACGTTCCGTTGCTTCTTCGTCCAAAGCGCAAGTGGATCTAGCTAGACCGGAAACAAAACAACAGGCACGCCGCACACACTCGTTTCAGCTTGCGAGCCGGCTTTGAGTGGATGACGAGCGCGAGACGCTGAAATGGATCAGGACGCATGCCGCATCCTGTTGCAAAAGTATGTGAAAAACTACAAAGTTTGCTAGGACAAAAAGACCATTAATCGCGCGATAAAAAAATTAACGCCGTTAAAATGGGTTTGCGTTAACGCCGTTAATAACGCATTTAACTGACAGCCCTAATATGTATATATATATATATATAAATCTCTGTGCGATTTGGCCTTATAAGTGGTGGTATTGCAGAACAAGGAAGTGTGTATACCATATATCACTGTTTTCAACGGAATCTGACGAAGACTGCAAAAAAGACTGCACCTCTCTATCATGAATAGTTTTTAAGATAATTACACAGGTACCGCCCAATCTGTCCCCAGAGGGTTAAATGACACCAGACAATGAATAAGGGTCTTATTTAGCGAAACGATTGATTCTTTAAATTGCTCATTTAAAAAATAAATACAATTTTTAAGTTTTATAAGCACAAATACTCGCCTTGCTCTATCCTGGGACGCGCATTCGTGATTTCTCCAGTTCAAACTCTTTGTGCAAATCTTGGAACAAATCGTTTTTCGAGTCATTTCGTTTATACAACAAACAAAATGAACGAAATGACTCGAAAAAAGATTTGAGTATATATACAGATTATATATATATATATATATATATATATATATATATATATATATATATATATATACACACAAGTATAATGTAAAAAAAGTATACAATAAGTGCATTGTATTCAAATAAATGTTAGTAATAAATAATGTTAGTTACCAATTAAATTGTTAGTATAGTAGCTAAAGGCATCTAATATAAAGTGGGATACTATATATACAATTGACACAAGATCAAACACAAGATCAAAACAAAACCCAGTGTCAGTGCAGAGTGTGCAGCATGTTGTCCAGGTTTGATTATTGTACTAAATGTCTCAGTGTTGATTTAATGACATTACAGGGTTTCCTCAGAGGTTATGATGAGCACTGAAACACTGCAGAGGTGTTGAATGGGGATTCTCTGCCAGTGAGCTGCTGTAATTTAAGTAATCGTATATGGAGCTGTCATCAGTGTCCCTACAGTGTGTAGCATTTTCCAGTCTGCAGTTCTTGCAGATAAGTGGATAGACAAATGCTACTCAAACTTTCAAAGGGATAGTTATCTAAAAAATATTGTAATCATTTACATTTGTGTTTTGGTTTTACTGATCTTTCCCACAATAAAAGTGAATAGTGACCAGGGGCTTTAAAAGTTTCAAAAATTACTTTAGAAAGCATTATAAAACACATTACTCATGCATGTTGGTCTTCTGAAGTCAATCAATAGCTTAATGAGATGAACATACACTGATAGTCTCCATTGCTTCCGATCTCATTCTTGTTCACATACAGTATATTCTAATGTGTCAGTCGTGGACAATTTTTGAATATGCATGAGATTTGCAAGCTATTAAATCTTGAATTTGGTCTTATACTGATGCAGCGTCACATTCACTATTTTTTTGCAGGATAATGCATCTCTGAACAGGGACATGCAGGTTTCTGCAGAGCAGAACGTGAGCTGAATTGAAACATTAGGAGGTTGATTGATTCCCGTTATATCCTAAACTCTTTATATAGTCATATTATTGATCTCTTGGAATTGATGTTTGTCAGAGTAATGAAATTGAAGGGATCCCTTAAATCTAAGGGCTCCATTGAGGACATGTGTTTTCATGAAGACTGCTAAAGAGTCTTGTTACTTCCCTCTTCTTCTTCCTTGGAACTAAACATGACAGAATTCCGAACCAAAAGAAGTAAAAAGGATATCACAGCCCAGTTTACTGATCTTGCTTGAGAGAACCTTGCTATCTTAGAGTACACTGCCCAATTCTGTCAACTGGCTGTGAAAATGGACCTTAACGACGAGACTCTAACGTTTCTTAATGTACTTGAGCCAAAAGTTATTCCCCTCTTGACCTACCTGACATGAGTGATGGAACCTGGAGCTTTGCACCTTTGCAGTGTGCCTACTCCCACCTGATGCTACCGTCAACGGCCACTGCAGAGCCTACCGCAGGAAAGGACCCCGAGCCCACCACAGAGCTGGAAACCGTGCTGATGCCCGCCACGGACCCTGAGCCAACGGCAATGCCCACAACGGTGCCGGAGCGTGAGATCACATCTTTTTGGGAGCTGAAAGTAGCTGCCCAGTCTGAGTACCATCTTTTATCTACGAGCCGGTGGGAAATAGACAAGAGCTGGATGAGGATGACCGCCTCCCTCTTTTAATTCCACCCAGTCCAAAGCCAACATCCCCACTGGCCATAACCAGCTCAGAGACTGTTATGCCATTGAAAATACACCCACCCTGCCTCCCTCTCCCATCTCCTCTGTCTAGGCTAGTCGGTCCCTCTACATTCTTCAGTTCCTCTGCTCCTCTATTGGCTTTTACCTGTTTGGATCTGCCGTGGACTTATAGTTTGCCAGCTCAGCCAGGGTGTTCCACCTCAGACCTCCAGGCCCGTAGCTCCAATTCGGCCCATCGAGCAGTTGACTCTACCTTGGCTCCACCCATGGCTCTCGTCCCATCGGCTCGACCTTGCTTTCCTTGTCTCCTTGCCATTTCATGGCGCAAGGCTGCAGCTTTTCCAGAGGGGGTGCGTCCTTAACAGTTATGTTTAGTTAGTTCCATTTTCATGGACATTTAGTTTGTTTAGTTTGTCTTCTTGACCCCATTTACACCTGGAATTAAAATGTGATCTGTATCCAGATAAGTTATCCAGATAATAAAAAACGCATGTTAATGCAAGGTGTAAATGCGTTGTGATCGGATTGTGATTGGATCTGCTTTACCACATCTGGAGGTAGTCTGGCTCGCATTGTGTTCGGATCTTTACTAGGTGTAAACGCAATATGGTTGTTGAAACCACATATGTATATTTTACTCCTCCCAAAAATGCTAAAAAAATAAACGAGTGAGAGCGTGTTACATAGGCTATATGTCATGTTATAGTCAGATATGACGGCGCTACTGCGACACGCATCACCGACAGATGAGCAGCTGAGCATCTATTCATCAAGCCAACGTGCAAACATGGCAAATAAAAGTGAAAGTAAGTTACAGACGCTTAACACACAATCATCTTCAAGTAAAGAAACGAAATGATCTTACCAGGGCTGTTGCCACTCTCTTCTTGATGTCTTTGATTTTGATGTTAGCTGATGATCAATAAAATGCAGCTCATATCTGTTGCTTTTGGTGGTGTGCAATCCATTAAATCTGCATATAATGCAGGAGTTGATGATCGGATTTATATACGTTTTGCAAAAATAATTTATGTGGCCAGGTGTAAATGGAATCGGTAAGATCAGAACACTTATTATCCGGATAACTTATCTGCATACAGATCGCATTTTAATACCAGATGTAAATGGTTCCTTCAGTTTCCATTGTTCTAGTTGTCATGGTGATTCATTTAATCAGCACAGCGGTCTGCATTCAGATCATTAACATTGTGTTTTTAAAGCTCTCAGTTTGTGTCTATGCTGTTTAGTTTGCTATTATCCTCGGATATACTTTGTTTTACTTTATTAAAGCTGCAGTCCGTAGCTTTTTTTGGGTTAAAATTTATCCAAAATACATATTTGAGAAATTACATAACCAGCCAGAGTTCAAAACTCTCTGCTTGGCTTAGCTCGATTCAAAGTGGTAAGCTTGTATTAATGTTTTAACTCCAGTGAGATTTATAGCCTTTTCTCACAGCACTTGATATAATTAAATTGATCAATTTGATGGCGGATCAAGAAAGGTTCAAACGACAATCACCAGTGACAACAGATTCACCTGCTGTAAAATGCGAAGGACTTAAATCGGACTTCGGAGTGGCTACAGAAAAAAAAGAGACTGCAACTGGACCCATGCGAAAACAAGGATATATTGCGGAAGGACATTACATGTAGTCATGCAATGCTTGCTTACATTTTTAACATTAACAATTTGAGAACAAAGTATAATTTGCACTGTTTTGCGTGATATGATAACTTATAAGCGATTGTTTGATTTGCAGCGTGATTTACTGCAATGTCAGAACCAGAACCTAAGTGGATGTTTCTTACAAGTTCAGAGGACATTTTCCGGTGAAAATTCTTATGTTGGTCACTTCCAAAAAGAATAATCTGTGATTCTGAATGCCAGTATCCACATCGGCACGGTGATTGACAGTTGCACACTCTCCTCAAACATTGTGTTCTTCCGCGCTACAGTATGTGCCGTGTTGAGGGCGTCGAACTACAACTCACATAAAGTTGATAATTCTGCGAATGACTGCTATTGCAGATTTCGAACAGAGATGGCGACAAAGAGATGGCGACAAAAAATCTAAGCGTATCACACAGAATGTTACCTAAAATTGTTACAGCATAATTTAGACTAAAGATTTTATAGACAAATTTGATTGACGTAGAATATGACATTTTTCATTTTCAATACAAAAGCATTATTTATATACATATTTTAGTTATTTATTTAGAAAATTCTTGATTGATCAGATTTGCATGGCAAGTGCTATGATTTTACATCCCTGGTTGAAATTGCGCTATGCTTCATATCTCAGAGTGATAAAGTGTTGATCCTGATCCGCTGCAGCAAAGTCAGAGCAGGTCAGGTGACACATGAGAATGCTGTGCACTTTAAACACTGAACACACAGGGACATCTAGTGCTCTCTTATGAAAACTGCACTGTTGCAAAGCAACTGAGTCGAATATCAAGATGTTGCTTTTGCAATTTTTGGTAACCACGTAACTTAGACAAGTCTCTTAATGTATTAACATTGTGGAATATCACATTCACACACATTCAATGTTATTATATGCTCTGTAGTTCTTCTTTCTGTTATTATTAAATTTGCGCTCAATGTATTTAGACTGCCCTTGGCTCCACACAGCACACTTTTCCATTCAGATTTTAGTGCTTGAGCCAATAAGGGTTGACAGTTAAGGTCACATGACCCAAATATTTCTGCCTCCACTCCCTCAGACCAATTTGCATACACAAGTACTCCATGGGAAAGAAAGAGCCTTACAGCAACAAAGACATCCGTGCATATGAACATAATTGAACATGATAAATACATCCACTAGAACATAATTATGTGTTTGTTGTTGTCAGTAATAAGTAAGTATTGCATCATCTCAGTCTGAGACTGTTTTATAGCTGGATGATGTAAGATTGAATTAATTTTCTCAGTGAAGATTTATCTTTCTCTTGCAGTCTTTGGAAAGTGTTTCCAAAGTGCTATTTATAGTATTATAAATCAAGTTTGCCTATAACACCATGTTCTAGTTTTTTGGAAGAAAAAAAGGTTTTATTTACTACTGTTTCTTTTGAATAACAGTACAATATATTGTGCGTTTTTCTTGTTGTATTGACAGGGACCAGTGACCCATATGTGAAGTTTAAGATCGCAGGGAAGGAGGTTTTTCGCAGCAAGACAATCCACAAGAACCTGAACCCAGTATGGGAAGAGAAAGTCAGTCTGCTGGTGGAGAGTTTGAGAGAGCCGCTCTACGTGAAGGTAAATGATAAATAACAGTTTGAGTGCTTCGCTCCAGTCTTTTAATTAATTATGTAGAGATTTTTATATGCTGCTGAGGCATTAGTGCTTATTTATTGTGTTTGATTTTATGCAACTAATGGAGATTGTAAAGAAGTAAATCTGTGTATATACACTTTAAACTGACCTCCGGTCTTACAGTCACAGTAACTCCTGCTTCTGTTCTTTGTCTTGTGAAATGACATGCCTTACTGTCGTGTGTTTTCTATCCTCTGCAGGTCTTTGACTATGACTTTGGGCTGCAGGATGACTTTATGGGCTCTGCATATCTTTATTTAGAGTCCCTGGAGCACCAAAGGTCGTCTGATGCTTTGTGACACATTGACACATCTGAAACACAATCACAAGACACAGTCTAAAATTATTCACTGCTGCCACCTAGTGATTTTGCATGTGCAAACAAGCGTAATTATAGTTAACTAAAATCCTAAAAAAATAATAATAACTTGAATTAAAATAAACACTAACTAGAAAAAAATAAAGCCACTTCTCATTTTCATTTAGCTTAGCTTGATGTACTAAAATAACTAAAACAGAAAGAAAAAAAAAGTCAAAAACACAATAAAATTACAAAAATTTCAGGTAAAATGAACATATAAAAGGAAAATAAAAACAAATTCTAAATATTAATAACTGTAATGGTATCTCAATTATAGTAAACACATGAATGCTGTATGAAATGAAGAACATAATCTTTAATCATGGCATGTATTCGGTTGTTCATACTGTAGGTTCTCTCTGTGCCCTTTTAGGACCTTGGATGTGACCCTTGAACTCAAAGATCCCCACTATCCCAACCATGACCTGGGTTCACTGGATCTGACTGTCACACTTATTCCAAAAGAGGGCGACTTCAGGGAAACTGTGAGTTTTAGATTTTTATCTCTCTATGTTTTTCTAGCTGATGTGTTTGGGCTGAGAATATGAGCTGGAGGTGTGTGATGTGACATTGCTAGATCAGATGTGCCCCTATATCATCCGATATTTACTCATCATCAAACCTGAATAGATATTAAGATGATTCCCGAAAATTCACATTGTTTCGTACTTTTAGGAAAATACATGCATTTCATTTCCATATTTCGGTCTATGGTTCCTACAGTCAGGCAAACCTGAACATATCAGGGAACTTATTTCTTCTTCAGCCCTACAGTACAAAGAACATTAGGAATTGCTCTTTACAAATGTAATCTCTATATAATGAATTTCATAAACACTTATCCAAACCTGTCCATTTTTGTCATGTATGTGTTGGTAAGGAGATTTGGGAGGTCAGAATCGAATTTTAAAAATTTATTTTATTTTTTTTAAATGGAAATCTAAGGTAAACTAGTACTCTCTTTGATTTCTATTATACCGTTCAAAGGTTTGGGGTCCTTTTTTAAAAATGAATTGTTTTTTCAGCAAGAACACATTCAGTTGATCAGTAGTGACGGTAAAGACTTTTACATTGTTATATTTATATATATTTTTTCAGATAAATGTTGTAAAAATGTTCCACAAAAAATATCATGCAACTGTTTTTCAATATAGATAATAAGAAATGTTGGTAACATTTTATTTTACGGTGTCTGTGATACAGAGTAATTACTTCATTAATTACTTAGTAGTAGACGTTGTAATAACATGTAACAAAATGTAATTAACATGTAACTAAGTTATGGAACAGTCTGTACTTACAGATTGTAATTACACACATGTTATAGGCAGCTACTGTTATGTGTAATAGGCCGAGTCGGTTAAATACGTGTTACAGACTTGGTACAATGTAATTATATAAAAAAGTATGTTGTACTAATCAATGTCACAACAAGTATTTAAATATGTTACTAAGGTATGACCAGTTCCACATGGTCATTTTGTACCTTCTAAAATATTGTATCAAGATTGTACTTAAGTGTACTTCATGTGTATAAGGTTTGTAGATGCACATGTAGTACACTTAAGTACAATCTTGATACACTTTATTTTACGTAGCTTATCCCTGTGTAATATTATGTAAATTGAGTGTAATTAAGAAGCTACTGCATGTTTTTAAGCTGTGAACTAGAGGGTTAATTCAGATGGATAAGGTATGTAGATACTCATCAAGTGCACTTAAGTACTTGATACACTTTATTTTAGAAGGTACAAAGTGACCATGTGTAACTGCAGGCTTTTTACCTTAGTAACATATTTAAGTATTTGTTACATTGTACCAAGTCATTAACACGTATGTAACCGACTCGGCCTGTTACACATGTGTAACAGTAGCTGCTTATTACATGAGTGTAATTACAATCTGTAAGTACAGGCTGTTCCATAACTTAGTTACATGTTAATTACATTTTGTTACATGTTATTACAATGTTTACTACTAAGTAATTAATTAAGTAATTACTCTGCAACACGAACACCGTAAAATAAAGTGTTACTGAAATGTTTCTTCAGCAGCAAATCAGCATATTATAATGATTTCTGAATGATCATGTGACAGTGAAGACTGAAGTAATAATGCTGAAAATTCAGCTTCGCCATCACAGGAATAAATGACATTTTAAAATATATTAAAATAGAAACCAGCTATTATAAATAATAGTTTTACTGTGTTTTTGATCACATTCAAACAGCCTTGGTGAGCATATAAAAGACTTCTTTCCAAAACATAAAAAAATTGTACCGACCCCAAACTTGTAACAAAAGTATATTTAGGCAAGGGTTTCTAAAGGGTAGTCTAAGCAAATATATAGCATTTCACCCATTTGACCACAGTACAGAAGACTACAAATTTGTTTTCTGGGCTAGATGTGCCAATGTCTGACCTTGAAAGTATTTCTATTGCAAACTTTCTCTATTGTCAAGAGAATATGCTCGGTGTTGGCAGGCAGAATTTAAATGCGAGGAGAAGAATCCAGTTTCCTATTAGCCAGCTAGTTCACTAAAAAATGCACCCTGTCTTTACATAGAGCCTAATGCAGTCATATATCTTGTTTTTGCATATAGTAATTGTTACTCTGGATGAAATTTTTATTGCTCAGCATGTTTAACAGGGACACTGTGAGTTTATAGGGGGAATAAGGGTGTTTTATGTTGAACTACACCAAGAGAAAACTTATATTAGACAATTTAACAAACATGTAATAAGTATTCAAGGCCAGCATCTTTTGCTGTTTATTTTGCCTAATTTGTCTGATCAAAACATGATGGTGGCTAAAATATGGTTTGGAATACTAAAAAACTGTATAGGTACCATATTACTGTGTTTATACACTGTGTTTCTAGAAATGTACTGTGAAGCAGGATGAAAATGCAATGATAAACACTTCATGCAGTATGCTACTTTGTTGTGATGTGCCATTTTGTGGAATCTGGTTCACCAACACAGAAATAAATATGGATATTTTTCATGTATAATCCAATTGTGTGTGAAGAAACTCTTCAGTTTTGACAGCTATATTATTATATATTTATTTTGATAAATATATGTAGTAAATCTGGATATTTTGGGAGCAAATAACATTATTTACTATCTCTTTCTCAACGTATTACAGTTTTTTACAATCGCTATGACAATTTTTTCAATACTTTTAACAAATTTTCTAAACTCTTAACACACCAACACACCTACAACACACAATTGGCAAAACGGTTAATTTCATGCTCAAAATCACACACTGTAAACTAAACTCCAACACTAATTTTCAAAAAAACAATAATCCACTAACACAATACACTATGTCTACCAAAACACTAACACATGTTTTCTTCCAACAGGGACATTTAGTCAATCATAGCACAATGTCACAAAAAACACTAACATGAGATGGAATTAGAGAAACTGTATTATTTTATATACAGTTTGTCAGGTCTGCCCTTATACAATAGGCTACAGTATTTTGGATTGTTTATACAGTAGATTGTTTTGCACTGCAGTTTATTTTGAAGCTTCTCTACAGTTTTGTTTCGCTTTAGCAAATGTGTGCATTTTGTTTCCTGTGTTGTAGAAATTCAATACAAAAAAAACAAAAAAAACAAATGACCCTTCTCAGATTAGAATGTACAGTTTATGAAAAAAATGAGACAGAGACAGAATTGGTGCAGTAAAGGCTTTATTTGCAACAGGACATTTCTGCAAGATAACAAAAATATGCAATACTTGCCATTGACAGCATTGCTGTATGTGAAAATACAAATTACATGACTGTAATCATCCCGGTCTTCTCCATTTGGCCACATGTTCACACTACTCTGGCAAGGCATCAAGGTATCTTGGGAAGAATCATTTGGCATTCCTTCTTTACCCCTGGCTGTGTTTAGCTGGAATGTCTTGGGATGCAGAATCCATTGCATCCAGGAAGGACATTTGGTCCTGTGGACGATGGTCAAAAAACTTTTTTGTAATGAAATTATTATTTTTTTTCCTTTTCAGAAGGCAATACATACAGGTATGCACAAGCCACAGAAACAGAGTACATGTAGCCTACATATATAGTATATATAGACATGTATGCACACACCTCCATATATACAAGCATTTGCATACATAGATGATGGTCAAAAACCTTCCATCTCCAGGCTAAGAAATGGAAAGGGGACATCATCCTCTGATGGGATCAAACTCAGGCCATGACTGCACTGGAATTGTGAAATGGCACATTGTCACATTGTCCCATATTTGCATTATTCAATCAGTTGTTTCTCAGTAACAATAGAATAAAATACAGGGGATTTATTTGTTTTTCAATTCACAATATAAACAGCTGTTTACCTTGACTTTAGCCTGGAAGATTAGGTTTAGAACATAGTGTTATCTGTTCTGACATTCAGTGTTAAAGCAATGGTAAATTTGGCAGTAAAAATCCATTGTTTTGGTCTTGTTTGAGCTTGTGTGTAAAAGAAGTTCAAGCATTTTAAATGTGTGTTCATTGTATGCATTTTGTGTTAAAGCAACAAGTATTGTGTTAATAGTATAGCTTACACAGCCGGATGTAGTGCTAACTGTGTTAAGAGTTTTGGAAAATTGTTAAAAGTATTGAAAAATCTGTCATAGCAATTGTAAAAAACTGTAATTGTGAAAAAATCAGTACATTGCATCGTGGGATGCAGTGATCTTTCAGGGTGCATACTGTGCGTATTAAACAGAATATAAGCAGGATGAACTCAACAATTAATTATGATCCAACCACTTATAACACCTCTATGGATACTCTCCCCCCCTCTCTCTCTCTCTCTCTGTGTGCGTGTTATGGGTATGCGTGTATCTTTGTGTTGGTCAACAAAGCTTTGAACGACAACATTTTGTTGTTTCTGTGTGATTTAGTAGTTTTATTAGCTTATAATGGCTGCCCCCAGACCATAGCTTCCCCAGGCTGCCTCCTTATGACCCCTTGACTCTTCTGAACTGTATTCAGACAGGCTGTCAGGTTCACCTCTAACACCCTGTTAGAGAGGGCAAGGGGTGGCTTTATAATGCTTTGTCTCATTCACAGACCATGCTTATGAGAAGGAGCTGGAAACAGATCCAGTAAGGTAATAACAGCATGAAATGATCCCTGCCTTCTCCGATTCTCTGCTCAGACTGAAGAGGGCAGTGACCACAGCCCTTTTCATTTTTTTACCCTTGCTTACTTTTTTTTGCTGACTTTATTTTCTGTTTGCTGCAATATGCAAGGTAAGAAACGCTGCCATCTGGTGTACAGATAATAAATTTCACAATTTTCAAGTGCTTTGTCCTGCCTTTAAATTTAATGCTGAATCAGATCCAAATTCAGGGCCGCCAGTTTCCTTTGTGTATTGTAGCAACTGACTGAGAAAATAAAGCATTTTCTGTTCTTGCCATCTTTATATTGCATTGACTGCACGGTGCATGTGCTGCAGTGTTCTGTGAGGAGATAATGCTCTTTATCAGGGTGTGATCAGGGGAACCATTTATTTATAACCTGGTGATTTTAGGTTTGTGTTCTTCTAGTCTTACCTTGAATATTATGCATATTTCGCCTTATTTAATGCTTCATAACATTATTTTATTTTATTTCTTAGTAAATTTGTGTGGTGGGTCTGTGAACAATATCTTTTTCTAAATAAACCAAATTATTTTTTGCTCTTTATTTTATTGCTTTAACTATACATCCAAATGACAGTTTTGGTCTCTGAACTTGATAAATTTGTATGAAACCCTATCATTAAATAAAATTATTAAAATTGAAATTAAATATAAATATTAGATTATAATTAGAAATGTTGCCTTGGAAACAAACTGAAGCAAATTTAAGTTGAAGCACTAAAATTGATTGAAATTAGAATAAAAAACTGAAAATATCAATAAAAGTTAATTTAAAATATTAATAAAATTATAATATAATACTAAAATAACACTTTAATATTTGAGGAGTAAATATTTGAAAAAGTTCTCAAAATAGCTGGTTAAATCATTATTTTCCTGTTGAAACAATCTGTATAAAAGTGATTGATAGGGAATAACCCTATTCCTATAAATATTCCTATTAATTTTTTTAAGTGTTAAGCTGTTCCTTGTCATCCTCACTATTGATCTTTAAGTTAAAATTCTGTTATAGTTTTACATTTATTTGCATATTATTTTCTTCCTTGTGTTGTGAATGGATTTTGTACTGTATGAAAGTGGCATGTTGGTCTGGGACAGGAATAATGTATACTTTCTTTGTCTATGGTTTATATGTGCATGTGTGAAACAGACCTTCTGTTGCCTGCTAAGTGAAAGTCCTAGTGCCAGTGGTAATTTGTGGTCTTCAAGTGGTGGCCCAGTTTAAGACATTTCTAACATGCAACCTAGTTGCATTGATTTGCACTACTCAAGAGAACAAAATGCACAGCTCTCAGCTGCATGTTCCCAGCAGAGGTCAAGTAACTCCTATTTTGTTTTGTCTAATGTTAGAGCCCAACTTTCAGAGAGGCCCAGAAACATGAAAGTGGCTCTCCTGCATGTGGATAAGGACGTCCTGCTGAAAGGCTTATCAAGCCTTTGAAGCTCCAAAGTGGGCCATGTTGGCTGGGACTCGGGAATACTGTAACAGTGCTATGATAACTACTTTTACACTGCTTGCTATGCACACTAGGGTGTTTCTTCTATTTATAGTCCCCATATCTCTTTCATTTCCAAAATACTGTAAACGATGATCTCTGTATATGCAAATCAATTTGTAATTGAGACATCTCCAAAATTATGATTTCTGCTCTGATATACAGTACGAATATAAAGAAAACTCCACCCTGAAGTGTGTGCAAGAACAAAACTTATCCTAACACAGCTGTTAGCAAAAATAAGATTTTTTTTACATCCAGTTTTACTTAATCTACTTTCATTATTTATTTTTTATTTATTTTTTTTACTTTTTCCCTGTATCATTTCAAAGAGATAATACAGCCTTTTTATTCGCTATTAGGGAACATCACATAAAAAAAAGCTTTTTTGGTCAGTGTCATAGGCAGAGCTCTGAATGCTCATGTTAACCCACACACAAACCGAGTCACTTTACAGTGGTTATGTATAGTCAACATATTGTACAAATATCTGGAGAGAATGTCATTAGCTGCCTGCTTTTAACATCAAAGGTGTGTTTTTTTTTCAGAAAGGGTTTGCTCTGACTTTAATGAAATGCATTTTAAACAAGAAACATTTTAAAAAGGACCTCAAGAAAAACTCTTTATTAAGCACAGAGATATCTGTTAAAATAGTTTGTTTGGCAAGTGTCTAAATGGGCTGAAGTCAAGAAGACCTGATGCTCAAAAATGTCTCAAGGGTTATGACTGTAACGCGTCTGAAGCCTCAATAGAACTAGTCCAATTTCGATTGGTGTTGCGTCATGACGTCTATACAGGGACGCCGGAACAAAGCAGCGTCAGCTTCTGATTGGTGGCCGAGGGACACTGCGTTTCGTTCCCTGAGGGTTACAGCCGCTGCTTCGGAAATCGACACATTGGGGAACGAAATGACCACTGTGCCATACTGAGAAATACGCCCTGGTGTGAAACAAACTGGCACACTCAAGACGAGAGACCCCGTGATCCCGGTGTAGAGGGTAGATCCAGACTGTAGTGTTTTATAAATTTGTGAGGGGAGGCCCATCCTGCGGCATCACAGACCTCCTGAAGTGAAAAAAAAACTCCTGCCAACGAGCCTTAGAGGAAGCCACTCCTCTATTAGAGTTGGCTCTTAGTGCCAGAGGTGAAGGCAAATCATGCACCTCGTAAGCTGAAGAGATTGTATCCACTATCCATCTGCTTATAGTTTGTTTTGAAACAGGTGAACCCCTTTTTGGAGACCCAAAGCACACAAGTAGCTGGTCAGACTTCCTCCAGCCTGAGGTTCTCTGCACATAAACTTCCAGGGCTCGAACCGGGCACAATAAATTGAACTTAGCTTGCTCATCCGACACATGTGGTGGAGAATGGAAGGCCTGGAAAATAATAGACCTTGCCACATTTGATGGTACTTTAGGCACATAACCAGGTCTAGGGTGGAAAATAGCCTTTACTCTACCGGGAGCAAATTCGAAGGCAAGAAGGAGCGGAAGATAAAGCCTGCAGGTCCCCGACTCTTTTAAGGATGTGATGGCGAGCAGGAACACTACAATAAAATACATGCATTTCTCCAAAACTTCATCCAAAGGTTTGAAGGGTGCCAGGGATAACCCCTCGAGAACCACTGCCAAGTCCCAGACCCTGGACTGGATGACAGGCCTCATCCACCTAACTCCACGAAGGAAACGTACAATAAGTGGGTGCCTCCCAAAGGTTCCACCCCTAATTTCAGGCGTGTGGAAGGCAGCTATGGCCGCCACATAGACCTTAAGCATAGAGGGGAGAGCCCGTCAGAGAAACGACTCTGGAGGAACTCCAGCACTGAAGCCACTGGGCAGTTAACCGGGTCCACCTGACGTTCTCTGCACCATAACTTGAAAACATTCTATTTTAATGCATACAGTTTCCTTGTGGAGGGGTCTCTAGAGTTCAAGATGGTCTCAACAACCTCAGTTGAGAGACCAGCATTTAAGAGTTGGTCCCCCTCAGGGGCCAATCTAAAGTTTCCATAGTTCCGGCTGAGGGTGAAATATTATGCCCTTGGCCTGGGAAGAAGGTTGGAACTTGCCACGGAGTGTATGCTAGAAGAACCATAATGTCGGAAAACCACACTCGGGCCGGCCAATACATGGCTACTAAGAGCAAGTTGATCCCATATCGTCGGACCCTCTCTAGAATCCCTGGGAGCAGAGCAATCGGGGAAATGCGTACAGACGTAGCCTCAGTCCTGTCTGCACCATGGCATCCAACCCACCCATCCAACTCCACTGTTTCTGGGTGAAGTCTCTATTCACTGGGCCTCAGCCCCTGCATTGACAGGATGTCTGCCCTCACATTGTTGACCCCAGGGATAAACATAGCCCTGAGAGAAAAAAGTTCCCCCTCGGACCACAGGAGGACCTGATGCGCCAATTTGCATAGGGACGCGATCTCAGGCCCCCCTGTTGATTTATCTAAGCCACCACTGACATTCTGTCTGTTCGCACCAGAAAATGATGGCCCTTGAGGTCCGACAGGAAATGTCTGAGGGCCAGAAGAACTGCCATCATCTACAAAGAATTGATGTGCCACAAGAGATGATGACCCCTCCAAATACCCCTGGCATAGCAGCCTTCCATAACAGCATCCCAGCCTGTGAGGGATGCATCCGCGGTTAGAACTTTTCTCTGACACGGTGCCCCCAACACAGGGCCTAGGGACAGGAACCCTGGTTTCTTCCACATTACCAAAGAACAAAGGCGAAAGGGTTGCCCCTCGAGGATAACCCTCTGGTCCTGAGCCACCACTGCAGGGCCCTCATGTACAACAGGCCAAAAGGGATCACGTTGGACGCTGCCGCCATGAGGCCCAAAACCCTTTGGAAGTGTTTATAAGTGATGGCCTGGCCTAGCCTGAGACTCCTTACTGTAGTCAAGATGGTGAGTACACAAGCAGGAGACAACTGTGCCCACATCATGACTGAATCACACACTACCCCCAGAAAAGTAGTTACTTGTTGAGGAATTAATGAACTCTTCTTGACATTGAGTCTTAACCCTAAGCACCTTAGATGATTCAGAACAACATCTCGATGTTGAACTGCTTCTTCTAATGACTGTGCCAGAATGAGCCAGTCGTCGATGTAATTGAGGATGAGAATGCCTTGTCTCAATGGAGCAAGAGCAGCATCCATACATTCCGTGAACGTGCGAGGTGACAATGCTAGTCTGAATGGGAGAACTCTGTATTGATACGCCTGACTCCCGAAGGCGAACCTCTGGAACTTCCTGTGTTGCGGAAGGATGGAAATATGGAAGTAAGCATCTTGCGTTCTTTGAAAAACAATGTGCCCCGAGGCGCACTTAGCGGCGGGAAGCACACATCGATTTCCTGAGGGCTCCATGAAGGAGCGAGCTGGTGGTGCTCGATCACAGAGGTGACCGCCCTCAGAGGGCTGCGCATCACGTCAGGACCTCTTCGATGAAGCCTTCCTCACCTGAATGACCCTTAGATCTGCCTTCAGCTTATAAGACTTCACCTGAGAGTGTTGCCCCAATAATCCTAATTGCCTCTGTCTGCTTTTCTTCTGTTGAGAATTTCTGGGCAAAGTCTTCGACAATGTCACTGAAAAGTTTGTCAAATTCCCTCACCTCCACAAGGTTAGCCAAGGATGGCATTCTAGGCCCATGAATGTGGACATTGTCTGGCTGAGAGACTATGTTGCTAACTTTAGTTGCTCTGAAAGCAACCACAGTCACAAACACAGAGTGGCCTGGCATGCAAATTCCACACGCCAATTCCATTATTTTTTTTCTGAATACAAGTCGGCACCTACTGTCTGTATTTTGACACAATGTTAAAAATGACCTACGAAAACTGAACTTAAATGTCATAGTATAATCAAGTAAAGTGTATTAAAGTCACCCTGAGGTGAAAATTAAGCTTTTAATGTTGTTTGTATGTCTATGTGGTGTTTTTAATATGCTTTAAGACAAAACATGTGCAAATTCATAAGTCAGCATGATTGCTGGGTATTTTCTCCATAAAGTCCATGTTAAGGATAACATACTCATTAGATAAAAAAAATAATAATAATCTAAAGATATTATAAATGTTAGAAATGTATTGCTAAAACACATTACAAAGACTGTAAACTCTGAAGTATTGAATTGTGGAGTTAGACCGTTGAACAGGTTTTCACCATTGCTGTGTTCCGAATGTTTTGGACTGGCTCGATGACGAACTGGAGCCCCTGAGCTCCTGGACATGCCCCTACTTGATGACGCACTGGAGCAACTGACGCTGGCCCCTCCACTAATTATAGAGCACATTCGCATTAGTTTGCCTCTCAATCACAAGTTACTGTCAGACTCAGTACTATTAGTTACTAGTGATGTATGTCTCGAGACCGGTCTTGGTCTCGAGACCGGCCTCAAGACCACTTTCACGTGGTCTCGGTCTTGTCACGGTCTTTGGTCTTGGTCTTGTCTTGGTCTCGGACCTCTCGGTCTTGTCTAGGTCTCGCTGTCTCAGACGACATAGTGGTCAGGGATTTAGTAATACAATACTACAATCTCCATGACGATATCCGCAACAGATTGAAGCACGCGTCCGAGTGAAGACACGGTGTACGCGAGCCACATGAGAAAACACTGATTGCAGCGGCAACGAGCACTTTGATCACTTGATGTAAAAAACACATATCATGTACAGTTATTGATGTATTCATATTTAGTAAAACACATATCAGTGACATGATAGGTTTTAACTTCATTCAGGAGATTTTGGGTAACTGAGAGATGACTTTGAGCGCACAGCCAACGGTGTGTGTGTGTGTGTAACCATAGCGACAAAATAACCAACTTTTGGTTCCTGCACTTAAGCTTATAATTTCATTTTTAAAAATATTTATGTATTTAAAAGTTGCAGAATGGATTCATTTGGAGACTTCGAAATTGGCAGAGCTAGTCAGGCAATGCAAAACAAAATCTTACAAGTTATTGCTTAGCTTCAACAACACTAGTCTGTTTTTTGGTCTAGGTCTTGGTCTCAGACTTGGTCTGTCTTGGTCTTGGTCTTGTCTTGGTCTCGATACCCTCTGGTCTTGGTAGTTGTTAGGCCTTGTTAGGCGGTCTTGACTCCAAGTCTATTAGTTACTACAGCCTACAGTTTCCAGCCTACAGTTTGCTGGAAAGCTAGCTATGCCTTCGTCACGGAAATGCGTACTACCTGGATGCGATTACATACAAAATAGATCTGTGTCCTTATTTAAATTTACAAAAAAATGATCATATCAACAAGAAGAGGTGGAGTAATATTGCCACCTTGATGGAGAGCTGAGGATCACCGCCAAAACTGTAGTGATCATTTTACACGAGATCGTTTTATAAACTTTTGTTGGAGACAACTGGGATTCACTGATTATCTGCTGTTACTGTACGTGAATGGGGCCTAACTGACTATCTCCGACCTTGGCCTTCATCCTCCCATCCCGAAAGCAGTATAATATCACCGTCAGCAGTGTACCTGCGAGTAAGTGTGTTTTCAGCACGTCCCCAGCGAGAATAATGCTTACTTTTTCAAGATTTTGATAGCTTATTTTATGTACTTGCCAGCTTTTTTATCATTCAAATATGGCTGGGTGGCTAATAAGACATTTTTCTGTTGTGTGACAAACTCAGAATACATACTAAATTTTGACTTTACAGGGACTTGCAGTGAAAACTGCAGTGAACCAATGACGGTCTCAAAACCGTGGTTAGAAATCACTGGTGTTTCTTAAGCCCGGAACACACCAAGCTGACGGTTGGCCGTCGGGCAGTTTTTGTGCGTCGGCCGCCTGAGTTTCCTCGATGTGTTCCGCACGGTTCCGTGCCGTCGGCTGAAAATAGTCCTCGTCGGATTTTTTTTGCCCGATTCAACATGTTCGAATTGGCGTTGGGCCTCGGGTAAGAGAGAACTCTGATTGGCTGCTCAGCTTAGTGAAAGAGTCAGTGCACAAGAATAAAAGCAAAACAGCAAGCAAAGAAGTCAAAACCGTAAAGATAGAAGGCTGTTCTTATGTTACGTCATTTTACCTGAGTGTTTCTTGGCAAACATTTCAATATTACAGTAACATGAGCAGAGTGGAATAAAGAAAGTGTTTAGCAGGATTGATATTCAAAACGGGTAAGCACGCACTGCTTTGTTTACATTATGTATATCTGCAGCCGGCAGCATCGGTTTTCCTTTTGAATGACGAATATAGACTAATATATCTGCAGAAATAGACAGTTGGCTCATTACACGCTGGCGCAGAAAGCACATTATAGCTGACAGTCGCCTGTAGTTTAAGTGCAGCTTTTTACCCCGACGAGAGCAGACGAGAGGCGACAACACAGTCGGCTTTCATCAGCGCTAGTTCGTTGGCGTCGGCTTGGTGTGTTCCGGCTTTACTTAACAAACTACTTTGTAACCAATCAGTCAATGTGTGATCTACAACGAGTGAATCTCTGAGCTGTGTTAGTTAGGACAAGGTGAAACTTTTTCAAAAACATAAAAAAATCTTGCTGACCTCAAACATTTGCACAGTAGGCCTAGTGTATGTTCATGTTTTACGTTACTTGAAGTAAGATACCGTTGACACTGATGTCTGTGTTTGCTGATGTCTGTTTGTCTCTGTTTTTGCAGTGCTGTCTCTGTTTGTTTTCCTTACTCACCCCAAATATGCCTTTCATGTTCCTGAACTTTATGCACTGTTGTACATTGCATTTTTAACCACAAACACATTGTTTGCTGTTCACATTTAATTTTTTGCCTCTTTTTTAGTCATTTCATTGACTTTCTCTTCACATTGGATTGTATCCTGCCTGACGTGAGTATGTACGGGTGTGTGTTTGTGTCCCATTGCAGCATCAGAGTCTGAGGTTATCAGACATTCACAGGAAGGCACAGCTGTGGAGAGGCATAGTTAGCATCAGTCTCATTGAGGCCCATAACCTCCAGCCTATGGACGCCAATGGCCTCAGTGACCCTTATGTCAAATTTAGAATGGGACATCAAAAGTACAAAAGTAAGGTATGGTCCACATGAGCTGTATTCCAGCTGTTTGTTGTTCATTTGAGACTTTTTCTTTCATGCAATGTAAATTCTAATCAAGTGTGTTTCTTTTCTGCTGTGCAGACAATACCAAAAACACTAAACCCCCAGTGGAGAGAGCAGTTTGACTTCCACCTGTTTGATGAACAGGGTGGTTTCATTGATGTCACCGTCTGGGACAAAGATGCAGGGAAGAAAGATGACTTTATGGGCAGGTTGGTCATGCATGTGGCTTTTATTGTGTAGGCTATATGGAGTTTTGTTATTCTCATGCTCTTTGTCTGATCTGACTGATTATATCTCCTAAAGCCACACTGTGGAACTCTTCAACCTTTATAATATATTACCAAAACCGATTGAGAAGGTACATCGACTTACAATAGGTTGAATGACATGTCTGCCGTAGCCTGAAGGTGTCTGTATCGCTTTTACTGGCACTTTGTAACTTCGGGTTTCGGGTAGGAACCCGAGCACAAAAAGAACTACAAAATTCGACCGCTTTACGCCATACGTCACTTCCCCCACCACCCCAAACTTCCTCAGATTCTGACGTTAGTGCTTAACTCGCGTTTGATTGCCGTCTGTATGTTTTCGTCAGCTACAAGCAAGAAGGCAACGGTTTTATCAGAGGAAACTAAAAAAAGAAAAGGGGAGAGTGACAAATTAAAAGCCAGGACGAGGATTGACACATTGTTCTAGCTTTCGCTTTGCTCGCTGGCGCGAGCTAAAGGAGGAGGAGGGGTGCTCGACCGATACGGATGCTTGCCTGAACACAAATGCCGTTTCCAAGGTAACCCAGATAAATTCATATAAGCAGTGTAGTATTTTCTGGTATTCCGGCCGCAGCCGATGGTTCCGCAGCCGACAGCCCAGTGTTCATTTCTACACACAAATACAGCCCGCATCAGTGCAGGGCTCGCACTAATAAAATGGCCTTATGTCAAATGTAACGTTACAATAAATGTAGTAAACGTGACTCAGTAGTACCCACAGACACTAACGTTACACACCACATTTCCCACGGTTTCTGTAAAAATAAACCAACACACATACAGTCAGCTCAGACCGACGATGTTTTCAGTGCAGTGAATGCGCCCGCTGTCCCACGTCCACATTCACTCACAGACATGATAAGCTCCACGGGGCTCACGCCGCTCGCTCTCTCTCAGCCGACTGCTATAAGGGAATCGAGTGCGGCAAGGCTGCCCGCCTCAAACACTGCATGCACACACAATCTAAAGACACAGGAGGCTGACCGGTTAACTGTTTGTTGACTTTAATTTGCGACAGTGTTGCGGCGCTTGTGGCCTCTAGGGACGCTAGAAGTGAAAGTTACAGGTCGAGCACCATCTAGTGGCCAAGAAAGTTCCGCAGTGTGCCTTTAAACATTTTAGTTTTTTGGAAACATGTGGATATGATATTCACTGCAGTAATATTAGGAGGGGGTCAAAAATGCCTATTTGTTTTTAAAGGAACTTACTTTGCTTTTTAGCGGGGACTCTCAGCAAACTTCCAAATGGGCTGCAAGATGACTAATCATTTAAAGTAAAAAAATAAAATAAAAAAAAACAGCTAAAAATCAAGACCTAAACTCTAATAATTTATTTTAATTGTACACACGTACTTGTTTGTTTGTTTGTTTGTTTGTATGAAAACCTGGATAAATGATGGACATTTAAAAGTGTGATTTTTAGACCTGGGAAAGTCATGCAAAATAAATCTTTAAACAGTTTAAAAAAAATCTGTAATGAATATGCAGTTCCCTTTCGTTGTCACTTGGAGTTCTGTCGGATGGCGACGATGGGGATTTCGCTTAGAAAGCCTATCAGCTTCGCTCAATATAAAATGAGCCAATGGCAAAGAAATGCCATGGGTCTGCGGACTTTGCATAGCGTACCTCCACTCACCTGTGTAAAAGGAGGACGTTGGCAGCAATACAGACATGTTTTTGCTTCGGAGCCAAGATCATTCTTCGTTCCACAAGCCTCCTATATCGTCAGCTTTTTGTGAAAACGAGCAGATTCTCGGTGTTGGTGTGACGGCGATCTCCTCGCGAGTGCACACTTCCTGCTTATCTGTGCAGTGCTTTTGCCAGTGAGTGTGTTTCATCCCCGGGTACTTCAGCACTGAGTTTTTCCTCTCTAAAAGAGCTTGCATGCGGCTCGTCTTTTTAAAGATGCCTCGCCCGTGTACTTCTGGTTGCGGCAGACTTGTGTCTGATTCTTATGGGCACGAGCGCTGTCTAGTGTGTTTGGGCTTTGATCACACTAGAGCAGCACTCGTGGATGACTCATGATCTCTCTGTGGGAACATGACCATCACGTCACGACGGTCAAGACTCCCCTCCCTTTGTACATTTTTCCCCTCATCCACACCCCGATCTACTGAATCTAGAAATAGAGTTAGTACTTCGGCTGGTGGCCAGGGTGACCAGAGGGTTACTGTGACGGACGGGCGACTAACAGTCGGTGCCCTGTACCTACCCCTCCCGTGATGGTGCCCGTTAGTGTCCAGAGGATTCCCACGGGTCCATCTTCGGATGTCCCGCGAGTTTTCTTTGGCACTACAGATGATGACGTCATGTCTGTCGCTGCATCACAAGGTGGGCAGGATTCATCAAGTGATGACTCGACAGAGCTGCCTCTTTCGGGTGTGCAGTCATTCGTCGAGTCGGATCCGTGATGACTGCCATGCTTTCCCGGGTGGCCGCGAGCATTGGGTTTGAGTGGTCCGCAGCCACCCCAATTGCTTTCTTCCCGGACGTGCATGAAGAGATCTTGAAGTCCTGGAAGTCTCCCATGTCTTCCCACACTGATTTCACTGATTTTTCGTCTACTCTAGTGGCGAAATTTTACAGTGCGGCGAGACAGGCGGCCGCTTCGCTGCATGCTTTGGCCATTCTGCTGGTCTACCAGGCCCAGATGCTCAGAGACATGAACGAGGGCAGGACAGACCCAGGGCTCGTCAATGAGCTGCGCGCCGCCACCGACCTCGTCCTCCGGGCGACGAAGGTAACCGCACGCTTCCTGGGTTTGGTGATGTCCACAGCCGTGGTCCAGGAGAGACACCTCTGGCTGAACCTGGTCGACGTGGGGGATGCCGACAGTCCCGGCTGCTCGACACCCCCAGGTCCCAGGCTGGCCTCTTCGGCGGTGCACTCGAGAACTTCGCCCAACAGTTCTCGACTGCTCAGGAACAGACTGAGGCCATAGAACACATCCTGCCCCGTCGACCTGCTGCTGCCAGTCACGGAGGAAGCCGCGGAAGATGCCCCAGCCCTCTCCAGCACCGCCCCTTGCTAAATGCTGGGTCAAGCGGTGCTCCTGAGACGGGGCTGCTCAGGGATGTCGATGGTTACTTCTCAGGAGATGCCCACAGAGTTCTCGGACGACACGGTGCACCGCCCCCAGGCTGTGCACCCCTCGTCCTCCTCTGTCCCCGGACCAAGCCGCTCTCATCCCCCTCTGTCGCCAGCCCCCTGGCAGAGCAGACCCCATGGAACGTTCGTCCTTCTCTGGTCTCCTCTGTCAGGACGCGGTCAATGACTGTGGCCCCACACCAGGCCGCTATGCCGTCCACATCTGGGCCAGTCATTCCGCCTCGCTGCACCACTGATGGGAATTCTGTGGTTCGTATGACCCTGCTGGCACAGTCGTTGGGAGCTTGGCTAGAGCTTTCCAACCTGTCCCGCTGGGTCACTCGGACGATCAGACTCGGCAACGCGATTCAGTTCGTACATCAACTGTCAAGATGGTCTGCGCTCCCGCCATATGTCGCAACTCGCCCGCCACCTCCTCATATGGAGTCGCTTTATGCCATTTATATTCCCGGAGCCCTGAACTGTGCAACTGACGAGTTCTCACAGCTTCAGTCCCTCCCTGGAGAATGGCGACTCCATCCCCAGTAGATTCAGCTGATTTGGGACCAGTTCGGGAACGCACAGATAGATCTGTTTGCCTCTCACGACTTGACCCATTGCGCCCAGTATTATTCCCTGACCGTCTGCGTTCCCTACTCAGGGAACGAGGGTTACATCTGGAACCGAGACGTTTTCTAGTTATGTCAAGCCCTAAAATATTTTATTGAGTACAAATTATAGCGAAATTGCCATTTGTGAGTTAAAAACACATTTATTAAACACTGAAGAACATTCAGTATTTACAGAATTTTCTTATTTTAATTGTAATATCAGTTGAGAACCACTATCAAACGGAATGCATTTATTTTTATTCCAATTACTTAAATCATATAGATAAAAGCCTATGTAATTTAGTACAATTATACAAATCAAACTCTTTGTTTGCGCAATTGTATGCTTTGATCTCGGAAGTTTATACTGTATATTTCTTATTGGGCGAAGCTAACAAGATCTTTTGGTGCATTGGTTTCGATTTTTAATTTGTGGAATTTTCTGTAATATAGTTTTTTTTATTTCGAATTCTATATAAATAGTATTGATTAACAACCCTTGTATAGCCTACAGTAAGGCAGTCTTTAAAGGTTTATTAGAAAAATAATTTTCCTAAAGATAAATAGATTGGAGTTTTTTGTTTTGGGAACCCAAATGTTGCAGTCCATTAAATAACATGTCTGCTGTATAGTATATCACAGTCATTCATGCTCCAGTCTGAACTGTCCTCTCGTAGACTGTGTGTGTGTGTGCGCGTAAAAGAAAGAGGGTCTTCTAGAGTCTCAGACTGACAAAACCCCATTAGAAGTGACAGCAGAGTTAATGGCTGTGCGATGCGGGAATGAGGCAGCAGTTTACTTAGTTTCCTGTCTGTCCCCTACTCCAGTCGTCCAGCTTACAGTCGTTCATAGAGGTGGCATGTCATGATCGGTCGGGTGGCATTCTTGTAATTGGCTATTTCCCCCCTTTAAACACTCATCTGCTTAAGTTGTTCAGCAATGATGTTCACGTTTTACCTCATTCAGGATAAATTGAAGCTTTCAGTACCTGCGTGATGTTCCTGTAGAGAAAACACATTGTCACAGTGGAAACAAGCAGAGGAATATTGATGGAATGTTTACAGAGAACAAACTGTATTCTATAGCAATTATTTAGCTGTTTACTCTCTTATGCTTTCTTTCTGCCTCTTGCACTTTTTCTCTCTTCTTCTTTGTTGCTATTAGAGTGTTGGGAAATGTTGATAAAAAGTGATTAGTTTCTAAATCAGATAATAAATCATAACAGGATCGCTCTGCTTTAATAATCACATTAAAATAGGTCTCATGTAGAGTTCCAAGATAAGTTTATACATCCATACACTACCTTTCACTACTTTTTCTTTTAAACCATAATACATTTTACATTTCGGTTTTGACTTATAAATAACTAGAAATAACTAAATAATTTCTTCCCCAACACAAGATCACAAAATCATCATCATTTTTAATTGTCACCATTAAACTCAGAGATACACAGAGTATTTGTACATTTGTTTTTGACCAAATTAAAGAGCCAAATTGTAACAAGTGCCATTTTAACAAAACCAATTTTTTTTATCAAATTATAAAGTTTTTCAAAAGTTAGTTTACTTACCAAGGAGAGAACAGTGTCAGTGAAGAGCTTGAGATGGTGATATCAGATGTAATTTTGTTCAAATTATAACAAAAGTTTAGAAGTATTGTACTGTATGTATTTAGAAAACATAAAATGCTAGCAATAAAGTTTACTTCAGCATAGCAAGATTTTTAAATTTTTTTGTACATTGTCTTTTCAACGCATTCTCATCCCAAGGCGTCATATACGACACTTTTGCCAAATCGTAGACATCCAACGCACATGGCATCCTTTAGCGTCAAATGAGATGCTTCGGTTATGGTAGGTTTAGGTATGGGGTAGGGTTAGGGTTAGACCACTAGGAGGCACCTTCTGCCCCATATATATATATATATATATATATATATATATATATATATATATGAAGAGTTCAGATGCAAAAGCCTCTTAGTGCCATTTGAAATTTTCTTCTAAAATGACCATTTTTATCAAGCTTGTATATTCAAGTTCAGTAATTTCACTTAAATGACAAATAATAGGTAACCTTCCTTGCCATCTAAGTGAAATTACTGAACTTAAATACACAAGCTTGAGAAAAATTATCATTTTAGAAGAAAAATTTCAGATGGCACTTAGAGGCTTTTGCATCTGAACTCTTCATATATATATATATATATATATATATATATATATATATATATATGGGGTATATATAGTGTATATATATATGCGTCTCATTTGACGCTAAAGGGTGCCATGTGCATTGAATGTCTTCGCTTTGGCAAAAGCGTTGTATATGACGCCTTGGGATGAGAACGGGCTCGTCTTTTCTGTATTTTCATTGCTGCCATTTCCTTTACAAAATGACAATTTTGAGATGTGGATTAAATTACATTAGTGTATAACAGTTCGAGTGATGGGGAAAAAGTAGAAAGTGGTTTAAGTAGTTTTAAGTAGTTTAATTTCTATGCTGGTGATTTAGCTTTTCCTTTGTTTCTCTCACTGCAATGTCAGTTTATTTCTTTTCAATTGTGTCTTTCTATTGTTTTGAACATTAAACCTGCAAGACAATATAGGATTGTGATATGATGATGATTATGATGGTGTGTTTGTGTGTGTGTGTGAGTTTCAGGTGCCAGGTGGACCTCTCTCTTCTGTCAAAAGAGTGCACTCACAGACTGGACATGCCTCTGGAGGAGGGCGAGGGCACGCTGGTGCTGCTGGTCACCCTCACAGCCTCTGCTGCTGTCTCCATCGCTGACCTGTCTGTCAACATATTGGACGACCCCCGTGAGAGGAAAGAGATTCTTCACAGATATGTAAGGACAAAGCTCTTATATTCAGAAGAACATTGTGTACAGACTTGATAAACTTGCTAAATAGCATCTTAAAGGGATAAGTTCACCCAAAAATGAAAATCCTATCATCATTTCATTCTTCTTTGGAACAAAAAATGAAGATATTTTTAATGAAATCTGAGGAATTTATGTCCCTCCGTTGACAGTCTAAGCAACTACGTTGCTTCAAAAAGTCCATAAAGAGAAAAAATAATTTCACATTCATCAACGCACACATCAGATGTGGTAAAAGGAAACTCTAGCATGATTTCTTGGTAAAATGATTAATGAATTTCAGTGGCGGGCCGTGCATTCACACCTAGGCCTTCAGTCCAACCTGAATTAATAACTTTTAATAGTGTATATCAGCACAAAGCCTCTCTATAATTGTTGTTTTTATTTTGCAACCACAGTTATTAGATGAATGCGGTGAGTTCGGGAAAGGACACGGTAGAGAGAAACGAGCGTGTGAGTTCGGCTGGTGCGTTTGTACAGTGGTTCTTGCGTTCCGAATCTGATTATAAGTTCAGAAACGGAGCCTCCCTTATCTTGTCGTTCAAGGGCTACAATAGTCCCTTTTCAGACGTTACAATAGATGTTTGAAATAAAATAAAGTTTCGATCATAAATTTATAAGAAAAATTAAGAAGAAAATCATATTCACCAGGGGAAAAAAACATTAAC
Source organism: Hybognathus amarus (assembly GCA_030378365.1). Classification (NCBI taxonomy): domain Eukaryota; kingdom Metazoa; phylum Chordata; class Actinopteri; order Cypriniformes; family Leuciscidae; genus Hybognathus; species Hybognathus amarus. Next base: position 204,899 of record JAQIUQ010001898.1, on the reverse strand, counting down.
TGACCAAAACTACAGATTATTCTTTACACAAAATCCATTCTTATTTCTTTCATCAAGAAGAATTTAATTACTGTTGTTCTAACTGCATTTCAGTTCCAACAATGTAGTGTCTGTGTCGTCATATTTCTAGCATAAGTTTTAATTCGCTTTATGGCTGAGAGTGCCTGTCGACAGAAGCACACAGTCACCGCAAAACATGACGATGTGTACAGCTTTCCCATGCTCTCACACAGAATTTTGAACCAAATCAACGAGATCAGCGGGACTTTTGCCTTCAAAATCATTTGTTTCATAACTTACATTAACGTTAGTCAGTTCTGTTTTTACCCGGAGAGATTGAATAGAGTTCCGTTATTCTGCGATTTAGCTCAGGCTGAATAAGGGATTTTTTCTGCAGGAGGTCGAGGAGGGAAAGAAACATTAATTTTTGGGTTGAAAAACGATTACATCTACAGGAATATATATTTAGTTTACGCAGTTTTGCTACAGATGCCGGACACTACCACTAAAAGTACGCGGTCTGTACGCGCATCCAATCAAAGAACCAGAAAATACATACGTTATTATATGCCAGCTAGATGGCCCCGCTGCAGTCAAAGCGAAATCTGATTGGCTGATTAAATCTGACGGATGATCTGATTGGTTAAAGAATTTCCATTCATTTATACTACAGACGCCCGCTCTGTCAGATTCTGAAGGCCTCCAGGCAGATTTATTTACCCGGCAACGCATGATGGATGAAATATGATTGGATACAAGCTCTAACATAAAAACATACTACTGAAAGCAGCGCAACCAAGAGAAAAGCTATGAAATTTAGAGAACTATGTGGAATAATTTAATGCTAATTCATGGAAAAAATATATTAAAGTGCAAGTCAGTGATTCTAATAGTGTTTAGGCCAGCAGAGAAGGCCTTGCTGGCCTGACGGCCCACCACTGATGAATTTATTGGGTTGTTTTAAATATTAAGCATCACATCATAACACTAGTTACATGTAATACATTTTACTATTACTAAAGAGAGTACTCTGAAATTACATCAATGATCAGCAATGTAAACAATCGGTCATGATTATGTGTCACATTATTTTTTGATTAATCTCTTTTTTCTTAAAAAACAACAACAACAGGATCCTCTTAAGGAAATATTTTTAGATCTTAAGAATTTGAAAATATTTTGCAAACCTTTTTGAATTTATCTAGAGAAACTTCTTTCTTGAGAAGATTTTGTTCTAGGTCTAAATGTTACCAGGTTTAAGAAGAAGTCTCTTTTTATAGTCAGTTACTGTAGTAGTTGTTTTAGAGCGACACCACATCATTTAGTCCAAACTTTCTGTCCCTATACCATCAAAAATAGCGTTCTGTCAAAGTACCGTATTGAAGTGTCCTCTCTCAGAGTATATGTGCCTCATATGCATAGATGGAGCTGAATTGCATCTCAGTTGGCGCTGGGTTCTCAGACCTGGCAGAACCTCAGTGATATGACCTCCTTTTGAAAAGCGCTCAACCTCTGGGGGCCAGAGATTGGTTCAGGCCTGTAGAGAGACGGATCAGGGCCTCCCCGCTCTCTGAGGAAAGGGAGAGAGGTGCTGATTTGGGATAGAGAGCTGTGAAGGAGAGCAGTAGTGGGGGGCTGTGACAGGCTCTTTTCAGGCAGGGTGTGCTCTTGAAAGGCCCAGGCTGAAAGGAGCCCAGTGTCCCTATGCGGAGGCCTTCTGGCCCATCATGGCCCCGAGGGCCCTCCAGTCCTCACTCTAGCACAATGCTCTCAGCCTTTCGCTTTGTCTTTAGCCCGTTAACCCTTCGTTCGCCGCTATTTGCGGCTCTCTGCCACCTCTTTACATGCCAATAGCGAGGGACAGGGCTGAAACAAAAGGGCCACTTTTTGTTCACACTCTTGTCTGCTCGATACAGCTGCTCTCAGGGGTGTAACGCGTCAGAAGATGCTTTGGAATCGCAACCGTTTTTAGAGCCCAAACGTGTTTAGTTTTGCTTTTCGAAGGCAGTGTGTTTTCGCTAACCTGGTTCTTGGCGAAACATGGGTTTGTGCGCAATACTCTGCTCTAATTGAAGTGGGAAGTCATGCTGGGAGATGTGTTTGATCTTCGGTTAAGTACCAGCGGAAAACACTCCACAGGCCAAATGGCGGACGGGTGACCTACATAACCGTGCACATTACGGGGTGGGCTACCAGCATCGGGCTCTTCAACGCCACCTTGTCGCCCCGCGTCCACTAGAAGGAGCTGTTGGATCAGAATTGGAAGGAGAAATTTGTGTCTTCTGACAATGATGGGGTACTGGTCCCTGAGATGGGAGGGGCTGGTGTGCAAAATGAAGAGAAAAGCTATTTCACCTTGCACAACACCAGTCTTTTTTTTGTGGCAAAGGATGGATGTTCCGCTCCCTCATTCCCCACCCGCTCCCCCACCTTGTACTCTGCATCCAGGCATTCATTAGCACCCTAGCCTGCAGTCCGATGGGGACAGATATGCTTCAGAGTGGATGGGGGCTAAATGGAGGATGGGACAGTGGATAAAAAAAAAAAAGAAAGACTTTAATTTGTCCCCACTATTAGCATATTCCCCGTTCCCTGCTTGACACCCGTTCACAGAAGTGAATTTAATAGAGATGTACCTTATCAGAGCGTGGCAGATAACAGAAAGTGCCGGTGTTAGTGCCGCACAATATGCCTTAAACAGATTATCCCAGGCTGGGTAGTGGTCCACCCGTACGTGAAAGTGATGGGGCCAGGGGCACAAGTGAGAGCGTGGGCTTCCAACGTTTTCTACCTCTCTATCGCTGTTTGATCAGCTGTCTGAGGATAACCAAATAGCAAGACTAGTTATGCAACGCTTGCTGTTAAAGTGCTAGGGGGGCTGCCTCCAAACAAATAAAGTGTTTAAGAACATGATGTTGGGTGGTGGAGGTATGGAGATGCTTTGAAACTGCAGATGATCCCAATTTAAACTGTGGATGCCCCCACTTGACGGGGATGGGGGTTGCATAGAATACAATTAAGAATTTTAATGCAGCATTGCCAGCAGGCTCAGATACATCATTAAAGTGGAGGAGGCATATCAGATGGCTTTCAGTGCTTTGCATATAGGGTGTGTGGGCCCAGAGCTTTGTCAAGGTTTGTTAAAGGCACAGAATGAAGACGTCTGTTGCTGTTTACCTGTCAGTTCAGCACGTCACGCCACATCTCTAACTCTTTGATTTACTTCCACAAGCTATACATGATAGAGACCTAGGCAAAATTCAAAATTATGTATGTTTTTCATGTAGCTTATGTCAGACGTTTCTGCCTAAATTTGAGTTGGCTTGATTTTTCTGTGTGTACACAACAAATTGTTTATGAGATCGAGTGAAAGTTGGTAACCCTTTACATTAAGGTTATACTGTATATGTTGAATTAGTTAAGGCAATAGTTAACCTTCAAATGGTCTTTGTTTCCTGCTTACACTTCTAGGGCTTATATACAACATACATTTTTAATCATACATATAATATATATTTATATATTTGTTTACTTCTCATCTATTCATTAATGCTGTGTTTTTGGAGATATAGTACTTTTGTATCCATATACCACACAATTCCTTAACTACACCATTAGCTAGACACATGAATAAAATATATTTAGTTTTTTTTTCACATTTCCCATTCATTTCAATATGGGGTCATATTGACCCCGATGACCAGAAGTGTATTTTTTTTCACATACCTTCAGAACAACCGAATCAAACCCAGTTTTTGTGTTGTGTGTGTGTATAGATAGATAATGTATGAAAAGTCAAATAGACCCCATGACCCGATTAAGGGTTAGAATGTACTTGTGAGACATTTTCTAATCATGGGTAATGTTAACTTGATATTTATTTATTTATTGGCCTGCTAGCAAAATGACAAAATAATAATAATAATGCATTATTTATATATGTTTTTGGTAACACTTTATTTTAATGTGTCATTGTTACATATGTTACATGTAATTACTATAGTAATAACTATACATTATGCATAATTACATGCACCTTAACCCTAAACCCTAATCCTAACCCTTTAGTAAGTACATGTAGTTACTTAATATTACTCAGTACTTAAATGTATAATTACAGTGTAACAATGACACATTAAAATAAAGTGTAACCATTTTTTTATTTACCTTTAACAAGTGCATAATAAACTATTAATTGACGATCCAACAATTAACAGTAGTAATAATAATTAATTTTTATCTACATTTAATAAACGCATAAATGCAACTATTGATGAGTAATAATGAACAATATAATAATAATAATGCTGCTTTTATCACAATAATGAATGAGTAAAAGTATTAATTTATAAGAATTAATAAGGAACAATAGTAATTGAATTCATTAATTCACATTAATGAATACATAAATCACATTCTCTGAGTCGTTCTGGATTTTAAAAATGAGCCTCAAATACGATTGCATCTTTTTTCGAGCTCATGAAGCTTAGTCTTTAGGCAGTTATTTCCCAATATTCCCAGAGAGGAAGACTGCATCTGTCTGCACTTCACAGCTGTTGTTGTAAGCTGAGAAGAAATTATGCATTTTAATAGTAGTCAGGTGAGTGCGGGGCGGCTCGTGTGTAATGGATTGTTAATGGGCATCAGGGCCAGGGTGACCTCTGCTGAAGTGGTGGCGCACAATTCCTCTCTGGCCCTGTCACTCGCTTCCAAATCAAAATGTGAACAAGTAAAGCAATGTGTGTGTGTATGTGTGTAAGGATGGGAAGTAGGAGGAAAGGAGCGAGAGAGCAGCAAAAAGAGAGAGGGGGGTGGAAGCTGTTAGCATTCCATTTTTATTATGACATTTCACAGTCATCCGATTTTAATGTCCCCTGACCGGATCTGTCCGGCTGGAGACGGTGGGCTTGAAATGTTATTTAGAGCATTGATAAAAGGTGAGCGCCTGCGGATGACAGCGAGTCATAAGGCTCCGCGCGGTGACATTCATTTTCTCCACAACAGAGATGGAATAAGACGTCACGGTGACAAGCTGTCACTCAAGACACAGCCCCGCCATCTCACCCCTCCCCCTTCTCTCCCTTTCGGTCCCTACTGTCTGGTTGGGGGTTAGAAGGGGTTCTGTGTGTGTGCGCAAGTGTTTATGTGCTACCCCTCTCCTGTAATGGGACTAAACCACACTCCTCCTCAGCGTACCATATGAGTTGGCCTTGCTTTGCTGGCCCCGAAGCCGAAGGGGTGGGAAAAATATTCTTCAGCCTTTCATTAAAAAAATAAAGAGGCCTCATCTCCCAAGCTTTTCAATCTCCTTGCCTGTCTTTTTAGGGGACCGAAAAGCCAGCACCCTTTGCAAATCAGAAATTCCTCTGCTATGGAAATGCACCAGCTCCAAAAAAAGGTCACTTTTCTTCAAGGTTGCAATAATCATAAATAACAAGCCCTTGATATCTACTGAGAAATCATGTATTGAATGTATGAGGGAAAATACGTTTTCCCCTCTCAATCATCACTTGATTTTTCCCCTCCTCTTCACTCGTGTGCTATCAGAGGATTTTTCAACAATAATATCGTTCGTAACAGGCGAATGCAGTCCGAGTGTATAATGAATTAAGTCTGCAGCCTGGCCCTGCACTTGAGAATTCAAATTATAATTATTCCTCTGGGTATGTGCGGGGCTTATTGCCAAGAAGAGAATTAAAGTGAAGTCTCCAGTGCTTTTGAAGGCGCACCAGTGAGATTGTGTCGTCTCTGTCAGTCCAGGTCCATTCACTCTGCACACATGAAATGTCACGAGAGTTACTTCAACTTTCACTCTGAGGTTCATATGGAGGGAAGAAATGTACAGACATGTTTTAGTTAATGGAGAACGTTCCATTATTGTGAATTTATTAGACACACATGCACAGACGGTTTTATTGGTCAGGGGTCGCTTTTTCATAGCTCAGGATTGCATCATTTAAAATCCTTAAGATAAATTAAAACAAACAATTGAGACATTTGCTGGCTTAATTGTTTAGATTGAAAAAGTGCATTGACATATTCGAAGCTAAGGAACCATCTATTTTAGAAGAATTAGGTACAGAGAAATATATATATTGAAGACTTTGGTATGACAACTTGAATCCTCGTTGAGGTCTCTTTTAAAGCTTCAGACGACATATAATTATCAGTTGAATCTTTTTTTAGAAGAAGGAAAAAGTCTGAGTCTCAGTCTGTTAATTCGCGTATTTAATTTGTGCATATGTGTATACATATTTATTTTTGTGTGACAAAACTATACAATGTAGAGAAAAGGGAGGGGAATGCAGAGAGAGAGAGAGAGATAGATTACTCATGCTGTGACCACACAGTTAGTGTGTGATGCCTAGTTTGTTTCATGGCTAAATGTCAGCCCCTTTAATGCTACAAAAGACACACAAAGGAACTGTAATGGAGTATTATGGTCTCTCAATGAGAGGCTTTTATTGGTATGAGCGTAATTGACTCGCTCATAAATCATGCTTAAGTGTCTTTGCTGATGCACTTGTCTTTGAGCAGTTTATCCTCCTCCCGAAGATTTACCGTTTTAGAAATTATTGGCGTCTCTGCTAGTGTTTTCTGTTTTACTTTTCATTTAATTGCTCACAGTTATTAGTTATCTGAAACTGAATAGAATAAGATTTTTTTTTGGAGGAACATGAATGTGAGTATGGACACTCTGATCGAATTGATTGAGTGAATTGATATAACTTGGTTTTATTATTTTTTTATTCATTTTTTTCTCTTCTGACTGATTACTTTTTTATATGCATTTGTATTTGAAATGCATCTGTATTTGTTCTTAATCATGCGTCTATGTAGAACAAGGGAATATTCCTTTATTGGACCTCTAAACAAAATGTATTCTACTGTAGTTGACTGATTTTTGTTTAATATTTATATGATTTAAATTAAGATAAGTAGTATGTTTTCTTAAACGTACAAAATTCACAAAGTATATACGCTAGTCACATATAAAAAAAGCTTTGGAGACAATTGTGCCACACTTAAAAATGTTAAATTGTTTTACATTATAAAATGGATGTCATGTCATATTTATTTTCATATACAGTAGTACAAAAGTATAATTTACTGTAGTTTTACTGTTATATAGCACAGATGAGCAGCTAATTTATATTTAAAATTAGTGCTGAGTAAAGTAAAGATCTAGTATAATTTGTTTGCAGATTCCTTTTCTTTAATATTTTGTTATTGTGTGCTTTGAAATTCATTCATTTTTCAGCGACTTACACTCTAGAAAATGCTGTGTTGTTTTAAACCAGTTTTAGGTCAAATATGGACAAACCCAGCCATTGGTTTATGTTAAATTACATTTTTAATCCAATGCTTGAGTTCTGTCCATATTGAAACCCAAAAATTGGGTTAAAACAAGCACAGCACTTTTTAGAGTCTAAATGATCAGATGCTTTCTCAGCATAGCTGTGTGGATATAAAGTTTCGTATACTCTCAAATGCTTTTTTTACCCTCTTTTGACCTCAACAGAGTCTTCTCAGATCCTTTAACAACATTAAAGATGTGGGCATGGTGCAAGTGAAGGTGATCCTCAGAGGAGGGGCTGATGGCAGCTGATGTTACAGGTAAGGAAAACCCTCCCACACACACACACACATACAGTGATTCCTGACATATGATTTCTCACTCCGTTTTCCGCAGTTACTGATAAGACTATCATTTTCCCTGGAATGGTCAGCAGGAGGCTGATAATATTGCATTCTGATCTGTGCTAATGGATTGTTGGCTTCTGAGATCACTGTTCCTCTTAAAGGGTTTTTTTTTTTGTGCGTCTGCTCTGGTTTCCATTAATTCTTTCTTTTAATTAGGTCTGCGGTGGACAGGCCTAGTTTCTGGCACTATGAATTATCAAGTTGAGAAAAAAAGTTGGAGTTGGTACAGTCAATTGATCCTTATTCAGAGTCTGGAGTGAGACATTAACAAACACACTTACCTTGAGTCATTAATTAATACTACACAGAATTCAAATCTAAATGTATTAGATTTTTTTTCCTTATTTTGCCATTTGTTTTGAGACCTTGACCAGGAACCAGATGCTGTATGTTATATTCAAATAAAGATATTTCTGTGTACCTTTTAATTGTGCTTAAAGTAATACACCACTGTTCAAAAGTTTAACGTCAGATTTGTTTGTATTTTTAAAAAAGAAAATAAATTAATACTTTATTTAGCAGCGATGCATTAGAATTGATAAAAAAAATTATGGTAACACTTTACAATAAGGTTCAGTAGTTACTACATTAGTTAACATTAACAAAGAATGAACAATACTTCTTCAGCATTTGTTAATATTTGGTAATGTTAATTTCAACATTTACTAATACTTTATTACAATCTTGTTAACATTAGTTAATGCACTGTGAACTAACATGAACAACAATGAACAGCTAGATTTGTATTAACTAATGTTAACAAAGAATAACAAATACAGTAACAAATGGTTAGTTAATGTTAGTTAATGCATGAACTAATGTTTAATAAATGAACCTTATTGTAAAGTGTTACCAAAATTATAGTGTTATGGATTTCTGTTTCAAATACCTGAAACTTGAAACATATTTTGTGGTTTCCACAAAAATTCTAGCAGCACAACTGTTTTCAACACTAATCATAATAAGAACTGTTTCTTGAGCTCCAAATCAGCTTATTATACTGATTTCTGAAGGATCATGTGACATTGATGGCTAGCATTATAATGCTGAAAGCAACCATGACAGAGATAAAATAAATTTAAAAAGCTATTAAAATATACTCATATTAGTTTAAAATATATAAAACTGCTATTTTACATTGTAATGATATTGCACAAAATGTATGTTTTTCTCTATTTTTGATCAAATAAATGCAGTCTTGGTAGACTTTTTAAAAGTCTTAGCATAAACGGTTGTGTAGTTTCACCAAAATTAAAAGAAAATAATTTATGCAGCGCTACGTTGCTCCAAGCTTTTTTCCAAAAAAAAATAAAAAAAATAAAATAATCTTTATTAAAATATGAAGTGGGTAATATCTACACCACTAGTGTCACCAAGCACAATTGCAAAAAATAATGGTTGTATTTACTGTATAAAGTGCTGTTTTATACATCTACACTGTATAAAAATATATTCATGATTTGTAATCACAACATTTTTTCTTTTGTCAAATCAACTTAAATAATTTATGTAGTTCAGATAACATAATATTTTGAGTTTCTGGTGATTAAATCAATCTTCCTTCATTTTATTAACTCAATTTCAATGAACATAAATTTTTAAGGCAACCAGGTTACTTATTTTTTAAGTTAATCCAACAATATTTTTTTTTACAGTGCACCATTGGTCAAACCTAGCATTGGCAGTTCTGGAGATCTGGAATTCAGTTTTAATGAACGTTAAAACTATTTGTTTAGCTTTGAAAGTTTAAGTCCTAAGTTTGATTTGACTACTTGTGTGAAACAAAGCTGAGAATTGCAGCGCAAGAATATTAATCAAGGCCGCGCAATCGTTTGCAGATGAGGTGCGAGGCAGCAGGAAATGAACTGGAGCGAGAACGAGGAAGACGAGGAGAGAGTGAGAGACGTAGGGGTCATTAGCACCGTCACTCTTAAGGTGGAGCATATCGCGAGGTTCCTCTCCGCTAAGCGCTTGCGTTCTCTGCCTCTCTAATCGCCTCATCGACGCCTTTAATTAAGACATGTTCAATGGCAGAACACCCCCTCCCCCCTCCCCTCTCACACCCTTCAGCCTCCCCCTTCCCGCACAGTTCTGCAGTGCAATCACCCCTTTACTCGCTCCTCTCCGGGAGTCCGGCCCACTACGTTGACCTCGTAGCACGGTCTGGCGTTCCCTGGGGAACCGCGGCCTCCTCATGAGCTCTGATTTCACACTCCTCTCCACGCCACAAAGCGCCGGCGCACCAAAGCTTTCTAAGAGCCCCAGCTCGCTCACGGACTCACCGTTCAATCGGCCCTGGCACCAAGGTGTCAGCCAACAAGGTTACGGGCCACGGAACAGTGCCTTCTCTAATAGAGAGCTCACTGGAGACAGGGAAGACTGGGAAAAGTGGAAGGAGAGTGGACATAAAAGATAATGTGGGCGAGAGGGAAAGAAAAAGAGAGGGAAATCTTCAGTTCTCTTTCTTGCATCACCGAGTATGTGTGTGTGTGTGTGTGTTTTTTTGCCCCCCCCCTCTGTCTGTTCTGTTTTTCATTGTAATTAATTGAGGCTTTTATCTGGAGTGCCTCCACTCCAGGCCAGCAGGATAAATGGTGACAGTGTGTAAAACCAACAGTATTTAGGGACAGGAGACTGCTTTACCTTCTGAATAGACCCACTCAATACTTAACATAGATCACTTCAGAGGCAATTTCATTAACAACCAGTTTTCAAACAACTGTAGGAACTGTTCTGCCCTCACTGCCATCAGTGTGTTTGTATATGATAATCCTATGGCCGGTTAAATGCTCCTCTCTGCTTAACGGAGTTCCTGCATTTCATTTAAAACGCCTTCCAGACCTGAAAAATGTAATTACCGTTTTGTACGTCAGCGTGCCGCACACTCATCAAATTGCAGCCGGAATGAGGTTGAACTCATCTCGGCGGTCTGTGAGGATTTGCCCAAGAATTAACACCACAGACGGTGTCTGCTTCGGCCACACCTGGGGAGTCAAAGTTTCATTCAGTGCGAAGCCGTGCTAATTTACTCAGACAGCTGCCTCACCAACACGTAGTAGTCTGCCGCCGAGGATGACCAGAGTGTCACCGCGAGGATATTGAAATAGGGTTGTACTGATTCCTGCGCCTATCAATATACATTCATTTAAGACAGATGCAAATTATTTTGAATGCTGAAAATATTCACAATTACTGTCAGTACATGCGAATTAAGTACTTGTGTGCATAAATTGTAAACGAGTGCTAAAGTTGATTTTTTATTTAATTATTCTTTTTACATTTATTTTTATTAAATGTATTTTTTGAAACCAGTTCTGCTGTATATGTTTCCTTACAAATAGTGGGTAACGCTTCCTTTTACAGTCCAGTTACCCATGTAAATACTATGTACTTATTTTAGTAACTACAATTACTGGGTAATAACTCATACTAACCCTGAACCTACCTAAACTTACCTCTGTTCCATGTACTTACCTTATTAGCCAGTACTTTCTAGGTAAGTACACTGTAAGTACTGTATCTGTAGAAGGGAAGCATTACCAAATAGTGTATATTATACAATACTGCTCAACTTAAATTCACAGTCCAGATTGCGACAGTCAATTTAGTCAACTAATTTGATCATATCAGATGCATAATAGTGTAATCATCACATTTAAATACAATGATTATAAATAAATGAAGAAAAAATATATTTACTCAGGCCGATCAATATATCCCTGATGTTTATATGCTTGGTGACAGCAAGGACTTTCCATTGATCACGCTGACATTTATTTTACTTGTCAGCTAAATGTCTTTGCTTCTGTTATTCACATGCAGGAAATTGAATTATTGTGTATTGCAGTTTAATTTAGCTGCACATGCTGCAAAGCCGTTTTGAAATAAAAGTACCATTATGAATGCGTTTTTCTTTTTGCCCCAGCTTTTAGAAATTCTGTTCGGCAACAAACAACAAAATTGCTCCCAATTGTTTTGTTTGAAGGTTTATTTAATGACTGAAAAGTTTAGATCAAAGCTAATACGAAGAGTTTGTTGTTTAAGTTTTGTTTGAGAACAATATTCCTTTTAAATTATGAACATTTATTTACATGTGTATATTAATAGTTGATTTCAAAGCATGTAGGACAGCGGATTACATAAATATGTCTCTAGAGTCGGCTTCTTGTAATAATGCATTTTGTACATGACTGAAATATTCTATTGTACTTTGAAAAAAATATAATGATAAAAAGAAAAGCGATCTCTCACTTCAAGCTTTTGATTTATTGATATAAAAGTGTAATGCCCTGTCAGCAACCGGAAACAGACTCGGTCTCTACTTGGAATGTTTTCTACAATTTCCCACATTCAGACCATTTGTATTTAAGTCATCATCCCCGTCTCCCCTCCGTCTGGTGTGTGTGTTCACACCAGACATAAGACAGAGATGTCCTCACGGTGCTCTAGGGCAGCGCAAAGGCTGAAATGCTTATCTACTTGTGTGCAAACCACTGTGTCAGTGTAACAACAGGAAACCACGCCATACTGGGGCAAAATGAATATATCAAGTCAGTGATAAGTTGCACCTAAAGCTTTAGTCTGGGTAAAGACAGCAGTGCAGTTTGATCTGGCCCTTCAGGCTCGTTGTCCCATCACCTTTATCAGGTAGTTATTCCCCCAGCACACCACCCAGTGGATTACTGCCATGGTAAATACAATGAAACTGATAAAATTAATGTGTGTGTGTCCCTCACAGGCAAGAGTGACCCTTTCTGTGTAGTGGAGCTCAGCAACGAATCGGTTACGGACGCATACCGTGTACAAAAACCTCAACCCAGAGTGGAACAAAGTCTTCACGTTGTAAGTGTCAAGAACGCATGCATACTGTGCTTGCATTTGCATATATTCACATATTTATTGTCTAACCGAATTATGTATTTTTAAGCACACTACAATGCTGCATAGAAGAATATAAAATACTGATTTATAAAATAAACCTAAATATTATGTACGTATGCATGGGGTATGATAATTATAGACTAAATCATGATTTATTTGCCAAAACAATATTTACATTTTTAATGTATGTTTAAAATGATATCTCATGTGCAACTGCAAACCAATATATATATATATATATATATGTAAATCATATATAAATCATCAAGCTCATCAATAGAGAATTTTTTAATTAAGCTTTTTCAATAAATAATACGTAAAAATTCTCATATATATAGATTTTTTTTTTACCCATTATATATATATATATATATATTTATGAAGAGTTCAGATGCAAAAGCCTCTAAGTGCCATTTGAAATTTTCTTCTAAAATGACCATTTTTATCAAGCTTGTATATTTAAGTTCAGTAATTTCACTTAAATGACAATTAATAGGTAATCTTCATTCCCATTTAAGTGAAATTACTGAACTTAAATATACAAGCTTGATAAAAATGATCATTTTAGAAGAAAATTCAAATGCATCTAACTTTGCATCTGAACTCTTCATATATATATATATATATATATATATATATATATATATATATATATATATATATATATATATATATAGAGAATTTTTACCCATTTTATATATATATATATATATATATATATAATAATTTTTACCCATTATTTCTGAAAAAGCTTAATTATAAATTCTTTATTGATGAGTTCGATGATTTATAGAGATACATCCGAGAGCCGAGGATCACAGGAGCTAATGTAGTCACGATTATTTAATTAAGCTTTGTATTGGTAGTTGTAAATGTGACATATAAGTTAACTTTGTACTTTAAGAAGAAAATGAACTTTTGTTCGAGATTACACTCCCTCTGCAAGTACAACCATTGTGCCGTTTGATAATGTGCCATACATCATTTCTTATATTAGTTCGATATCTAGAGGTTGTTCCATTGATGTTTTTTTTTCATAATCTTTCAATCTTCACGGCTGGAAATTCATTTGTGAATTCCCAGGGAAAGCTGGGTAATCTAGCCTCTCCTTGGAGCGCTCATCTCTTAAAGAATAACCTCATTTTCTTTCATTAGACTTCTCCTCTTTAGCCTACTTTTCAAAGATAGCATTTCAAATGGAGAATTGCAGCATCTTTTTTTAACCCCAGCACAATGGAGATTGTCACCAAGGATTTAGATGAATCACATTTTTTTGTCATGACTTGAAAGATCTTTTCAGTGTTTAATATTAGTCAATGACTTCTTCACCTACCACTTTTTTTTCTTTTCTTTTTCTTCAACTAGCAATGTGAAAGACATCCACTCAGTCTTAGAGGTGACTGTCTATGACGAGGACAGAGACCGAAGTGCCGACTTCTTGGGCAAAGTGGCTATACCCTTGTTAAACGTAAGTCCTGAGCTCGAGCACTTTCACTTACAACAATGAATCAGTTTGAGATTGGGGAAAAGGACAAAAAAGAAAGATTTTTTTTCTTAGAAATTCTTTGAAAAACAAATATGGCATGTATCTCACTTTTTATTGATTTTTGGGTCCCACTTTATATTAAGTGGCTTTAAGTACTATGCACTTGCATCAAAAAATAAGTACAACGTGTTATTGTGTTCCTGTTGTATTGTAAAACACTTTTGTTGCTATTGAGGTGTGATACGGACAGAGATGTATAAAGTACTAGAAACCCGAACTTAGAGTAAAAGTACAAGTGCTCTATCAAAAAAGTGACTTGAGTAGAAGTTGAAGTGCTCTTTAAGCACCACACTTAAGTAGAAGTACTAAAGTATTCAACATTTTTTGTACTTAAGTATTGCAAGTAGTTTATTTTAAAATTCACAACTTAAGTACTAAAAGTAAAAGTACAAGTATTGTGTCATGTAATTATTAAAGAAAGCAGTCAAAAGTTTGAACTAGCAATCAAATAAGGCGCTTTGGCGGGATACAAATTTACTTTGGCGGCCACCAAAAACATATCATTGCAGGACAACCCCTGCATTACTGTAGTTGTTAATGTGTGTGTCAATCAATACCATTACCCTATAAAACTGGCGTGTGATTTAGGCAGCATGGAAGCCAAATTGCAACGAATGATTCGTAAATATTGTATAATTGTAACGAGTAACTAGCAGAACATTACAAAAATATTGAAGTAAAAGTATTAAATTCATCGAAAATATCTACTGAAGTAAAAGTAGAAGTATGAGAAAAAAACAATACTCTAGTAGAGTACAGATACAGCATTTTAGTACTTAAGTACAGTACTTAAGTAGTTCTACTTCGTTACTATACATCTCTGGATACGGGTAAGGTTAGGGACAGATGTGGTGGTATGGGTCGGTTTAAGGGTGGGTTAAGGTGTGAGGAAGGGTCAAACAGTGTAATTACAAATGTAATTACATAAATTAATTACAGCTGTAATTACATTAAGTATTTTTTTTAATGTAAGTACACAATAAGTCAATTGTATCAAATTATTAATATCAATGTAAGTACATAAGCCACTTAATATAAAGTGGGACCTTTTTTGTATTCATAGAGTAAGAGTAAGAAGCACACAGAAAAAAATTCAATCAACATGGCATGTCTAAACTTGACTGATTTTGGTAATCATAGAGTAAGTCGTGAAAGTGAGAAAACACAACAAAAGTTTTTAAAAAGACCAGCATAATGTGTCTAAACTTTGTTGATTTTAGTAATCATAGTGTAAGAGATGTGAAAGTGAGAAAAACACAAAGTAAAATAAAAAAGAGACCAACATGGCATGTTCCTAAAATTTATTGATTTGAGTAATCATAGAGTAAGATGTGTAAGTGAGAAAAACACTAAAAAAAAAAGAGAAAGCCTACTAACAAAAACAGAGAAGAAAAGAAAAGAAAAGGGGGACGCAACATGCGCTCCCAGGCTGATTCCCCAGGATAGTTAATTTGCGGCTGACAGTGGTCGGGCCGTAATGAACAGGTACTTGTCAGAGCCGCCACAGTTGTTTTGGGCTCTCTGTCAGATGCAGCAGCTGGGGTTCAAAGGTCACATGAAGAGTGTATTCAGCTGGGTATTGCCAGACAGACGGCTGTCATGTCCCTCTCCCGCAGATCCAAAATGGAGAACGCAAAGCTTACGCCTTGAAAAGCAAGGAACTGACAGGGCCAACCAAAGGGGTCATCTTTCTCGAAATAGACGTGATTTATAACATTGTAAGTCCCACTCTCTTTTTCTCGCTTGCGTTTTTCACTTCTTTATCTGCTTCTCCCGGGCTGTCTGTCCCCGTCCTTGTTCTCTCTTTTAATTACTGAAGACTCCCCTTTCCTCAGCCTCTTGTTTCTGCGTCTGTGTGTGTCCGTCCGCCATTTTAGGCGGGAGTGTGAGAGAGCGTCACATGGTGTGGTGTGGTGTGTGTGAAATGGAGGGATGTCTTGATATATGATTAGATCGTTAATGTGATCACGGTCGCATCTTGAACTCAGACGGTACATTCAATTAGTTTCTGTGTTGCAGGTAAAAGCCGGCATGCGGACTTTGATTCCCATCGGAGCAGAAATACATCGAAGAGGAGCCGCGGGTGTCCAAACAGGTAACGAGAGCGCTTTAATCACACCTTTGTTGAAGATATTCCCAAAATCCGCCCCAACACCAGTCGTGGACGGCAGCCTCTTTCTCCTCGTCTTCTCCCTCTCTCTGGCTCTTTCTCCTCGTCTCTTCTGGAGGTGCTGAATAGAAATGTCAAGCTGTCAACGCTGGGGGTGCATAAGTAGATTGGCCATCCTTTAGTTTGGACCTCACTGGTTCTTCTGCTGTGCTTCTTTTTGTCACCCTGTTCAATGTCTCCCCCCGGTCCCTGACAAAGAGCTGAATTGTAGGGGTTGTCCCAAATCAGACCTGTCACTGAGACACTGCTTGGGACACACACACACACACAGACACACTCTATCTGTCAACGCAATAAAGCGCCGCTGAATGCAAGCTAGAAAGTGCCCACTCTGCACTTTTTCGGTGTGAATTTGCCCCCCGGTCCAAAGCTGTTTGCGAGCGAGACGGAGAAAGGATTGACGACGAGAGGCAACGTGTGAAATCTATCTCCACAAGATTTACTTTTTCTTTCCCGACACTGTCCCCTTCATAACCGTTGAAGCTCATTTTGTCGAACATCTCAGACATATTTTATTCTTTAGTAGCTTGATATTGTATTTCACCTCACATGTACTCTGATTAGTCCCCAAATGAAAAACAAAATTGCCTACTTTAAAGGCATGGCTCCGAATCCTACACTTCACCACAGTAAATGTGGATAGTCCCCATGATCAAAGCCGTAGCATTATAAAGCCATTATGCGACCAGGAGCGTTTGATCTTCCTGTGAGCACAGGAAGCAGCGGTCATTTGCAGTTCACCCGCTCTCCAGAAACACGAAAAAGACAATTTTACTATAGGCGTGACACAAAAAAATCAATAATTCGTTTTATGCTCCTAGAAAATCGGAAATAGATACGGTTTGGATTTCTCTTATTCACTGGATTATTTCGCTCTAGTATCATATTTTTGGTGTTATGCTTTAACAACATACCCTAAAGTAGTTTCTCTTACTAACTGTTGAAAGTCAATTATTTTGGTAACACTTTTCAATATGGTCTCATGTTTTAACATTGGTTAATTAACTTACTTAATTTAACATGTTATTAGTAACTAACATGAAGTATATATTTGATACTGTATTTGTTCATTTTGTTCATTTAGCTAATTAAAATGCAGTTTGTTCATGTTTACGTCACAGTGCATTAACTAATGTTAACAAATACAACTTTTGATTTTAATAAATGAAGTGCAGTTTATTATTAATTAATATCAATAACTAATAAAACATTGTTGTAAATTGTTACTATATAAAAATTGAAAATAAATTATGATAATAGAAAATGTATTATACAAACCAAAGTTAAAAATTTGGAGGTTGGTAGGAACTTTTTTAAATGTTTTCTGTTTTTCTCTCTTTGTCTTTAATGCTCTCCAAGGTTTCATTTATTTTATAAAAAATGTAGTAAAAATGGTAATATTGTGACGTATTACAATTGAACTGTTTTAGTACATTTTAAAATGTAAATAATTCCTGTGACGGCACTTACTCATTTATTTCAATGTTGAAAAAAAGTTGTGCTCCTTAAGTGGAAACAGATTGTTCCTTGGTAAACAGAAAGTTCATACAAACAGCATTCATTCATAAAAGTCTTTTAAACATTATAAATGACTTTGCTGTCACTTTTGATACAATTTTATGCATACTTGCTGAATAAAAGTGTTAATTTCTTTCAAACCATTTGAACAGTAGTGAATGAAGTACAAAGAACAAATAACAGAATTGTCCTTATTTTTGAAATCATTTGGGAATCAATGTGATTGTGAAATGCTGTCTGTTGTTCTGACACTCAGATGCTGCTGCAGAACTTACAACAGAATGAGGCGCTGTATCATGTTGCTGATCAATGCTGGCTGCTATATCAACAGCTGCTTTGAGTGGGAGTCTCCTCAGAGGAGCATCTGTGCCTTACTGGTAAGAACCAGTATGCATTCAACCACACCAACAGTCACACACTGCAGCTCCAGAAGGTATTTGGACACATTTATGTTTGACCACTATATATAGTATTCACCAAGTTTAAAAAAATAAAATAAAATACATACTGTATATATATATACATGTAACATATTGGCTATAGTATATGCAACCAGACACTATATATATACACTCACCGGCCACTCATTAGGTACACCTGTCCAACTGCTCGTTAACACTTAATTTCTAAGCAGCCAATCACATGGCGGCAACTTCAGTGCATTTAGGCATGTAGACATGGTCAAGACATTCTCCTGCAGTTCAAACCGAGCATCAGTATGGGGAGAGAAAGGTGATTTCAGTGACTTAAACGTGGCATGATTGCTGGTGCCAGAAGGGCTGGTCTGAGTATTTCAGAAACTGCTAATCTACTGGGATTTTCACGCACAACCATCTCTAGGGTTTACAGAGAATGGTCCGAAAAAGAAAAAACATCCAGTGAGCGCAGTTCTGTGGGCGGAAAGTGCCGTTGCTGATGCCAGAGGTCAGAGGAGAATGGCCAGACTGGTTCGAGCTGATAGAAGGGCAACAGTGACTCAAATAACCACCCGTTACAACCAAGGTGGGCAGAAGAGCATCTCTGAATGCACAGTACCGTCGAACTTTGAGGCAGATGGGCTACAGCAGCAGAAGACCACACCGGGTGCTCCTTTCAGCTAAGAACAGGAAACTGAGGCTACAATTTGCACAAGCTCATCAAAATTGGACAATAGAAGATTGGAAAAACGTTGCCTGGTCTGATGAGTCTCGATTTCTGCTGCGACATTCGGATGGTAGGGTCAGAATTTGGCGTTCTACGACATGAAAGCATGGATCCATCCTGCCTTGTATCAATGGTTCAGGCTGGTGGTGGTGTCATGGTGTGGGGAATATTTTCTTGGCACTCTTTGGGCCCTTTGGTACCAATTGAGCATCGTTGCAACGCCACAGCCTACCTGAGTATTGTTGCTGACCATGTTCCATCCCTTTATGACCACAATGTACCCAACTTCTGATGGCTACTTTCAGCAGGATAATGCGCCATGTCATAAAGCTGGAATCATCTCAGACTGGTTTCCTGAACATGACAATGAGTTCGCTGTACTCAAATGGCCTCTACAGTCACCAGATCTCAATCCAGATAGAGCATCTTTGGGATGTGGTGGAGACGGGAGATCGCATCATGGATGTGCAGCCGACAAATCTGCGGCAACTGTGTGATGCCATCATGTCAATATGGACCAAACTCCCTGAGGAATGCTTCCAGCACCTTGTTGAATCTATGCCACGAAGAATTGAGGCAGTTCTGAAAGGCAAAAGGGGTTCAACACGTTACTAGCATGGGGTACCTAATAAAGTGGCCGGTGAGTGTATTTAACCAGTACTGGTCAAAAAGTTTGGAAACATTTTTTTTTTTTTTTTTTTGAAAGATGCCTCTAATGCTCATCAAGCCTGCATTTATTCGATTAAAAATACTGTAAAACAGTGATATTGTGAAATATTATTACAATTTAACAATGTTTTATATTTTATTTTAATATATTTTAAAATATTATTTATTTCTGTGATGCAATGCTAAATTTTCATCAGTCATTACTCCGGATCTTCAGTGTCACATGATTATTCAAAAAATAATTCTAGTATGCTTATTTGATTTTCAAGTTTTTGTAATGTTGGAAACAGGTGTGCTGCTTGATATTTTTTTTGGCGTCCTATGATGCTTTTTTTTTCAGGATTCATTAATGAATAAACATTTTAAAGAACAGCATTTATTCAAAATAGAAATCTTTTCTAACAATATAAATCTTTACTCTTACATCAATTTAACACATCCTTGCTAAATAAAGGTATTCATTTATTTAAAAAAAAGAAGAAAAAACTTTCAAATGGTATGGTGTATTGTAAAAGGTTTCCATTTGAAATAAATGCTGTTCTTTTATTTCATCAAAGACACCTGAAAAAAAGTATACAGTTAAAAAAAAAAAAAATATATATATATATATATATATATATATATATATATATATATCAGAATAATGAATCAAAAACTGTTGGCTGATGGCTGATGAAAATTCAGCTTTGCTTTTACATCTCGTTTTGCAGCATCATAACAGCAAAAGTGTTTTACTTAGTATTAAAGTTGCTTGCCACGAAGGGGTTAATTTTGAATACGCAGAAGTCATAAAAGCTTCCATTTTCAGTTGAAACAGCTGAAAGATCTTTGCAAACAGCTGAAAGTCTTTATATTTTCCTAATAAACCTGATTTGCAATGGGGGTTGAATCATTTCAATTACAACTTTATAGAATATCAGAGCATTGAATATGTGAGGAGTTTGTTTCCAAAACGCGATAAACAACATAAAAAAATGTAATTACCGTAATGTAAATACCGTAAATAGTTTTGAAAAGGACATTTTTAATTTGAACGTAAAATGCGATATCCGTCATATTATTAGGGCCCAAGCCTGAAGGGCGCAGAGCCCTATTGTTTTCCTTCCGATTATTTTTTTTTTTTTTTTTTTTTTTTTTTTTTTTTTCTAGCGACTATTCGGGCACTTTTGGGGCCCTTAACATGCTCGAAAACTCTTGAAACTTTGCACACGGGTCAGAACCCGCGGCCATCAGAGCCGGGCTGAAGCTGGTACCCGGGCGTGGCAGGGCGGCTCGTCAGCGCCCCCTGGAATGGGGTCCGAACACCTGGTCCATAACTCAAACACACTTGCATGTAATAATATGAAACTCGGTACACATGTCGATAGCAGAATTTCATCTATACCTCGCGTTCTTGCTTTTTACCCCAGCCCAACAGGAAGTCGGCTATTGAGGTTTTTTGTAAAACACACGCAATGAACTTTTAAATACTCCTCCTAGAGCTCTGATCCAAATTCGACGAAACTCGGTCAGCTGGAAGTCAAGACATTGAGGATGAAAGTTTGTGTGGGGATTTTTGATATCTCGAACGGTTTGGCCGTCGGCGAGGAAACGAAACTATGGCGAGAGAACGTGAAACAGGAAGTGTGTCATAACTTCAGCATACATTAACTGATCTGGATGAAACTTCAGCAGTGCGTTCGCTGTAAGAGGACGATCACATGGATGTGACTATTGTGAGTCAAAGTTATAGCGCCACCAACTGGCAGCAGGAAGTGTGTCACTTTCAAAATGCTTTGAAATCACCCTCTTATTTTTACCCGATTTGCTTCAAACTTCATCTGTATAATGTACATACACGGCAGATGAAGACCTATGAATGGATTCTTGATATCTTTGAAACTGTTGCCGTGGCGACGCATCAAACTTTACCATTCTTTTAGGATGCATTCTTTTAGGGATTCGAACATTTGTCCATAAATCAAACACACGTGCATGGATTAATATGAAACTCGGTACACTCATAGATCACATCAGGCCAAACAACTTTCGTGCTCTAAGTTTTACGACAGTTCAAACGGAAGTCGGGAATTATGTTTTTTTTTTTTA
This sequence comes from Hybognathus amarus, assembly GCA_030378365.1. Lineage (NCBI taxonomy): Eukaryota > Metazoa > Chordata > Actinopteri > Cypriniformes > Leuciscidae > Hybognathus > Hybognathus amarus. The sequence goes on along the minus strand of JAQIUQ010001898.1, from coordinate 183,180 downwards.
AATAATTGTCCTAGAAAAACATCAAATTACAACCCATGCTGTTACCAATCACCACCAAACTCGGTGTGCATGAAGTCAAGACATTGAGGATGCTATATTCCGGGACGGATTTTTGATATCTCGAACGGTTTGGCCGTGGCGGATTTTTTGACTAAAAAAGGACACATAAAGTGTGTTATAACTTGGTTAGTTTTACTGACAGTTACAAAACTTGCCGTGTATATTGTTCTATTCAAGCCAAACAACTTTCTAATTAACAATAATAAGCTCAAACCCACAGAAAGTCAGATATTGTAGTTTGAATATGATCATGCTCTTTCTGAGCCTAGGCCTGTCACACAGTCTGTGTGTGTGTGTGATTGAGTCTTTTGACACACAGTCTCTGTGTGTGTGTGTAGGGGGAGGGGGCTTAATAATTTCACTGTGTGTCTGGCCTGCTAAAGTAAATACATTTCTTAAGCCTGGTATTTTTTAAATAAGTTTTTGTTTTTATTTTTTTATAAGTAAAGACATATAACCTGTTTAATTGTAGTGCATTGACAATAGTTTTATATAATTAGTGTATTAATTAAATTAACTTGGTCCATAAATCAAAAAGGAAGTGTGTTAAAACTTCTGCATACATTAACTGATCTTGATGAAACTTCAGCAGTGTGTTCGTTGTAAGAGGCCGATCACATGGATGTGACTATTGTGAGTCAAATATATAGCGCCACCAACTGGCAGCAGAAAGTGTTTCACTTGCAAAATGCTTTGAAATCACACTCTTACTTTTACCCGATTTGCTTCAAACTTCATCTGTATAATGTAAACACACGCCAGATGAAGAGCTGTGAAAGCATTATTCAATATCTAAGATAATGTTGCCATAGCAACGCATCAAACTTTAACATTCCTTTTTTTTGATGATTTTGAGTCTCTTAGCGGCTTTTGGGGCCCTTAATGGGTTTGAAAACTCTTGAAACTTTGCACACAGGTCAGATCCCACAGCCATCAGAGCCGGGAAGATGGTACCCGGGTGTGGCAAGGGGGCTAGACAGCGCCCCCTGGAACGGGGTTCCAAAACTTGGTCCATAAATCAAACACGCTTGCATGTAATAATATGAAACTCAGTACACATGTTGATCTCATCGTTTCATATATTCATATATTCTCCTCAAGCCGGACAACTTTCTAATTTACACTCATGAGCTAGGACCCACAGAAAGTCAGATATTTTGGTTTGAAAATGTTGAGTGTCTCTCTGAGCCTACACTTCTGTATGGCAAGCCCTTTTAACATTTAAAAGCTAAGTTTGACTATTCGTAATTAACATTGTAGATATCAACAACGTCTTTCTAGTCGTAATTACATTTTGGATAGTTTGTATTATCATTTAAGATATCTGTAACGTAATTGTGACTAGTCGAAACGACAGATAGAGTATGGCAAGCCGTTTTAACATTTAATCATTTTAACCTACTAGTCTCTATTTTCATGCTACTAGTACTTATTTTTTAGATACTAGTATCTATTCCATTAAGTACTAGTACTTATTCATTAGCTACTAGTGCTTATTCTTTAGATACTAGTGCCTTTTCTTTAGATACTAGTGTTTATTCTTTAGGTACTAGTACCTTTTTAAAGATACTAGTACTTATTCATTAGACACTAGTCCTTATTTATTAGATACTAGTACTTATTCATTAGATGCTAGTCCTTATTCATTACATACCAATGCTTATTAATTAGTTACTAGTACTTATTCATTAGATGCTAGTACCTATTAAATAGATACTAGTACTTATTCATTAGACACTAGTACTTATTTCAATGGTGACTAGTAACTATTCTTTTGTTACTAGTCACATTTTTTCCAGTGACTTCTATGCTGATCTGTCATTCAGATATCAACTATTCAGTTCTGACTAGTATGTTAGTATGTATTCCAATTGTGGAATACATACTAGTATGTATTCCAAAGCAGGGGTTACGTTTTTGCACGTCGTGCAGAATAACCCTAAAGGCACCAAGGTGGCGGTGCCACCGGCTTTATATATATATATATATATATATATATATATATATATATATATATATATATATATGTGTGTGTGATGTATATATGAATGTAGCTGCGAGCAGCGATGGAGAGGCCAAAGCCGACGGTACCGCCATCCCGGTGCCTTTCAGGCACCGGGATTGCGGTGCCACCGGCTTGGGCCTGCGATCGACTGCTCGCAGCTATATTCTATCTTGTTTTCTCCCTTTCTTTACAAACCGTGACAAATGGCAGTCTTCTTTCACTGCAGAATGCGGTACATTCGCTCAACCAATCACAGTGTACCATTCCACGCAGTGTAAACAGTAACGGCGGCGCTGTGAATACACCCGGCATTAGTTTTCCTTATTCTTTGTGATCAACAAACAAAACAAACAAAAAAATATTTTGACGGCATTTATGAACCTGTGGTGGTTTCTTCTGTGGGGAAGAAACGTAAGCCAATGAAATCTAATCATTTATGTGAGGATATTAAGAAGACGAGGCACCCGGATGGAGGAAAAATGCCGGCTGTTGCTTGTTCTCGCATGACAGCATCAAACTTCTGTCACGCTGACACACTGACCCTAGGGGATCTTTTGAAAAACTTTAAATTGTTTTACTCAAAGTCAACAAAAACCGAGCAGGACCAAGCCGTTTTACAGCTGATCGCGTCAAAAAAGTTCAGCGGGCGGTGACTGTCCGGCTGATTGAATGCATTTTTAGTCCAGTGTATAAGATTACTATTGACCAAGTTCAGAGGCTGTCATATGTGGGTCAACTTACTTTGTTGTGTATTTTCTACAGTTTCAATATGAAAAATATTACTTTTATATTGATTCAATGGATTAATGCATTTTAAAAAAAATGTCTGATTTATTGAAAAAAAAATTTGAAAAAAATCTGTTTTTATAATAAATTTTTACAAATTTTAATCTGGATTAGATTTTTTATGTTATTAAAACCTAAAGATGCTATGTGAAAGTTTGAAACAGAAAATGGTGGTTTTTACTCAAATTAAGCATTGGATTTATCGCGTTTTGGAACCAAACTCTTCATGTATTCGGAAAACAAAATACCAGAGTGCAATCTAGTTAGTCACTTTTCTGAGGCATTTTTTGCAACCAATTGATTCCAAGGTCATTTTAGTATATGTATGAAGTTCTCCTCAGTTGCCACATATCCTAGAGTAACTATGAACATGATCCCCTAACATTTGACAACTAGAAAGTGTCCAGATACATTTATCTTCTTTTTTGATCAGTATCTATTATAATTTGAAACTTATTTGCTTCAAAAGTGCATTTCTTCTTTTAAAATCTTTCTTTCATTTTGCTTGATATTTTGTTTCTAATGCAGTGTTTTTTTTATTTTTTATTTTAAGTGTATCTTAAGTGCCCAAATACTTCAACATGATAGTGTGACAGGCTCTGAGGTGATTCGATTGGTTTAGCGCGCACGTTTCTCATCTCCGCTTCTGTTGTGTGTAAAGATGTCCAGAATTTTGCCCATTTGTCTTTGACAGTCTCCAGCACTACCTCTCAGTACACTCCTACACTTCGTCCTGAATTCATCGAGCGTCTCTTTCACCTTCAGATCGTAATTGGACAGTTGAACCTTCATAAAAAGGACACCCTTTCTGAGTGGGCCGTGTGACTAAATGCTAGCACAGGGCATGTTGGCTAATGTTTGCCTGTGATGCTGCCTAATTTGCTGTAGGCCCTGTCTGTTTCAGGACTCGCGTGTCTTTAAGTGTCGCTGGGTTGGCCATTAACATTTGCTGCTTGACACATTTTAATTTAAGTACACTTCCGAAAGCAGAAGCCGAGGGCACATGCGTGAGTGGGGGGACAGCTGTATCGATCAGCTAACATTTTAGTTGTACATTTCTTTTCTTTTTTCTTCATGGATGTCGGGGGAAAAACACATCAATGAAAATGTCAGAGGAAGAAATGTCAAGAGATTTGAGGAGAGTAAAAACAATTACATTAAATTTGTTCTTTATGTTCGAATGCTATTATAAAAATTATTATGCACTCACATTCGGTTCAATATGTCTGACCTGAACTGCAAAAGTAAAAAAAAAAAACAACAACAAAAAAACATTAATAATGATAATAACAAAAGTTGTTTTTTGAGTTGCCTTCATAGCTGTCTTAATAGCGGTAATGTTGTTCTTTGCACTCTCTAAAACTCCCTCCTTAAGAGCTCTCTTAATCATCACACTGATTTCTTTCTTTATCACCAGCCATCTGGTTCAGGTGAGCCTTCGCTGCTGCGCCTGAGACACACATCTGTGCCGTTCTGTCAGCCGCTGACAGTTGTAAGCCAAAAGAATACAATAGTCAGACACCGGCAGAGGTGATTTCGCATTCAGCGACTCTGCAGAACCTCCGGTGCTTGCCACACAAAGGTTAGCCAAAGCAAAGGGGCTGTTTGCGACGCGCAGATAAAACCAGGCTGCGAGCGCGGCGGGAAGCGTTGTGATTTGCTATTCTGGTATTTTTAGGTCTGTGCCTTTTTGACATTTTAGAGTTTTTGTTTTTAGCTGGTTTTGAGGTTGTATTGGTGTTTTTGTTGATGTTGTTGGGATTTTGTTGCAAAAACTCTTCCAAAGATTTCTTTTTGTTTTGTTTGCTGGTGCTCTAAATACTAAGTGTGTAAGTGTTAACCTTGTCTTGGATCCTAGTTTAATATGCAAAGACATAAGCGCATATATATGTGTGTGTGTGTGTGTGTGTATATATATATATATATATATATATATATATATATATATATATATATATATATATTAGGGCTGTTAAACGATTAATCGCGATTAATCGCCTCCAAAATAAAAGTTTTTGTTTACATAATATAAGTGGGTGCACTGTGTATAATTATTTTATATATATATATATATATATATATATATATATATATATATATATATATATATATATATATATATATATATACATATATATATATATATATATATATATATATATATATATATATATATATATATATATATATATATATATATATACACCCACATTCATGTATATTTAAGAAAAAAAAATTAAATATGAAATATTTGTATTTATATATAATATTAATTATATATAAATCTATATACAGTATATACATGAAAATATTTCTTAAATACATATACAAGCATGTGTATTGTATTTATATATATATATATTTATATATATATATATATATATATATATATATAATAATTATACACAGTGTGCCCACATATATCATGTAAACAAAAACTTTTATTTTAGATGCGAATTTAATCTTGATAAATCGTTCGACAGCCCATATATATATTTATATATATATATATATATATATATATATATATATATATATATATATATATATATATATATATAAATATATATTCAAAACAGAGTTATTCCAAAAATCATTCAAATTCATTCTAAAAATCCAGCAAAATACTGAAACAATTGGCAGACTCAGATTGTTCTCTAAGTTAGAGCTACGGCTTTTGTTATGGGACTTAAAGGGATAGTTCACCCAAAAAAATAAAACATAAAAGTCATCAATTATGCACCCTCATGTTCTTCCAAACCTGTGAGACTTTTGTTCATCTTGTTCAAACACAAATGAAAATATTTTTAAATAAAATCGGAGACATTTTTAGTCCCTCGTTTGAAATCTTCAGACTAAACTTGACTAATCTAAATTCATATGGATTTGTTTTACGGAACTCTTATGAACCTTTTGAGTCAACAAAGTGGTAGTTGCATAGACTGTCAATGGAGGGACAGAAACCTTTTAGATTTCATTACAAATATCTTAATGTGTTTCAAAAATGAACGACATGAAGGTGAGTAAATGCTTTTGCTTGGATAAAATCAAATAGATGTTTAAAATGAAATCAAATTTACATGCTACTTGATGTTAGAGATAAATGCAGCGTGCATGAAAATGCTAACATCAGTTGTTTGATATTCTGTTTGGTGAAATTCATTAGGGATGTGTAAGAAAACACTGTAGGTGTTCTTTCATCACTCCAATTATTATTTCCCTAACTATAAGTAAGCCATTTATCCTTTCAAAGCATACTTTTTTGTCTGTTTGATGACCAATGGCCAACAGTTCTCATTTTTCATGCGTGTAAACTTTTGTAAACCCTTTTATGCATTTATGATCACACACGTATTCAGTAGTGGCCGGCCATTGAAGACGACACAGCAGCTCATGGAATATGCACAATGGACAAAGCTCAGGAGAGTATGCGTGTGTGTGCATGGGCTCGTTCAAGTGCGCGTGGGTGTCCGCGTGAGTGTTTGTGTGCGTCTGCCTCCCCTCTCCACGAACACCTGTAAGCTGAGCGTTTGCGCTGGGTGAATATGGCCCATTGTTCTGGCTGGCAGAGTGGTGCTCATAAAGACCGCTCTGTGCCAGCCCTCCCCGCGCACCACTCTACCCCTCCAGCTTCTTATTGCTCCCGCACCGACTCTTCCTCCAAACAAATTTGCCGTAACTCTACCTGCAATTTGGCCTTGAATTGGGAGCAAATAGAACAGGTATTGTGTGTCGTGGGGAATAAGAGTGGCGTGTGTGTAGAGGGTAAAGAGAGGGAGATATATTGGAAGGGGAGAGGTAAGGAAATGATACCCGGCTCTTTTATGTGGGTAAAGTAGGACTCTTATCAGTGGGAGCACCCAGACAAGAGAGCTACTACTACAGGAAACTGGAGCAGCCTTCACCTGCTTTGCATTTAGATAAAAAAAGGACAGGAAAAGAGAAACAAATGCTCCGGTGTGTGTCTTCACGATTACAAACCACTGTGTTCTACAAGGTGGCACCTTTCTGCTCTCGTGTCGCCTGTCCAGCGACGGGTATATATATATATATATATATATATATATATATATATATATATATATACCCGTTGTGTGTAAACTTTTGTAAACCCTTTTAAACTGTAAACAAAAATATTGTTTTAATCACTGGTCCATTTATGATTTAGCATTTATTATAAGATTGCTCTTTTTCAAGGTGTTTGATTTAGATGAAATCATACTGGCTCTAAAAGACCAACGAGCGAAAGTGTTTCATAATACGCCAGAAGATGGCAGTGCGGCATCACTCAATCCAAACATCCCCACCTAACAAAATCAAGCCAAAAAGCAGATGAGTTATTGACGTCCATAATCAGCCTCTCATTTGGCATATTTCCACCCACCATTGGCACTATTTAAAATAATCAACACAATGTGATGACTTCATTTCTGAAGTCCAAGTACAGTGGCTGTTGTAGGCTGTGTTGGTAACACACTTTTAATGTGCTAATTCTCAAATGCCTGCTCTGAAGTGCTCAAGCCCGCACTCCACAACACAAAGTGCCAAAATGATATTGAAATTGGCTGCCAAAACGTGTCCGTCCTCCATTCCAAAAATCCAGCGAGATGCTGAAACACTTGGCCGATTCAGATTGTTCTCCCTGCTTTTGTTAAGGGACTTAATCTCAAGTGCTTTCGCTTGCAGAAAATCAAACAGATATTTAAAATGAAATCAAATTTACATGCTATTTGATGTTGAAAATGAAAATGCTGAAATATCACTCAGTGAAATGCATTAGGGAAGTGCAAGAAAACACACATGGTGTAGGAATTCTATAATCACGCTTCATATTCAATGGTTTTCTTTGAATTTTATACATTTGAATTCTTCATTTATTCTAAAATCCTCATTTTAAGGGGGTGTGGGTCACAGATGTTCTGTAAACATTTTCTTCTACTTGAATGAAAAAAGAAAGAAATCTTCTTGGTCTCCGGCATAGACTGTGATGTCCTTGTTTTTTTAGAAGATTCCTTTCTGTCGTGTATCATTGCACCGAATCAAAGCTAAATTCTAATCGTTATTGATGGTAACAGCAATAGTGATTCGTGGATTTCTTTTGGTGCTTTTTGTAGATTAATGGACTGACAGGAAATCGCATTTCAGATGCAGTTTAATGAATAGATGTCATGGTCTGTATTAGGTTACTGTTGGTCCTGAGGCTCGCTGAATCATTGTAAGATGGGATCCGTGCAGGTGTAGAGGTTACAGTACGTGCCCTGAACAGAACACCGCGGCACTGAAGTACAGGAACTCAGACGGGAAGCGGGAATCGAACGCCGTGGCTCCGGAATGGCCGCCGAAGTCGCTGAGCTGATCTGTGAATACCTGGATGCGCTCTCACAAAGCCTCTTGTTGCATGTTCGCAGATTCGGTTTCTCCCTTTCCTCTCTTTCACTTGGGTCTGCTTTTGGGGTCCGTGGCCCTTCCCTCCCTGGGAAGGGCTCTCGGCGGGGGGGGTACCGGGGGTGATGTGAGTGTTTGGGCTGGAAGAATGGCCTCAGTACTCTGGGCTTCTCTCTCTTGGCCGCTGGGCTGTGTGAAAGAGAGAAGGGTCACTCCTAAGCAGACGAGGTGTCGGCTAACATCATCTGTCAGTCAGACTCTGGCCCTCAGCTAGAATAACCAAACTTAAGAGATGGTGTCCAGCGACAGGTTAAGGAACCACCAGGCATACGAAAACAAGATGGACGCTGCGGAGTAGAGACAAAGAATTGGGTTTTCTTTGTAACCGATAGATTTATAAACCGACTCCCTTGGTTTGGTTTTAAAGTCCAATAAGTGTATTTTTGCTCATTTACAATTTTATTGAAAACAAGGCTGGTCTTGTATATTTGACATGTTTTTAGCTGTAAATTAAGTCATGATTTTATGAATGCACAGATGGAAGATGTGAGGGAATTCTAATTGCTTTGTCTGAAAAATATATTTTGGTCTAATTAATGGGACACACTACAGATGTTTTGCTGCATTTTGTAAGAAATGAGTTTGCTCTATAGGAGCAGGTACTAAAATACCAAATGTTAAAAATAACAATTTACATTTTTAATTGTATTGATCCATTGCTTTGTTTAAATGCAGCATTTCTTCTTCAGAAGTATTTGAGGTGTTAATGTGCTGTTAGTTAGGACAAGGAACATCATTTAAAGATAACATTTAAACCAGTGTTGATATTATTGTGTTCGATTCGGTGTGTGGCGCATTGGGTAACGGAGCTGTAATGGAGAGAGTGGAGGCCACGGAAACACATCTGACCTGTTTCTGCAAGATTCAGAGAATTTCCACTGCACTGCGTGTGTGAGAGTGTGTATGTGTTTCAGGTTTATCCTACGTTATGGGGACAACATTTCCCCACAAATATGACAATATCCAAAATCTAAGCTTATGATAATCATATGTGATGTGATGCTGAAAATGTAAAAATGCAGAAAGTTTTCTGTGATGGGTAGATTTTATTATATGTTTAGGGTTAGGAGATATAATATACCGTTTGCATAGTATAACAATCATTATGTCTGTGTGGAAGGTTCCTAGAAAACATGGAAATTCAATGTGTGTGTGTGTGTGCATAATTTAATGTTATATAAACTTACTGAATGGAACAAGTGGTGTCTCTATGTATATATAAGAATCTGTGAATGTGAAGAGTCTTGTTTTGAGTGCATTTCATGTACAAGGCTTTCTAATACAAGGTTATTTGTATTCGAGATGTAAAAACAACCATTGTATCTATTTTGCAGGATGCATTTTTGAAAACTCCTAAAACCTTTAAAAAGTTTAATCTTTTTGTATTGAGCTGAGTTGACAGGTCATAAGCCTTCTCGACCTGGCAGATTTGTGAAAAATAATCATTGTTACTGTTATGTATTAGTGGTTGTCAGGTGTTCTGAAGGTATATGATACAAAATACATTTAGATGTTAAGAAATTATATTGAGAGATTTTCTAGCATTTAAAAAAAATGTATGTATGTATGTGTGTATATATATATATATATATATATATATATATATATATACATATACATATACATATATATATATATATATGTATATGTATATATAAAAAGCCTTTAAGTGTCATTTGAAATTTTCTTCTAAAATGATCATTTTTATCAAGCTTGTATATTTAAGTTCAGTAATTTCATTAAAATGGCAATGAAGATTACCTATTAATTGTAATTTAAGTGAAATTACTGAACTTAAATAAACAAGCTTAAATAAACAAACAAAAATTTCAAATGGCATTTAGAGGCTTTTGCATCTGAACTCTTCATATATATATATATATATATATATATATATATATATATATATATATATATATATATATATATACACATACATACATACATACACTAAATCTTTGGGTATTTTTTGTTTCTTTACATATCTTTTTGAAAAACTAATTTCAGACTCCTGTGTAATGAATGATTGTTGATATGTTTTATAATGCATCTTCAGAATGATGTTCTTTCCTTTCATCTGTTCCCTCTTTCTGTAGCTTTTCGTTGTGGTGGTGTGGAATTTTGAGCTGTATATGGTCCCGCTTCAGTTCTGTTTGATGCTGCTGACCTGAACTACGTTCTCATTGCTTCAGGGAAGGACATGAGACAGGGAGATGTGGTGAGTTCTGTCGCACTTTGACCTGCAGCTCTAGTACATTTAAATGCAACTTCTCCACTTTTCTGTATTTAGGAATTTTTAAGATAAAAAAAAGCTATTTGAATTCCCATCCAGCTCTCACAAAGAGACTTTTGAAAGTGATTGTTTTTCTAAATACGGAACAAGTGGGAACTCGAGCATTTCTGTCGCACTTCAAGCTGTTTATTTAATTAAATATTTTAATTAAAAGTGTCACCACTGATTTTTTTAATCATGTATACACGTATGTTTAGAAAGTGTCAAAATGCTCATGCAGCACTCCCATTACAGCACTGCTTAGATTTTTTTTGTCTTTATAAACTGCCGTTTGACTGAATGCGTGGGCTTAAAGCATCAATGGAATAGACGTATAAAGAGAGCTCACCTTGAAGTTAATTGAATAAAATCGATTTTATACCAGTGCAGATTTTTGAAAGTCGATTAGTTCTGAGGACGTGATACGGTAATTGAACAAAAGCTTTGGACTTGAATAAAATGGTCACCACCCAAGGTAGATAGTAAATTAATTGTAGATCATTATTTCAGGGTGTACATATACGTTTTTACCAGGAATAGTCCCATTATATATATATCTGAAATATCTAGGATATTGAGTAAATGGGACAAGCATGTGAACTCAATTTTTTTCAGAGTGTCCTGAATATAAGCAATCAAAGTTTCACTGTTTTAGGGTCTATTTTATATATATATATATTATAATCTCATACCTATGAGACACTTTTTGTCAACTTTTGCAAAGAACAGAGACCGTAAAAAAGTAGCAAGAACCAAAGGACCTTTAGAAAGTGTCTGTACACTAATTATGGTGTCCTATAGATGGCGACATTGTTTGCAAAAACTCAAAATCTCACTTGAGCTCTTTTATAAAATTTTTTTTTAATCTTGTTAATACTGATACACTTTTTCCACACCTGTTTTTTTCATAGAAATCAATAAATTATAAAGCAATAAAAACTAAAACCATAATGTAATGCATATATTATATGACATAGAAACTATTTCTTATTTTTATTTATTATACTGTAATAAAATAGGGTTGCATGTCTTGAGATAATGGAAAGCAAGCAAAACTGATAAATCTTAAAGTAAATACAATTATACATACTTTTTATATATACTATTTATATACTATTTTAAATATTTGTATTGTGTATTTCAATAGGTTACTTTTTATATATAATGAGTTTGAGCTTGTCCAGTGCGGTGGTTTTTCTTTTCTTTTCGTTTTTCTTCCACTGCTTTGAGCCATTTGGGCCAGAAGTTAGAGATTCAGAACTAGGTAATGGGTCAAAGGTGATACTGTCAGGACCTGTGGATTTAAAACACATGAGAGGGCTGGAGTCCGAGGTAATGCCTTTAACCCGTTATTCCACCCTCCACATCCCCTCTGCTCTCCAACAGGCCATTGTTCTGCATTTTGACGACTGTAACCATAACACACGGGCTGGTGAGAGCAAGAAAGTTCAGAAACAGTAAACACACACACATGTTTTCCATTAGCCTGAAACTCACTGATGAGCCTGAGCTTGGACACTGTTTCCCTGCGCTTTACTATGAACTTAAGGGGAAGGAATTTAGGTGTCTTTGTGCAATGATTAGTATTGTCATTCATCTTTTTCAATTCCTATATTTTTATAATGATATATACACATAAGAGAAGAGAATAGTGACATAAAATATGTCACTTACAGCTTAAAGCTGTTTGTTGACTAGCTCAACTGCGACCTTATCTTGAAGCAATGCAGCAGCTTAGATAAACCCATACTTTCTGAGTTTACAATTTCTGCTTTATTTTCATAACTACACACTCAGAGGACTGATGTACTTTTGAAAGGACTAATATCCACCCAGTGAATATGTCCCATTCATGTTTTCATCACTATAGTAGAGATGCTAGTGCTCCCTGTACCTGGCAGGATGTCATTTCAGATAACTCTAACTGTAGCTCTGCACTAATCCTGCTGACACTTAAATATAGGCTGCGGCGTTCTACCAGTCCAAGCAGGTTTTTTTTTTTTTGTATAGAGACAGGCAGAAATGAGAAATGGAGATTCTGCCCAGCCTACACGGAAAGACTTTCTATGAAACTTTTCCAAGTGTTTGCATGACATCTGGCTATCAGCATTGCAAGTTTTTGTATTGTGGTGTAGCGCGCCTTATACTCAGAGTGCTGTGGATGAAGGTGTGCTCAAATATCGTGTGCACACACAGAGATGGAAGGTAAAAGTGAGACTCTACCTGCATATTTAGGCATAAACGCATCTTCCCACTTTTTGTGATAGACTTTTCAGCCACAGTTATTATCACACTGTAAAAAACACATTTTTTCTTTTGTCAAATCAACTTAAATAATTGATGTAGTTCAGATAACATAATATTTTGAGTTTCTGATGATTAAATCAATCTCCTTCAACTCAATTTTTCCATTTCAATGAACTTAAAATTTTAAGGCAACCAGTTTACTTCATTTTTAAGTTAAACCAACAGTGGTTTAACAGTGGGGAACAGTTAAGTTTTTTACAGTGGGGAAGGACTGAATAGGAAATATATATATATATATATATATATATATATATATATATATATATATATATATATATATATATATATATATATATATATATTTGAAGAGTTTAGATGCAAAAACCTCAAGTGCCATTTGAAATTTTCTTCTAAAATGATCATTTTTATCAAGCTTGTATGTTTAAGTTCAGTAATTTCACTTAAATGGCAATGAAGATTACCTATTAATTGTCATTTAAGTGAAATTACTGAACTTAAATATACAAGCTTGATAAAAATGGTCATTTTACAAGAAAATTTCAAATGGCATTTAGAGGCTTTTCCATCTGAACTCTTCATATATATATATATATATATATATATATATATATATATATATATATATATATATATATATATATATATAGTTTTATTATTTTTTTATTACAATTACAGTACATATTATTCAGTATTGTATTATACATACTCATATATTATTGTAATTTAATGATTATAATAATTTTGATTTTTTTCATACACACACACACACATCACTGTAAAAAAATATTGTTGTTTTAACTTCAAAAATAAAGTAAACTGGTTGCCTTAAAATTTTAAGTTCATTGAAATGGAAAAAAATTAGCTAATACAATGAAGGAGATTGATTTAATCATCAGAAACTCAAAATATTATGTTATCTGAACTGCATAAATTATTTAAGTTGATTTGACAAGAAAAAATGTGATTACAAATCATGAAAATATTTTTTACAGTCTGTATCACAGATAAATTAATTGCAACACATCCCAACAATAATATATATATATATATATATATATATATATATATATATATATATATTATTGTTGGGATGTGTTGCAATTAATTTATCTGTGATACAGACTGTAAAAATATTTTCATGATTTGTAATCACATTTTTTGTGTATATATATGTATATATATATATATATATATATATATATATATATATATATATATATATATATATATATATATATATATATACATATATATGGATACAGAATTAGTATTGAATGAATATATTATATTCATTCAATACTAATTCTGTATATTTACCATTGTCCGAGATAATCGATTTCTCACATAGCTGGGCTAATTTCCTGTCACTTGAATCATGGCTCCTTTCTTTCTGGCATAATCATTTCAGTTCAAAATCAATATTTCATGGCCTTTATTTATCTGGTAGGAAGCTGTCATTATCACAGAAAAGTAGCCGGTTATTATCGCTAAACAACCTTCCTCAGACTGACCGTACATTATCCCTTGTTTGTTGTATCTCTGATGTCCACAGCTAGTATGTTCTGGGAAAACAGGGACCCACTTTTAGCTGTCACATTTCTTGAAGGGACTTGTTACCTCTAGATGTGACATGCCAGCTCAACTCTTAACCTGTAGACAGCTGACCCCTGACTCTCGTATTCTTTTGCTGTTTCTCTGCCTGCCACCCTTCCACCAGATACCTGACCTCGCTGTCACGGCCTGTTATTGTTAAAGATCCTTTTTACCATCTGGAATGGCTGCGCTCTAAACACTAGACTACACGTACCAAACCGTTGTTTCAAATCAACAGAATGGGAGAAGTTAGCCTGCACGGCTGCCGCTTGTGCCACGATATCTGGTTTTTGTGTTCGAGTGAATAGACAATAGAAAAATAAACACTGAGGTTTAGATGCGAGACAAAGGGATGTGACTTTTGAACTACGCCTGTCGATCAACAGCATGTGATTGAAAGCTATCGATTTCTAAAAGCGCCATTCTGCTTCTTCCCTAAACAAAAGCAGCTGCACTGCTGCGGACGAAGAGCCCCCTACTGGTAGGGAGTGCAAATGCATATATCCCAACCTGAAGGTAAGGGAGCGCCGACACAGTTAGCCGAGCCTTTCTGACAGCAGCTGTCAGTGGCTAGCCCACCTCCTGCAGAGACGCTGTTCTCTCCACCCTAACACCACCCCTCACCTACGTTTGTTTGGAGACCTGGAAGCATTCTAGGGGGGATTCAGTGTGGCCGCTCAGGCTCAGTCAAGCATTGGACAGCTCAGTGTGAACGGAGGAGAATGAAGCCCATGGCTGGCCCTCGAAGACCCGGGCCGCTGAATTCACTGGCCTGGAAAACAGTTTACCAGATGTTTTGAAGGTGTTAATTATAGCATATACTGTCAGAGCTGGAGGAACATAGTGACGTCTCTTTCACCAGCTCAAGCGCAATTAAGCATTCGAGGTTCTTTCTCAGCAACCTTGTCAGTGGTGGGAGAGAGGATCTTAATTGTCAGGGTTACTCTCACCGTGTCCTCTAGCAAGCTCGCTTTTTCTCCATTTCTCTCACGTATTTTGAAAAGGTTAATAATTTTCACAGCCAGTAGGGTTTTTTTTGGGGAACATTGCTCTATTGCTGCATACTTAATCAAACTCTAAATCAATGGTTTCTCAAACTTTTTTTCAGAAAAAATTAAAAACATCCTTTGACCCTTTCTTGGAAGTTGCTCTAAACCCTAAATCTTAAACTCATTAATAAACTAAGTGTGACTCATCCTGGCACAGTTTATGCTGTGGACATGAATGATATGCAGTTTGTTTTGGAGTGACGCAATATTTTTTAAGTGATTGGACTTTTTACTTAACGGATGATAACATTTATGAAACATCATAAAAGACTTTCATTAAAGAAGGGAGTATGGACATGGGATGGGCTCTACTGACTTCTTATTGACTCGAGACTGATCTCATGAAGTATCGTGTGTATGACACACCAGTTCGTATTTCTATTTTTGGCGTGCTATCAACACGCATAATCGCTTTTCAGCGTGTTTTTGAATGCCGCTGACTTAACGTTATTACTGTATATATAAATATATGACTTACCTCAACCCCATCCCTAAACCTACCCGTCACTGGGGTTAATGGCATTTATGACTGTTCCCTCACCATCCTAGGAAAGAAAAGATAGCTCCCCAGATGTAGATCTACATTTTGCTTCGTTTCGCTGAGACATTTGACCGCGTGTACATACACGCGGAATCACTCTGACGTTAATGGCGTAGACATACACGCATAGGGGAGAGCGGGGCACAAAGTAACACTTTTTGACTTTGTCAATTTGTGTAAATCTACTTAGGGTTTAGAGGTTTTTTTTTCCCACATTAATTTCCCACATGTCTAGCACAATTATGTGGTTTTGTTTTATTGATACAGTGTATACTTTTTCTTGATTTACCCTGAAAGAATGGAAGTGAAATGTGACAACATGCCCCATAGGTGGGGTAAATTGTAACATGTGAGGGGCGAGCCCGTCTCATCCTTTAGCGTCACATAAAGCGCTTTATGACAAAACGGCGCTATACTACGCACATGGTACCCTTTATCGTTTATATAACATCGCGAACTTAAAGGCGTCATAAATCCTTTAGCGTAATATGAGACTACCCTACCCTACCCCACACCTAAACCTAACCATCACAGCGCGTGTTATATAAACGATAAAGGGTACCATGCGCATAGTATAACGCCGTTTTGTCATATAACGTTCTATATGACGCTAAAGGATGAGAACGCGTTGGAGGGGCACATTGTAACATCACAATATAACAGCTTAAAATGCTATCTGATCTAATAAAAAAAATATACAAGTCAAACCAAAATATTTTCTTATTAAAATACAATTATTAACTTTTTCATATAAAATAATGGCATTTTTTAATAATTAAAAATAAACTAATTTTTGAATTTGACAAAAAACACAATAGAAAACACAGCTATACAGCATAGTTCAAAACACAATAATACTTAATAATTTCTGAACATTGACTCTCAGTCTTTATTTACATGTTTCTCATGTTTTCCCAATAGAATTCATAAAAGTATAGAATATAATATCATATTTCTAATAGGGGCACATTGTAACACAGTGTTACAACATGCCCCAACTGCACAACTGTGATTTAAACCCTGCTAGTGTCTTCTGCTAGTTAGCGAAGCATTAAAGAACTATATCAACTGTTTAACAACAGATTGGAGATTAAAATAATATCAGATTTGTCTAATTTTAAATAAACACAAAAAATAGAGATGAAAAATTAACTTAATTAAGAAATGTAATTTTGCTATGGTTAAATAAATGTTCTGTGATATCTTACAAAGATTTTGGAATTTTGGCGCAATTTCTTTCTCTATAAAGTGTTGAAATGGCAACTAGTAAATATACCAAGTTTCGTCATGTCAGCGTGTGTGGAAGTATTTAAAACAAGCGTGTTACAACTAGCCCCGCGTTACATTGTGCCCGCGCTTCCATACACGTGGATACACGCGGATAGCTCAAAATGCGTAGAGATAACACGTCTTTTAACATCGTCCACTAGACTTGTCTTGCTGTGTGTGTCTTTATCTAGCAGCTCTTGAATCTATTTTTCAGCCAGAGCTGGACAATAACGTTGAATGAAACATATAACTATCATCTGAATAAAAGTTCAGTTTACATTTTGTTTCAGGTTAGAGATGTTATAGTGAACAAAGTCGCTCATTTAATGCTATAAAAGAGTTGATTGTATTTTGATGTACATGTGGATTATTGGATTATAAGAAGAAAAAAATAATCTCAGAAAAAATAAAAAATAAAAAACTTCAGTATTCAGATCTGCCCCCAGCCAATCAACATCCAATAGACTGTCCAGCCAAGTTTTCAGTTGATTTTAAGAAAGTGGCAGGGTTGAAGCTGACTAAATGGTTAGAGAAGTGCAGCACACATCACCAGAGAGAAATCTGTTATTTCACCAGATGATCCAGTTATGACATTTCTTGGTTAAAAATTCAAGGTAAAAATAAATAAAGTAGTGAATTTATATTTCATGCAAACTTTAAAGGTGAAAACGTGTGAACAAAGCATGGCATTAAATGTTAAACTACCCTTTTCCCTATCCTATGCAAATGACTTCTCAACGAGTGCAAACACTGCTCTCATTGCAAACTGCTGCCAGTGAGTATAAATTACACTTCACCTTTAGTTTAATCTTTTTGTAAACACATGAAGACCGGTTAGATCAAACCTAGCTGTTTGTTCTCTAGTCTACTTTTGCTTATTTCCACAAATGAAACAGAGAGCAAGTTAGCAAATAAACTTTTGCCAACGTTTTGTTTTGTCTAGTTTGAGTAGTGTTTTGTCTTTTTCTTCCGGTGTGTGTAATTTGAAAAACAAACAGCCCTGGGATGGAGCTTCATGAATAAAGGATATGCTGGTACAGGTGGGCTGCTGTGGCGGAAACGAAGGCCTGTCAAGCCCACCTCCTGTGTCAATCACGAAACGACAACATAAAGAGAGACCAGAGCAAGAGTCTGTCTGCCAGCCATGCTCCTAGAGGCGCTTCATGGTAGAGCTTGTCTTACTCTCAGGCTGGCGTTTCAGCTGCGGGCTCAACAGGGACAACAAAAAAGCAAGAAGTGTGACGGCAGGGCCAGGAGAGGATGAGGAAGAGTGAGAAGAGGAGCCGAGAGGTGCTCTAGGCCTTTAATCCACCTCAGTGGTACCACCTCTTCCAGCGCCGTGCCCCGTTCAGCCGAGACAGCGCTTCACCCGCGCCTGGCAGACACGTCTCCGCTCTCCGTGCCAGCCCCTGACAGGTGACAAAATCAAAAGGTCACGTCACTTTGAACTGGCAGCGTTTGTTGCCCTGCTGATTTCCCCGTGCCGCCACGGCTCGCAGGCGAGGTTGGAGGCGAGGCGGGGAGCGAGCTTTGGCAGCTCCTGAACTTCATCTTTGTGAACTTTTGTACCCGTGATTTTGCTAACAACACTGCAGAGCCGTGTGACTTTTTTTATTTCTTTTTTTTGTCACGGCTGCCGTGCGCCATTGTTGTCGCAGGCTTGTCTCGGGAAGCCGGGTTTATTTACGGAACAAAAAGCCAGAGTGTTTTTCTGGGTCCTGTGGGTTTGGGGCTGCTGCGGATTACAGTGGAACTCGAGCTTTGGGACTGACGATCCCCCTGACTCCCGTGGCTTCTGGAGACGCGTGACCCTGGCGCATTTCCTCTTGACGGCCGTGCCGCCCTGTAAAGCTCAGCCCCAAAGAGACGTACTGGCTGCTCCCGTCTCTTCTCCCACACATCCCAGCTATTATTTTGCCCATTGTCCTCACATTTGAATCGTGACCGCTCTTATTGAAACGTAATACTTCACACAAACAGAGTTTCTACTATCGCCGGCAGTCGTACTCTTTGACTCGGGCCCCTACAGAGGTCAGACCACAGTCAGCCAGTGCTGGCAAAAACTCAAGCCCTCCCTCTGACCAGCAGGGCTCTGACAGCCTGTGAAGAGGCTGTTTGGGCTCGATGTGCTCCGGCGAGAGCCCTTATCAGCCTTCCAGGCCTGGGCTCTCCCGGGCCTCTCGTCCACACGCGGCATACAAAGCAGGGCCAGCCCCTGAGCAGCTGGAGACGCTAGAGATGTCTCACATTTCAAAGAAGAGCTGGAGGAGGGGAGAGCGCAAGAGAAAAAATGAAAGCGCATATCTTCATGTTGGATGGCTTGTCTAGCTAGGCGTCTATTCCAGCGCACCTGTCACAGGGAAGGTTAGAATTAAAGGTGCAGATAGCAGGGTTCTTCCTCCGCTGATGGCAGAAAGCAAGAGAAAGTGCATTACTCGCCAGGATGGATGTCACGTCGCTGGTCTGGAGGCCAAACAATGGACTTAAAGTCTGGATCTGATGCTATTTTAGTCTGGATTTATGTCTGCAAGTGAGGCATATTGACTGTCGAAGTTCCGAGTTCAAGCTATCGACGTAGGTTTGCTGGAAGTTCAACTTTTTCCCAGCGCATGACCTCTGGCTAACCTTGCACTGGAACTACATCGCTCTTTAGTCGATCCGTGCGCTATTAAACTTCCGCAAAACACCATCGTTGTAGTCTCCTCGCAGCACTGCGTGTATCTATCCTGAACCCTCCTTTTGTTTCTGCCGCAGGCTGCATTTACATAAGAGGCTTATAGCCATACACTCTCTCTTTTAGACAAGACAAAGGAACAAAAGCTATTGTTTGCTAAGTAACAATTTTTGGATGTCACAAAAAAACTGATGAAATGCAATGAGCCCAAAAATAAATAAATAATACGTTCATCAAAAAGATGTATTCCTCCCTGATAGCTTTTTGGTGTTTTCATATGCCCAAGTTGTCGTATGTAAATACACACATGACCTTGAAGCTTTGATGTGGGATTGACAGGAGGAACCACAAGAAGAGAAATAATGATCTATGTCTTTTCAGTCCTCCAGCAACAAAAACAGACATGATACACACTCCTCTGGGCTCCTGTGAGCCACGGAGGCCAAATATAATGTTTTCAGTTGACCGAGATAAACTCTTTATTTGTGTGCCAACATATCGTCTGATTATTTTGGTGTCTAGAGTTCTGATTAACAAGCCAATGAGATCTGAATAATTAATGCTGCCAAATTACCAGATCACACAGGAAGGTTTTTTTTTCTGATTGTGAGTAAAACATATGTGGCGCATTTTATAAACTCTGACGGATGCACTTTCCCAAGAATAAATAAATAAATGTGACGTAAATGTAATTTAGTGATCTGGTGGATGTTCTACACTCTCAGAAAAAAAAGGTACAAAAGCTGTCACTGGGGCTGTACCTTTTCAAAAGGTAAACTTTTGTCCATTTTAGGTGCTAAAATATACATTTCAGGTGCTAATATATACATTTTAGGTGCTAATATGTACATTTTAAGTGTAAATATGAAGAGTTCAGATGCAAAAGCCTCTAAATGCCATTTGAAATTTTCTTCTAAAATGACCATTTTTATCAAGCTTGTATATTTAAGTTCAGTAATTTCACTTAAATGACAATTAATAGGTGATCTTCATTGCCATTTAAGTGAAGTTACTGAACTCGTTAAGTGAAGTTACTGAAACGTTATCAAGCTTGATAAAAATTATCATTTTAGAAGAAAATTTCAAATGGCACTTGCAAAATAGGCTTTTGCATCTGAACTCTTCATATGTACATTTTATGTGCTAATAAGTACATTTTATGTTTTAATACATACATTTTAGGTGCTAATATGTGCATTTTAGGTGCCAATATGTACATTTTAGGTGCTAATATGTACATTTTAAGTGTTAATATGAACATTTCAGGAGCTAATATGTCCATTTTGGGTCCTGAATATGCACATTTTAAGCGTTAATATGTACAGTTTAGGTGCTAATATATACATTTTAGGTGCTAATATGTACCACTAAGGTACCAATATCATGCAGCCTTTGGGTACAAAAGTGTACCTTTTGAATAGGTACAGCCCCAGTGACAGCTTTTGAACTTTTTTTTCTGAGAGTGTAGGTGGTTTATGAAGTGGTTGCTTTATTGTCTTAATCAGAAGAGCCCACTTCTATGACATTCTCTATGAATGTAAATTCACTAAGTGCAACATGTTCCTGGATTAAAATCTTCATTGATGTTGGATCAAAAGTCCAATCATCCAATTAGGATTGGGGGACAAGTTTACGGTTTATGTCAAGTTTAGGCTTACAACCAGGTTTAGGTGCTCCTACATTAGTGTTATTCAGCTGTCATGTCTAATAAATGATTTGTTAAGTTATGGGTAGCCTTAGGTTTAGGAGGACTTTTCAGGACTAACTCATTGTAAAATAGCACAAACAGATTTATACACTGACATAGAAACTGACTTGTTTTTTGATTCTGTATGTGTGCATTCATCTACATTCACCTATAGTTCAATTGAGCCTTTCACACAGCTAAACGATTAGTTGCCCTCTATCTTGCTCTCAATATTCTCAGCATCACTCTATTCATCATTTTTTTTTTGTATGTTCTTCTGGCAGAATCGAGTAGCCTGCAGCATTTCTCGAGGTCATGGGCATACGGCTCTTTGTGTGCTTGAGTTAAGGATGAAAACCTGAAGGGTTTTGAAGGGACCATTGTTGGCCTGGATTCTGGTCCACTGAAGCACATAGTTAACGTTCTATGTCATCAGCCTCCCTTTGCCAAAGGCTCTATTGAGGTTTTAACCTTATGGACAAGAGGACACAACGGATGACTTTAGAGACTGAGGTCAGACTCAGAGGGTTTGCTTGCTATCAGAGGACTATGTGCTATCATTTGTTTTCACTTGAAGATGTGGAGATGTTCCTAAGTGTACATGTGAAATTGATTTTCTCTTTGTTTTGTTTTCTTCTCCTTCTTTTTTGATTCCCCCTCGCTCTCTTTCTTTTGTTCTGGTCTTCACAATGCACATCAGCAAGCTGTGGAGGATTTGCTGGAGGACGAGGATGAAGACTTCGACAGAGATGACAAGGTATTTATCGGTGCCACTTTCAAACATGTATTTCGACACCGATGTATATGTTATACTCAAGTTTTCTCTAAAGTGTAATGCATTTAAAAATGCAGTAGTTCTTACGTTTGACTCAAATACTACTAGGTCATTGTTTTTTTTTTGTTGTTGTTGTTTTTTCTGCCACATTTATATAGTAAAGGTCCACAGAGGCTAGTGTCTGAAGTTTAGAGAGTTCCAGTACATGTTTCCTTTTTACCCAGAATAAATGGGAACCACATAGGCATAAATAAACATGGCTTCAGGGTCTCTGTGTTGAGCTTCTGATATTTCTCAAGGCCTTTGAAGTGCAATTAATAGCATTCAAATGACCTCAGGCCAAATGCCCCAGCAGCATTCACAAGCAAGCATGTTAATGGTTCTGAGCAGGCAGATTCATGTTATTGCTCGGCAAAATATTAGCACTGATGCATTTTGTCTGGAAATGGGTCAACAAGAATGTCAACAAGTTAATTTTTCGAGCGATGTGAAATTTATAAAGATGAAAGCATAACCTATGGCATCTTACGTACATTCCTCTTTAGTGGAATTTAAACCACATGAAGTATAAGGTCGCCTGCAGAAGAATGAACCGGTATCTGTATTAATGTTAAGGATCTGTTGTACACTGAGACAGATTAGCTCAACTCATTTGAGTTGTTGGAAAGTTGAGAAGGGCCACTCTGGGCTACTTTTCTTCTCTGACGTCCTCTCTCTGTCCTTTTGCCTAATCCTTTTCCTTTTGCATAGTATTAGTTTGCATAGTTTTGCATAGCTTTGTTTTGATTCTTCATAACTGGGTAGAATGATTTAAATGGTTAAAATTAGAGTTTGCATTAGTGTTGAGGTGGCTACTTTGAATTCTGATTAGACTATAGCTTGGCTTTTAAGTTTTGAATTTTAAGTTATTTTTTTTTTAATGCGCACACACTTCTCATCCAAGAAGTCATATACTGACGTCTTGGACGTCTTTTGACCATACGTCAATATCCGCCTTTCAGGGTACCCTTAAACGTCGCGTCATACATGATCACTGGACGTCATACAACTGACGCTTTACCTTTACACGTCAGTCAGGTACAGGCACACACACACACACACACACTGTATATTTTGGATTTAATATTTATATTAAATGTCTTGAAATCAATCAAAATTCATTTTGTTTTGTACTATAACTTTTTTTTCAATGCTTCAGAGCATACATAGTTCATTACTGTTATAGTACACAGTCTTTTGCATTTGATTTTTCATACATTTTAATTGACTGTTTTTGCTTTTGAACAAATTGTGAGTAGTTAAAGGGGTCATGAACTGGCTTTTTAAATTTAATTATATTGTTGTCTGAGGTCAACTTATGATGTTCGCTTGGATTTTGCATTCAAAAACATTAAAATGAATAAGTAATAGGCTATTTTGTACCCTAGTTTTGAGCCTAGCTCAAAACTAGCTAAAACGCTTGGTTTTTATGGGCGTCTCACACTGAAGACTTGGAAGTAAACGTCCAACTGCTGTGAGTTGTAAAATGGCAACCGGAATAATTCGCCCATACATGTTCGACCCAGAGTCCGTGTGTTGCACAATTCCTGTCAGATCCAATATAGACGACACAGCACCGTTCTTTACTCTTAATCGGTCTGCAAATCCAGTCTTGTTTACAAAACAATCCTCAGTGAAATGAAGCGAACAGACAGACAATGTTTTACCCTCATCAACTGGAACGATCATTAAAAATAAAGTTTAACCATTCCTATTGGAATCCAGAGGAAGTTTATGCAGCCGACTGTCTTCTTCCACAACCAGGCACTGCACAATATTTTGATTTGCTTGGTAGCTCGATCCAGTTTGTCATTACGAGGTAGGCATCTATGTTATTTAGCTATGCGTGTGGTGCGTGAATTGGTGGGCGGGGCTAAACCGGCCGTTGAAGTAGACGTTGATCTTCTTATGCTGTTTTATCCTCTTTGACGTCATGGTTCCCCACTTTGAAAACATATCGTTTGTTGAGCCTGGTGTCAAGAAAAGCTTTTATTGGACTAACAAGGACGTTTTCAGTTCTGAAACTTACAGGATATTCTTATAATATGATGACCTCTTAGATGTCAAAAGCTCATGGAAAATTTGATTTCTCAGTTCATTCACCCCTTTAAATTGTTGGACAGTCACTGTTGGTTACACATTTTCAACACATTTGTATTGCAGATGACAGAGGCTTTGCATTGCATTGCTGTAAAGTGTAATATTGTGATGAAAAATACAGTGGTGCAGAATTACATCAGGCTACACATATACTAGATAGCCTGGTGAAAAGATGTAGATAAAATAAAGAAGATAAAAAGTAGCTTAGTACTTCAATAGTCACACTATTTTGGGGAAAACTGCAATAATACCATGCTTTTATGTTGCTCCTGAACAATAGTTTGCAGTTCTTTCTTTTGGTCTCTTTACTTTCTTCTCCGTTGTGTCAGTTTGTTGATGACCTCACACTCTCATTACCTTCTCTGTTTGTTTAAACAGTAAAATACTGAGGTCACGTTAGGGTAGGACCACTTTCACTGGATGAAGGAAAGGGGAAAAAATGGATAAATGTGCCAAGGCCTCATTTTAATTGAACTTGAAGCATATGTTGCAAGTATGTGCAATATGTCCCAGATGTTTAGGCCAGGCCTAGTCTTCAGCTCTTCCTTAGTCGTCTCCACTAGGAAGCTATTAGCTGGATAACCTTTGCCCCAGGGGCTAAATTGGGTATTACATGGCAGGCACCTGTTTTGCATCGGACTGGGGACCTCTTGCAGGCATAGTTTGAGCCAAGACATGTGTTTCGACTTAACAAACTGTTTCGTGATAGTTAAACGTGTCTTTCTTCAGACTCACTGCAGATATTAGTCAATTACTCTTAATGAAAGTCCAAAGTCAAGACTAATTGATGGAGACGGATCAGTTGTTTTGCCCAAGTAGGCAATTGGTTCCAAAACAAGAAAAGGGGAGGGAGAAGAAGAAAGAGAGAGAGGGATCAGGTGAAAGCAAGGTTAGTGCAAGTGGCATTGTAAAAATTTTTTAAAATGGGTGATTTTTGCAGAGCACCTGGCTATGTGAAATCAAATCGGTGTTGAGGAAGCTGCTTTTAAATAACTTAAAGTTCTTAATACTCTACCCTGCAAGCTACTAACAAATTGTAGCTGATTGGGTAACACTTTATTTTAAGGTGCTTGTAATAAGCAGTAATTAACACTAGAAGTGCCAGAATTCCAAAACTACTAGAACAGCCACAAACGGTCATTTTGACCGTTAGATTCAAAACAGTGTTTATTTTGTTGACGAATAATTTTCGTAATTATTTTCGTCAACGACATTTTTTCAAAGACGAAAACGAGACGATAATAATAATATTATAATGATAATAATACTAAATAGGCTAATAATATAGGACTAGCAGAACTAGTGAACAGCCCATGCAGCAAAACAAACAGCGCAGGACAGGGCAGCGGAGACGACATCTGGATCGGCCGTGCCTGATGATAGCAGCCGTCTCTTTTTCCTTGATGTGGACTCTGACTCTGAATCACTCTCTGATGAGGAGGAAATGTTAACTTGCACCCAGGAAACGTCGCTGTCACTTTCCACCTCCCATTGTTCCCCTGTATCCGAATCATCACTCGTCAAGTTCTGAAGCATCTCCAGGGCATCCTGTAGTCTGGTTTTATTTGCTTATTTCTGATCAACAACTAATGTAGAAATTATTATATAGCAAACACCGCTGTGACCTGACGGTCCTATCTGTTGACAGTTGAGAGAGACCACGATCAACCGCGGATATTTAACAAAAAAATACAGCGAAATTCAGGTGCGGTCAATATGACGCGTCTATGGCCGAAATAGGTAAATATGTTCATTTTTTAAAATAAAGCATTTTAAAGAAAATACAGACAATTTTAGGAAAAGTCAGGTACCAGCAGGATTTTATTATTTTTTTCAACAAAGTTATTGTTATGAAATTCAAATAAAATTCAAAACGGTCAAAATGACTGTTATGGCCGTTCTAGTGTTAACAGTTAATAAGACACTTATAAGACCTTATAAGATGCATATAAGATGCATATAAGCATTAACCACTTCATATAAGGGTTAATAGCTTGTTTTCATATGACGTCACGCAACTGCGTTGCCATGGCGCGAAATACAAATGGAGGGCAGGAAGTGATTTGCCGCATTTAGAAAGCACTATAACAAACTCAAAATGCCTGTGTTTTGCATTGTTTCTGGTTATTCGATCAAACCACAAGGAGTTTTTATCGTGTACCAAAAGCTGTTGTTCATGAGGGGGGAAAATGCAAGAAATTGACCGAAAACTCTGAAAAAATCGCTTGCAAACCTACGTCTGTGGTCGGGAGGAGCCGAATGGGAAAATGCCTGTGTGTAGTGATCACTTCGTCAAAGGTTAGTTAATACAACTTAAGTTGTTATGTTTGTGTAACGTGTAACATTTCCAAACTTTGTAAAGTCAAAGTATGTCTGCAAAACGAGGTAGTTGCTGATATTTACCACCTCGAATGGCAGGAAAATATTAATGCAGTTGTAAAATCGCTCCTCTTCATAACTTAAGGATCACGTCCAACATATGTTTGATTTTTTTGTTTATATCTTTCTCTTGTAATAGCGTGTAAAGTAGTACAGTACGGATTTCTTCCATCTCGTCCATTGCGCTCCTCACTCCCTGCCCTCCATCTGAATTCTGCGCGTCATCATAATCACGTGACTGAAACCCAGCTATTAAAGCACAAGACGAACCCTGAGAGGCAACTGAGCGGCCCCGGAGTGGTCATGACCCATTTGGACCCCAGGGGATGGAGTCTACACTCACCCCGGCTGTAACTGTCGTGAGGCTCGTCGGCGGCACGATTGAGTAGAGCGGGAAAAGTGAAACAAAGCGTCCTCTGAAGCTATATGAAGTAGTTAATGCTTATATGCATCTTATAAGGTCTTATAAGTGTCTTATTAACTGTTAATTACTGCTTATTACAAGCACCTTGAAATAAAGTGTTACCGCTAATTGCATTAAAACTGTTTAAGTTTTAGATCTTAGATTTTCGATCACTTAAAAAATGTACAGTGAAGAAAAATTTAACTTATTACACTTATCAACAACTGGTATTTAATGAAATATATTTTCATCAAAACATTTATATGAATGCCAGCCATTTTGTGTTACCCCAAATTTTAGAAGCATTCAGAAGTGAAATGCCTTGAGCACAATGGACCTCTTCAACATCCCTGCTTCTTTAAAGAGAAAAAATTCAAGCTAGCAGTCCTGTAAACATAAGTTTGGGGTTGGGCGCAGGTTTTTGGGAGAGGAACGATCTCCTGCTGCTACTTTCAGATTGACGTCAATGGAAAAGTAATTTATGAAGAGCAAGTTATTACATTTAGATAACATATAATTTTTTTTTGAATAATGTAGACATACACTACCGGTCAAAAGTTTAAGATCGGTAAGATTTTTATGTACGATTTTTTTTTATTTTAAAAGAAGTCTCTTCTGCTCACCAAGGCTGCAATTTTTTGATAAAAAAATACACAAAATAACACAGTAATATTGTGAAATATTATGACAATTTAAAATGACTTTTTATGTTAATATATATTAAAATGTAATTTATTCCTCTGAAAAAAAGCTGAATTTTCAGCATCATTACTCCAGTCTTCAGTGTCACATGATTCTTCACAAATCACTCTAATATGATGATTTTACGCTCCAAAAACATGTATGATTATTATCCATGTTGAAAACAGTTTTTTCATTTTTATTTCAGGATTCTTTGATGAATAGAAAGTTCAAAGAACAGCATTTATTTAATTAGAATCTTTTCTAACATTATAAATGTCTTTACTGTAACTTTTGATCAATGTAACTCATCCTTGATGAATAGAAGTATTGATTTCTTATTTATTTCCCCCAAAAATAAAATACAAATTCTTACTGACCCCAAACTTTTTAAAGGGTAGTGTTTAATGTAACAAAAGCTTTCCATTTCAGATAAAAGCTGTTCTTTTGAACTTTCTATTCATCAAAGAATCCTGAAATAAAAATGTAAAAAACTGTTTTCAACATGGATAATAATCATACATGTTTTTGGAGCATAAAATCATCATATTAGAGTGATTTGTGAAGGATCATGTGACACTGAAGACTGGAGTAATGATGCTGAAAATTCAGCTTTTTTTCAGAGGAATAAATTACATTTTAATATATATATTAACATAAAAAAGTCATTTTAAATTGTCATAATATTTCACAATATTACTGTTTTTTTGTGTGTGTATTTTTTATAAAAAATTGCAGCCTTGGTGAGCAGAAGAGACTTATTTTAAAAACATAAAAAATCTTACCGATCTTAAACTTGACTGGTAGTGTACATTTTTACATGTTAGCCTCAAATTATTTAGCTTTTAGCCTAGATAGCTAGAGTTTCAAAACTTCTACAGGACTTTTTGTGATCATGGATTTTAGGGTTAAACAATTTGGATGTTGGTGTATGCAAAAGCTTGCTGAGTACATGCCATTAAAGCCATATGCTTGCCACACACTTCTCCTTTTCTCTTTGCCACGCTAGTGCCAGTGTGTGTGTGTGCATGCAGATGTGTACATGTGTGTTTACAGTGCTGAATAGCTCTCTGGAGAGACTCCACCAAATTCGTCAGCAGTCTCGGCAACAACAGCCAAAATATTTTAACACCTGCTCCGCCAAACACATGTAAACACACAGGCAGAATGGCAGGTAATTATCCAGGTGATAATGAATGTGCCTCACATTGTTAAACCTCTCTCAGATATGCTAGTTTGGAATTAAGCAGTAGCATCGGGTACGCTACGATAACATGCCTAATGCTCTGCTTGTGCCACAGCTGTCTCGCACTTGTGTGCAGCCGCTTTCCCAAAGAAAGTCTTTGCGAAGGTTTTGTATTTTCATTACCTTTCTCTGTTTTTATGCATCTAATACTCACCTGTCATAAAGCAGATGCTGGAATCCTCTTTCTTGCTCTGATAAAATTTTGAGAAGTGTTGTTTTTATTGGAGTAGTTCACCTAAAAATATAATTTCTAAAAAAAATCATCATTTATTCACACTCATGTCATAATTTACCCATTTGACTTTCTTTCCTCTGAACACAAATGCAGAAACTTTGAGCAGTGTGCTGGTTTCTGTGCAATTACAATGAAATGAGACTTAGAAAAGCTTAAAAAAGCACAAAAGTGTCATAAAAGTGGTCCATATGTCTTATTTGCTGTGAAGCAATAAGCAAATAGCTTTGTGTGAGAAACGGACCAAAAGTTAAGTTGTTAATCACTGATAATTTTTAAACACCTTTGTCCAAAACCATAAAGCCCAAAGTATAACAAAGTGAACCAGTCCATGTGCAGCCAAATTTATGTGACCGCGTGGATGTTGTGCACACAGCAGCACATGTGTGAGCGACTTGAGCACTTGAAAACAAAACACACTAGATAGTGCAGATGCGCTGAACACGTCTTTCCGTGCTCAAGGCCAAAGAAGTATACTTTGAAGGGCGCTCAAGTTTGCGTTAGACAGTGTGGAACACGGAAAATGAAGTATACTCGGGCCTTTTGTTAAGCTTCACGAGGACGAGGAACACACTGAATCGTTTTTGGTTTTAAATAGCTCAAAGTTACTATTAGAATAATGTTATTACCTTGACAAACTATACATCATTAAAAATATATAAGACTCAAGTTTCAGTATTTGACAACTACCCAGACAGCAACATAGTGTTCGGCCCAGATCCAGGTCACATGTGTAGGCTATTAAAGCTGCAATACCTAAGATTGGCATGTCGCTAGAGGGCGCTACATTCAAAACAACAACAACGGCTTTGCTTGATGACGATGTGGAGGAACGCGGAATGATAGGAACTGTTGTTTTCAACTCCACCGTGGATAAATCAGTCAGACGGGAATCGAAAATTAGTTGTCATGGATGAGGTAAAGTTCGATTTCTATAAATGTTGCGTTTAATGACATGCTTGTTTTTCATTAAACTAAAATAGCTGCAAGAAAAGTCAGGTTTAAAAGTAAATTAGTTATCACAGATGTTACTGTACGAGTCACTGGACGAAGCTATGGTGGAGAGGGTTTGAAGTCAAATCGTTGCTAATGTATCCTGACTTCGCCCTATGCTGCAATATGCATTTAGTTTTGCATTCATTTACAGAAATCAGCTGCTTGAATGACAATTACTGATGTTATTAGATTTTTCAGGTGATATTCTCAATTCATTCAGTTAACGGATGTTCTGAGGTAAAATTTTCAGACTGCAGACTCAGCAACGATTGTATTTAATTGTACAGTACAATCATAACATAGAACAGACATTATCTTCCTTTCATGTCATTAAACATAACAATATTGCTGGCCATATACTGATGAGAAAGTGCGCGTCCGGTGTGCGATGCTGGACTTTGTCCTAGACGTGGCGCGGCTCTTCTCGTCCGGTGTGCGACCCCCTTTACAGCCAACAGTTCACATTCCGAGAATAATTGAAAAGAATAATGCACCAGAATGTGCACCATTCCATTACAAATGCGCGAAACAAGCTGACGTTTGTTGCTTGATAGACGCTAACGCACAACTACAACTTCCGCATTTGTCCAGGACTACACGTAGTACGAGCGGAAACCGAGGTAACGCGGATATGACGCGATTGACTGGCGACACCCAGCTCACCCCTGCTCACACGCCCCGTTTCCTTGGTTAAAATCTCAATTTTCTCGCGATTTTAAACATTGCTTGAAACATTTGGAATATTGTAAGTTATCATCTTAACTAAATATATAACACTGGCCTTGTGATTTTGGGATATTTTAATGCAAAAATCTTAGGTATTCCACCTTTAAACGCAGCCCAGGTGTGGGCTCGGATCTGGGCCGACACTATGTTGCTATCTGGGTATTTTATTCCTGAGAAACATATAGTGACAGTTATGTGTCAATTTGTGTCAGTAGTTATGTAATAAAAAAAAATTGTCAATACCTAAATATGAATTATGAGCGTCAGCTGATCTCATTCAGAAAAAAACTCTTTTGCTGTCGTCATGAGGGCTAATGACAAAACAATGTCCCTCAGGGCTTTTAGCTCAGAAATGTGCAGATTTGGAGAAATATTAATAGATTCTCATAGATTTACGTCAGATTTCTATAGAGAGGAATAATATTTATTGAACTTATACCCAAATGTGCCGATGTAATCATTATGAGCGTTACAAAACTGCATTTTGACCGCATTAACAGCTGACTTTTCTCTGTTCAAAGTACTTTTCACTAGCTATGTACTGTATGTGTCCATCCAAATGTGCGAATTTAACATGAAACATTTGCAAATAAAGCACCTACTGATAAACGTCACTTACTTCTAAACCGGCGCTAAATATCACTCAAAAAATGGAATTTGCTGCAGTAGGAAAAGCCACTGTATATAATGATTTTGTATATTACTTGCGCCTCAGATTGCGCAGACGAAACACAATAAAGTTAACCTGCTTTGAGGCTGATGCCTGGTGTTTAGGAACACAGTCATGTGACAGTTCTGGGAAGTACTTAACCACTTTGACGTCAGACTTTGCAGGCATTTCAGAATGAAAAACAGCATTTAAGATGCTGTGTAGCACCTTAAATGTCTTGTAGCTGTTCGCTGGTTGGTCCAGGTATGCCGTCCCCTCACAAAGTCACGTCTTTTTTATGCACATCATGGAATTCGGTGAATGTGTTTCCATTGTAGTTGAAGAGCATGTTTTCTCATCAGATAAAAAGTTTATCTGACTCAGTTGAGTGCACAACTTTTTTTGTTGTTTTTTTTATGCGCATTTTTAGAATTTATGCACGCTTTGGACATTTCCATCCAGATTTTTTTATGGAATATCCCAAAATGTGTATAAAAATAGGTGTACGGAAACATAGCTACTGGCAAAGTCCACTTACACACTCCAACTTGCAGTTCACCTATTACTATGGAAAAAATAACAAGCCCAAAGATGGACATAGCAACACTGTTAGAGCACGCTTTGTGAAGCAGCTTTACGAGCATATAAATGTCTATAAATGTTGGCTATTTAAAAAAAGTTTAACTTATTTTAACTTGAGTTGAGCTCCACGTTTTTAGAACGCTGATGTTAAAACAAGGTATCACTACTTGACAGACAATGTTCACTTACATTTAAGCTCAACTGGTATGGAGCAAATTTGAGCAGCAGAACATATTGGGAAAGTGGCTTAAGGAATATTAATCTGTAGGACTGTAAAACTGTTATTGCAGTAGGACCAGTTTAGTGTTTGTTGAGGTGCACATACATGAAAGCCATTTATGTGTTAAGCTATACAACGTATGTCACAGTTGCATGCTTGTTTTCTCTAGATTTAAGGATTTTTTTTTTGCCTCCCCAATAAAATCACTGGGTCTTACCTGGCTACCCCTGGTAAAAAGTTCTGGCTATGCCCCTGGTAAACAACAACACTGAAAGTGTCAATTTGTTTCTTCATCAAACCTATTTAAAAGTCTTTGGATATAGTGCAAAATGGAAAGACCACTTTTGTAAACTTTTATGGTGCTGTTTTACATGTCTGGGCATTTTTGCAAAACCTCTCATTTTGTGTTCTAAAGAAGAAAGTCATGACAAGACTGTGTAAATCACAGATTTTGTGTGTGTGTGTGTGTTT
This sequence comes from Hybognathus amarus, assembly GCA_030378365.1. Lineage (NCBI taxonomy): Eukaryota > Metazoa > Chordata > Actinopteri > Cypriniformes > Leuciscidae > Hybognathus > Hybognathus amarus. The sequence goes on along the minus strand of JAQIUQ010001898.1, from coordinate 150,032 downwards.
ATTTATATGTATTTTTTAGTAACATGCACTACAGCATCCCATTCATTTTCAGGTCACTATTCCAGTGATTTTTTATTTATTTATTTATTTATTTATTTATTTTTTGCACATGCTAATTGATAATATGGCTATTTCTGTGATGTCATCTGAAGCGGTGTTGAGCGGACATGTGTCCGGAGAGTACGGAGGGATAATCAGCGTTAGTGCTCTGTCTAAGAAGCAGCCAGGATGACAGCGCCAGTGTCTCCAGGGAGTAAAAAGAGAGAGGGTGAAAGAGTGCTGAGATTAGGAGTGTACGCTTGGCTGGGCACTGGAGTAATGGTCCTACACATACACACACAGCCCGAGGAGGAGCCGCCCCAGATAAGATACACACTGCAATCATGTCATGCTCACAGGCTTACCACAACTCACGCACGCCTCCTTACATGCCCAACAGCTGTTAGGAAGTGAGCGCGATTGTGCTGCCTGCTCGACTGGATATTAAAAATGGCATGTAACCGTATGTTGTATCTCTTATAAATAAACAAGCATTCAATATGAATGTGAAGCAAAACAGTTGCAGAGAAAAAGAAAAAAAGGATAGTGTTTGTTGTCAAAGGCTTGCCAGTTTCCATGATGTCTCCGTTTTGTGAATTAATACCTAAATTTATATTTCAGGCTTTTAGGCCTGAAATAGGGGAGCGTGGGGCACAACCTAACGCGGTTAAATGTAACACGGACCGTTTACATAGTCCGTCAGGATCAAGCAGGTTGTCTTTCCGCTGATTTTTCTCTTGCTGCCAGAAGACGGTCTCCCGCAATTTGCGAAAAGTTTTGATTATATTTCGTGAAGATACTGGACAAAGAGTGTTTTGACACCATGAAAGTCATTTTTTTTATCATAGGTTTTTTTCGGTTTCTGAGTTGGGTGAATACGTTTCCAAATCTAACTTTATATTGCCTTAATCACTGTCTTGTTGGCTCAAACATAGCACCGTTTTGAAACATGTCTGCAATTCCTACCGACTGTTAGCTGGGCTTAAAATATGTAATATACAGCGGGGTTAGTTGTAACAGAGTGTTACAATTAAGACGCCAAGTGTACAATGAGAATCAAATGAAAACGGAGCCACACAACTTTTCAGGTTTGAGTATTTATACATTTAACTTTGTAAGACTTTCACAAACAATGTTGGGATTTAAAATGTTTAAAATGTAGTGTACTATGAATGATAACTTGTTTATTTATTAAAAATATGGCCTGTTATTAATGCAATAAACCCTTTAAATTTTTATTTTAAGATAATTTGTATTATTATTACTGTTATTATTATTAATGATAATAATTGTACATGCAGCTGCCACACGCAAATCTAATTTAATTGCAATTACAATATTTATAATTGTATTTATTATTATTTATTGCAAAACTATGCAGCCCTTTTCTATGTCTCTATCCATGATATTGATCCATAATAGAAGCATGATTGTGGGTGGATGTATGGATATCTGTCTATACAGATGCACAAACAATATCAAACTATACAAATAAAATAGTACTGAATTATGTGTGTTACACACAAGTGTTACAACTAACCCCTCTATCTGTTACAATTAACCCCGCATATGGGGTAAAGTTGTAACATTTGCACTTCTGTCACTTTCAGTGCAACTGTACGAAAATGGTAGGTCCTAGAAAAAACTTCAAGTGGTCATTTGTAGCAGAAAATGAGTATTAATAAAAAAAGTATTAATTGAACCTAATTATTTTTTTAATTAATTGAGCCAAAACCAAAAAGCATTAGATTGTCCCCGCTCTCCCCTATACACTACAAGTATGCAAATGCAGACTCCTGGCCAACGGGTCACAAGCCCACTGACAAACTGTGGAAATGGATGGAATTATTATTCAGGTTGCTAGCTTTAAACACCTACATATTAAAGTTCAATAGTTTTGGGCTGGTAATGCTTTTTGTCTATTTAAAGTCTCTCATGCTCACCAAGGCTGCATTTATTTGATCAAATGCAGTGAAAAGCACATTGTGTTATGTTATTGCAATTGAAAATAACTGTTTTCTTATTTTAATGTTTTATATTCTTATAATTGTTTTATTCCTGTGATTCCTTTACATTTTTAGTAGTCATTACTCTATTTTTTTGTGTCACATACTAATTTAGACATCATTCTAATACATATTGGCTAGTCCAATAAAAGTATTCACTATTATAAATACTGTAAAATGCTATAAATATTATGTTTTATAAATATATAAAAACCTTGTAGGTTGTATAATTAATTTTTTCCAAAGTGAATGAACTAAATAATTAATAAAAAAAACACCACAAAATTCATACTAATGAATTCAGTTAACCCATTTTTTATGTAATTTTAAACAGAATACCAACTATTTAAATGTCAACTTCAAGGAAATGTAGTTACTCGTATATTTTGTATTTTAAGTATATTACCATTACTTGTATTCTGATACTCTCCAAACTCGTGTATTCACTAAACTGTTGATGTGCCTTGACAGTAGTTGACCAGGGCTGTGTTTCCCGTACAACAATGTAGTTCGCTGCTTCACTACCATAGTACGATGGATCGTTGGAGAAATCAACTAGCTAGTCACGAGTCATGACTGTTTCCCTGAAACCCATTGTCGCAAAGTATCGTTCAACCACGTTGGTTTCGCACATGGTGGAACAATAACTACTTTTAATGAAACTGTTTGAGATCCAATTAACGCTAGATTTTTTTAATATAATTTACAAACATGTCATCTGAGGACTATTTCTAAATGTTCTCAGTTATTTTGCTTTATTTTCATACTCAATATTTGGCTCGTTCTTACATAGTAGAGTCGAGTTCGCACATGCACACTCTTCAAACACGTTACTTCAAATCTTTTGACAAACTAAAAGTGAATTCCATTTGGTTGTATTCTAAATGAAAGGCACCGGTTGTACTGAATGTCAGCTTGCTTTTTTTGCTCAAGATAAGGATTTATTACCTCCAAATGTGATGAAATATAGAAACGATGCCTCTAACCACAGGTCGTTCAAACCACGCAACTTTGCAAATGTCCGTTGGAACGATTGTTTTGGGAAACACTGACTCGTTGAACTATGCTGATAACGTACGGAACTTGCGACCATAGTTGGCTAACGATGCTTTCGGAAAAATCTGACCCTATGAGAAGTTTGTTAATGCCAGCTAGATTCTAAGATTCACATGCATATTCAGAGTGCCTTTGTAAAGTGCCTCTACACAATATCTTGTAAATAAAAATGTCTTATGTGGCTCAAGGAAGAATAATCTTTCTTCTGTTTCTTTCCTCTCTAGACCTGACCTTGTTTTTAGTGTTTAGCTTACTCTTCTTGGACATGATTCTGGCAAATAAACTGAACTGAGTTACCCACTCTCTCCATAGCCACTTTAGCAGGGAGAAACATAAGCTAACCTCTTTGCACTGTGAAACACTGACAATCTGATCCCGATTCATGCACATTTATGTCCGCTAGAATCTGAGCATTACAAGCAAGCCTTATCTGGAGATAACACACGTGAGGGTTAAACCCAGCCGAGCAGAGGCAGGGGGTTGATCTGGGCGATAGCTGCATGGCAGTATGTAATTGGACTAAAGAGTGTGCTAGGGATTATTTTTATTACTTTGAAACACTGTGACTGAAAACTTGTTCTGGGGCTATTGAGCTTGTGAAACGCGATGCGTATCCTCAGGTAACGTGGCTTTCTTCAGTGCTAAGGAGAATACAGAGAGAAAGAGAGAATGTTTGTGCTTCTTTGGCTTCTTTTCTTCTCAGCGCCTCTAAAAGATGAAAAGCTTCATGCTGTAAAAGATGCTTTTGACTTTTTTTTCCTTGGCTCTTTTCCCTTTTCTTTTTATTTAGGAGAGAGATGCTCCTAGGAACTGCATTTTAATCATGTTTGGCTAATAAAGAGAGATTAGAAAAATCCTACACACACTCAGGGCATTGTCTTGTTGTGTAAAATAGCTTCATTGTTTGATTTCTCTATTTTGCCTTCATATCAGGTGGATTTTTCTCTCTCTCAAGGGTCTGGAGCCATCTTAGTAGCCTTCAATGTTTCTTTTTTGTCTAACTCTTTTCCTTTTGTAGCCCTGCTTTATAAAGATCTCAATTTATTCTGGTCCACAAGGTGCCGGGTTCAGTCCCCTCCCAGGATGGCCGGCTGTCGGAAAGCCATATCCTTGCGGATATTTTGGCTTCCTGGCACTTTCGAGTGGATTCGCGTGATGGTGGTAAGTGTGGTCCGTATGTCCCCGTGTCTCACTTCTATGGCTCATCGTCTGTCACGCCAAGCAGGGTTGTGTGTCGCTCCCTTTCACCTTTCACTTTGTTCTCAGTTGTCACTCTTCCTCCTTTATCTTGAAGAACTAGCTTTGTGACCAATAGTTATTTTTTGGACTCTGGAATAGACACTGGAATAGACACAAACCCTTTAAGGTTACCTAGCATTAGCATCCACCAATCGGTGGGTGCTAATGCTAGGTAACCTTAAAGGGTTTGTTCACCCAAAACTGAAAATCCTGTCATTAATTATTCACCTTAATGTCGTTCCACACCTAAGACCTTTGTTCATCTTCAGAACACAAATTAAGATAATTTTGATGACACACAAGAGATTTCTGACCTTGTGATAGGCAGTAACATCATTGCAACTTTCAAGGCCCAGAAAGCCAGTAAAGACGTTGTTAAAATACTCCATACGACTACAGTTGTTCAACCTTGATGTTATGAAGTAACAAGAAGCAATTATTATAAAGACTTTATTCAAAAATATCTTCTCTTACACTTAAAGTCCCTGTAAAGTCAATTCTACAAAAAAAGTTCTAAACACATTATAAATGTTACATATGTATTGCTAAAACATATTACAAAGTCTGTGAACTGTAAAGTACTGAAATGTGGAGTAAGACCGTTAAACAGTTTTTCACCATTGCAATTTTACGGATTAATTGGGCGGGGCTAAAACAGGGCTCCGTGACGCACTGCAGCCCATGAGCTCCTGGACACCTCCCTATTTGATGACTGATCTGATCTGACTGATGTCTGATCTCTCCTATAACACAATAACACTCGCACAGCACATTCGCATTCACAGCTCAATCGCGAGTGACTGTCAGTACAATTAGTTACTACAGCTGAGCCTACAGTTTTCTAGCTACTAGCTATGCCTTCGACACGGACATGCATGGGCTACTACCTGGATGCGATCATGTACAAAACAGATCGGTATCTTCATTTAAATTCCCTTAAAAACGATCACATCAAGAAGAGGTTTTTAGAGAGCCTATTCCTTGATGAAGAGCTGAGGATCACCGCCAACACCCGCCTCTGTAATGATTGTTTTACACGGAATCGTTTTATAAACTTTCCTCAGAGACAACTGGGATTCACTGATAATTCACTGATAATCCACTGTTGAACGAGGCCGAAACGACAATCTCCCGCCTCAGTGTTCATCCTCCCGTCTCCAAAAGCGAATCAGCTAATATCACCATCAACAGCTTTCCTGTGAGTGGGCGTGGTTTCCACACAGCCAGCGGACACGCCCCCAGCATTTGAGAACAGAGGTAACTGCTCATTTTTTCATGATTTTGATAGCTTATTTTATGTACTTGCCGGCTTTTTTTATCATTCAAATTTGGCTGAGTGGCTAATAACACATTTTTCTGTGGTGTGACAAACTCAGAACCCATTCTTAATTTTGACTTTACAGGAACTTTAATTCTCCTATACTGTGTTGATGTAGAGTAAACAGTGCAGTGCTTTCTGGTTCTATGTCAGAACACTGGCTCACTATTGGCTAGCTCCGGCATTAGCATCACACCTATGTGCCGTGGTTCGGCCCATAGTGTGGCGGAGTTCTGACGTAGAACCAGGAAGCGTTCTGCTGTTAACACTACGTCAACAGCGTAGGAGAATGACAGGGAAGAGAAGAGATTGTTGAACAATTGATGAACCAAGGTCTTACGGGTTTTGAACGCCATGAGGGTGAAGTTAATGACTATTTTAATTTTTGGGTGAACTAACCATTTGATATGACAACCTTCTCAGTAGAAAGTAGTGCCTTTTTGGTTTGGGTTTTCTCCTTATGGTTTTGGCTTAAAGGTTGTAGTGTGCTTTTCTAACCTAAGCATTCAGGGTACATTGGGGCATACATATTTGTGCTGTCACTAACCTTTTTCAAAACAGCAGGTGTGCCAGCCACTGGCTGACCCAACATGGCTTATTTGATGACTTCATCTCATTTGCAGCCCGGATAACGATAAAGGAACACTGAATCTGTTTTGTATAGACAAGGAAAGCAGCTTCCAAGAAGATGGTTTATGAATGAATAATGAGGGTATATTGAAGTTTGTCTCCAAAGTGGAGGGATGCCATTGCCATTTATATCCTTTGGAGAAGCGCATCCTTCAAAGAAACTTTTAAAAATTGAGAACGTCTACATGCACCCGCTATAGATGGCATCTTCACACACTGACTGTGTGTCTTTTTGGATTGTTTAAGTGTAATGGGACACTGCATTAAGAGATAAATTGTTAAATGCCACAGTACTTTCTAGGGATGGGTTACAATGATTGTCTAGTCCAACAACTGATTAGTTATTTAGTTCTTAAACTATAGATACGTACAGTATCTATTTGATTGAATTCGAATAGATAGATTCTGTCATCATTTACTCACCATCATGTCATTCCAAAACTATGATTTTGATTAGATTTCATGTTGTTGTTGTTTTCCCTTTATTGGGACAGGTATAGATAATTGACAGGAAGCAAAGTGTGAGAAAGGCAGGTGGGATAAGGAAAAGACCAAAAGATGGGACTCGAAGTCGAGCTACCCAAAACGCAACTGCGCTGACAATGTCGGAGGTTATCTGACAAAGATTGTAGAAAATAATTTCTGTGAATATTTTGCCCTCTAAGAAACATGTGCAAACGCTTCATATGAACTCACAACAGGCCTAATTATATTGAATGTTTGTCAACTTTGAAAATGTGTGGGTTTTAACATCCATATGAGCTATATGGGTTTGCCTGTTGGTGCCCAGCTTGATGATGTTTCCCCAGTTTGACGGCCTCATTTTTGCGAGATAGAGAGAGCAGGGCGAATCCAGTTCAGTGGTGGATGGAGCTAATTGTGCTCCATTCATCATCAGGTGGCATCCAGGGACCCAGAGAGGACAGGGCAAGGAGAGCAGGGGGAACACAAGCGATCTGAGGTGGGTAGGGGGGGTCGTTCCAGGGGTGAGGGGCATCATCAGAGAGGCTGGAGAACAGGGGCAACTATCAGGTTGACCTTGGGGCTGATGGAGTGCCTTGCCCGCTGGGTGAGGAGGCCTGGGGAGTAATGGCGAAGGTGAACCTGGCTCTCCAGCGGATCCATTAGAGCCTAATGCTGTTGTTTTTAGCAGGGAGCAGTGGGAAGCAGAGGTCGGACGTAAAATAAAGCTTATTCTCCCTGTTTACGGTGTTATTCATCTGCACGTCATTGCACAGGGATGTGTTGGGAGCTCAGGGCAATAGGGTGCTAGTGTGGATGCATTTTTTTATGGTCCTTAAAACTGAAGGTGCTCACTTGACATGACTAAACCTTCCTTTTGTGTCTGATCAGAGGGCAAATGATGCAATGGGCATACATAAAAGTAAAGGTTAGACATGTACACACTATATTCAACATAAGTGAAGAGTGCAGCCTATCTATTTATTTGCTATTATGAAATACAACATTTTGTATGATCTCCACATATATTGGTTCGCTATTCACAGCAAACTGAATCAAACTTGTGTAGTCTCCGATGAAACAAACAAACAAACAGTTTAGATCATCAATGAACTTCCGGAAGCTGGTTGACCAAGTTTTGCTAGTGTTGCCTAGACAGATTCATTTTTAGTAGGGGTAGACTCTTGTTTGATTTGATTGAGTGAATTTAGGTATAATCACTCTCTTGCTCTTTTCACTTGCTGTCATAGTTTGTAAAGCACACAAATAGCCTACAGACCAGGGGTGCCAATCCTGTTCCTGGAGGTCCAACGTCCTGGAGAGTTCAGCATCAACCTGCTCAACCTGCCCCTTATTGGAAGTTTCTAGAAATCCTGCATACCTTAATTAGCTGGTTCAGATGTACGATTTAGTTATGTAGTACTCGAGTCTAGTATCGGACTCAAGACCGGTTCTCCAGAATGATTTCTGCTTTCTCAGAATCATTTTGGACTTGTTCCTTCAAAGACTCGGTCTTGACTCAGTCTCGACCCTTCAAAGACTTGGTCTTGACTCAGTCTCTGATCCTTCAAAGACTTGGTCTTGACTCGGTCTCGGACCACAATGGGAGGAGAAGGACTCGTAACAACAATAATAATAAAATGCAATGTTGATGGGCATTATTTGAAAATGACATTCCATGGTGCAATGCAAAGAGACTGCCGTCAGAGCCATCAATGTCTTCGGTTGCTGCCTGGTGTGAGCGGCGGCAAGATGAGCAACGAGTCTGCCACCATCAAATTCGCCTTTTAGAACCACAAACCGTTGGTGACCATGCACCTGCATTATATGACTGACAGACAAGAATGGTTTGACCTAAAACTATCAAAATTGAAACTACTGCAGAAACAAAGACACCTACATCTTGGATGCCCTTGAGGTAAGCTAAAACATACCAAAAAATCATTTTAAAGTGGACTATCCCTTTAAGACGTTAAGACAACTGCTCTAAACAATTCCCAATCTAGCTTAGTCCGTAGGCCTAACTATTGATTATTAACTGGAATGATATGAAATCATGAATATCAAAACTAATATGTCAAAAATCTCGACTCGAACTTCCTTCCTCAAAAACTCGGTCTTGACTCAGATTCGACTGTGTTTGAAAACCATTCAACTCTGGACCATTCAAAGACTTGATCTTGATTCAATGGACTTGGACCATTCAAAGACTTGATCTTGACTTGGACCATTCAAAGACTTGATCTTGACTTGACTTAAATGGATTAAAACCTGCCTTATTTGCACTCAAATACTAAAAAAATGCCCCATTGTGAATTTTCTGTGAACAGAATGTTGTTCAGTACCTGCTGAAGAGTCACAAAGACTGTTGTTAGACCTTGTCCCAGAATACTGTTTCCAGAGGGAACGCCACAGTGAGGGCATGTGGATCTCCAGAGAGTAGCTAGCTTTTTTTCTGCCTTCATGGTCACATACTGTTGCATGGCATTCAGAATCTCACCTATTTTTGGAGTGTCACAAGGGAAATGAGGAAAGCTAGAACCTGGGGATTTGAGAGGTGAGAATAGTGCCTCTGATCTTCTCTCACATTCCCAAATGTATGAAACATACATTTGTGTGTATGTGTGTTCTTGTTTTGTTGTGATGCTATATCACAGTTTTTTTTGTTAAATTATCCGTGATGCAGTGGCAAACTGCGACATGTTGACTCAAAGCCCTCGGATGGAGACAGGTTCAAACCTGGTTTGCACCATTTCCCTGTTCCTTTTCTATTCATCTATTCTGTGAATAGTTTGATGTTGCTTTCCTATAAATAAGGCACAAATCTATATACAAATTAAAAAGAAAACCTTGCAAGTGTTAAATTGAACTAGATTTTTTTTAGGAGAATCAAATTGGAAAATCCCAACATCATATACACAAACTCTCAGAATACTACTTAAAGAGTAAATTACTTGTTTTCTTGATGTTGTATTTGAGGTTGTGTCAAAATACTTTTGTTTATATTTTCTCCTTAAAACAGTAATGCAAATGGTTTTCCTTTTGATGTAGGATATCTTTTGGCATCCAGTATTTGGGATAGAAGTTATTGGGATCAAGCAGGCAGTCAGGGGAGTTTCCGTTTAGTCTGACACACACCTCAAATCTAATTAAACTGCAATTTTAATTAACCTCCCAAAGTGCTCAGACACGTAGACGAGAACAATTTCATTGACAAGCCTTTCCCTGTATGTCTCTTCCCCTCGTCCCATTCATTATGAATAAAGTGCTAATGAACTACTTTTGGAAAATTAATGCACTCATCTATTTAAAGAAGTTGTTTTTCGTTTCATGTTTTCGCTGATAAGAGGTGGGCTCACGTGTGCCTGAGGGGACTTGTCTTGGCTTTATTTGCCATCAGAGGTGTGGAACACTTTTCCTTAGTGAGATCGCTCTCTACTTCTGCCCGTCTGGGTCAGCGCTCCTTTGGCTTGAAATGAGAGAAGACAAACAAATAATACACGTATCCAGGGAGCAGCCCGGCCCGGGTGAAATGATTTCATTTTCATCTTGATCTCTATCTTATCTGCCTCCTTTGTTCCCTTCACCTTTAGTGCTGCGTAGATCAAAGAATCTAGTTTTCTCTCCCCCAAACACGCCGAGAGAAGGGTGTGGGTGTGGATTAGGCCCGGCTGGGGGTCCGTCCTCTTGCATTGGTGCTCTGGCTTTGGTGTAATTAAGTTTGGCGCCCTGGGACATCGGTCCCCCTCCTGCTGTCGTTAACAAACAAGATATGCCCTCTACGAAGTGTCTTTCCTGGTCTGTGCCAACTTCATCAGTCTCCCGCTATGCTGGTTGCCCATTGCGAAGGAGTTGGAGCCTCCTGATGGGACGTTGAGGTGTGAATAGCCTGATGTTTGGAACTGGCTGGAATGGACTTGCCTCTGCTTGCCTGTAGCACTCAGCAGCCCTAAGGAGTTTGGTAATAGGGATGCGCTAGGGGTCCCGGACAGATGCACTCAGTTTTACAGTACACACAGTTTAATGGTAACACTCTGGTCGGTAATGTACTTTCAAAATGGAAGTCTGTTAATTTTTTGCCAACCACTGATTTCATGAACTTGTTTAACATTTGGTGTAATTAAGGTGTTAATTTGATTAATCAGGTAGTCGGTTTTTACATTACGAATGACACATTTTGAGAACAATGCTTGAAAGGTCTTTGTGACATGGCCTGGTGTTTAGTTTGTTTAGATCGACTGCGTCTGTGCAGTGGCGGCACCAGAGATTTTCGGTTGCAGGTGCTATGGGAATGCTTAAGACTTAAGAGAAGGTGCTTTGAATTTTGGGGTGTTTCATTACAGAGGTCGCATTGGACCACCCTTGGTATAGCCTACACATGCGCATACATGCCCATTCATTTTTAATTTTTTTAAAAATGATTATTTATTTATAATTTATTATATTATTATCCATTTTAATATAATAGCAACATGAAAAAAGACTATTCAAAGATGACATAAAAATATAAATATAAAAAAAAATTACAAACATTTCTTGGGGGTGGGGGGTTACAGCACCACCTAGCTCCTCCCTGGCACCGCCAATGGGCCTCAGTGGCATTTATAGTTTGGACAAATAAACAAAATCATCTTTGGTAACACTTTAGTTATACATGTTACATGTATTTACAAATAACAGTTAATTCTGCATAATTACAAGTAACTAGTCCTTTGCCAAACCCTAATCCTAACTTTAACCATAAAGCATTTAGTAAATTAGTATTACACAGTGACAATCCCACCTTAATATTAACCATTGTAACCTCATCTTTACAGTAATACACATGAATCAAGGCATTCCAGTGGGTTTGTAGCATAAGAAGCTAGTTTTGTCTTATTTTTTCCCCATGTGAATTAAAATGATCTAAATCATGTTGTTGGTGGTGAGACTAAAGTGAAATACTGGATAATACTGCATTATTTCCATTGTGGGAGAAAAAAAAACAACTGACCACATGCTAATCAACATTTGTGTATTTAAGTTCAGTAATTTCACTTAAATGGCAATGAAGATTACCTATTAAGTATCAATTAAGTGAAACTACTGAACTTAAATATACAAGCTTGATAAAAATGGTAATTTTAGAAGAAAATTTCAAATGGCACTTAGAGGTTTTGCATCTGAACTCTTCATATATATATATATATATATATATATATATAAATAAATATTTTTTTTAATGTAATATAATTTGAATGTATTTGTAATATATATTAAAGATATTCATGAACTGGTAATGCATGATTGTAAAACTTTGATTGGTAAAAAATTATTTTATCTTGAAAATTACATTTTAAAACTTTATTTGATGGTTAAACCCCTACATTTTGAGTCATTAAATTGAAACTTTTCTTGAAAATGGTGTAAAAGTTTTTAAAAACCATATTAAACATACATAAATACAAAGCTTAAAACTATTATGATTAAACTATATTTTCCATTTTGTTTATCTTGGACACTCTTATATTTCATTGATCCACATGTGTTTATATAATTGCAGTTTTAAAATCTCAAAGTTTAACACTCTCAAAATAACCACGCTGTTTTACTGAAATTGTACTGTACAGTGTCCCACAGAAGTGCTAATATTCAGTAGAGCGTGTGATATCGCTTGATTCAAACCTTTTACATTTTGACATTGTGCATTTAGAAGAGTTCAGATTTGCCTGCGCTGTTGGAAGACACTTTAAACATAACTGATTTTGACTAAATATCAATTTCCCTTTGCCCGCTGACATCAAGTGTGCCCCCTGCTGTGTCGCGGCGTGTGTCTGCATACGTGCGGAAGAGGACCTGAGGCAATGGAATGCCCATGTGTCGCTCCAGCGGCCCACAGCCCAGCCAGGATCCACAGCAGGCTCTTCTGCGGCAGGTTGCTCCTCGGCTCGTAGCGGTGTGAGCTTGTTTATGTGTGTGTGAGAGAAGTGCGGAGGAGCAGTGAAAACAAGCCTCTCCCCAGGCTAGTGTTATTCCAACCTCCTGCTTTCCTCAATCCACTTTTGAAGGCAGGAAATCGGAGTTAGCTCACGGTTTGAGGGCCATGTGGTAATGATTTAGACTGCAGAGACCCATGACCTGCACCTCCACCCTCGCTCGCTCACTCATACGCGCACACACACCGATACCTTGTCCCTCAAAGTCTTCTTTTCTCATATAATGGCCGATACAATGGAGTGTATGTTGGACTTTTGTTTCGCTTGATAACGCAAACCAGATGGGAGTCAGAACAGGGGAGTCTTGTTAAATATTTGCTAAGAAAAATAACCCTGGGACACAGTCTAATTATATCTATTTGTCTTGTGTGGCTTTTTGGGAAGGCGATGTGGTTATGCAGACCATATTGGGCTTCATTTTTCAAATGTGGGATCCAGTACAAAGCATGGGAGATGGATGGGACACTCTGTGTGTTGAGGCACTACAGACAGTTTGATCTGGTTTTTCCTGAGACCCATCTTTGTGTTATAAGCATATTTCATCATTTTGGGGAGGATATTCCAGTACCAGTCTCATTCATTGCTTCACCGTTGGCATGAGTCATATACCATTTTACATACCTGTTCTGTGTGTAGAAATCAACTAGGGGTGCAGAACCACTAAAGATTGTATTTTTAAGAAGGTATTTGAATATTGTCTTGCACTAAGAGTGGCCTTGGAGTCAAACAGATTGAACACATATTTAATTTCGACTGTAGACACTAGAGCCAGACCGATATATCGGCCGGCCAATTTTATCGGCCGATATTAGGCATTTTCCAAACTATCGGTATCGACAGTTATAATGGCCGATAAATGAATATTTCAAAAATAAAATAAAAACGGACGAAACACGCTTCAATCATCTCTCCTTGGCCTGTTATATTGAATGTTTTATAATTTGCAGTATGACGTTATCTATTGCTAAATTATGGCTCATCATAGACTAGCTAACCACAAAGCTAGCTAATGCCACTATCATCAGTGGAAGCCCGCTAACGTTAACATTAATGAGCTTGGGAACCACAATGAACTTTTTCTGCCTAAATAAAGTAATGATTACTGTATTTATAACTAGCGTATCTCTCGTTACAGTCTCTGCATTGTAAAATGTAAGTTAGACTTGCGAGGAGTGAACATTTAGACATAGAGAAAAAGTATCAAAAGTATCTTGTGCCTAAAAGTTAGCTTAAAAAATAAATAAAAAAAATCGTCCGATATATCGGAATATCGGATTTTAAAACCCCAAATATTTGTATCGATATCGGCCTTCAAAATCCTTTATCGGTCGGGCTCTAGTAGACACGTCCTGCTTGTTAATCTCCTTGTTGTGCGCTTGTGTTCACAGCCAACATTTAGGCATTGGGCTTGGACAGACAGATGAAGACAGTGGCTCAAGCATTCAAAAACCTGCTACACATTTAAGCATACTAGGTGTGCACCAAAAGGTTAAATTAAAAGTTGTAATAATTTCCTCACCCTCACATCATTCCAAACCTGTATGAAGTTCTTCTGTGGAGCATGTCACAGCACACGGTTATGTAAACGATGACAGGATTTGAATTTCTGGATGACCTATTCTTTTAAATCCAAATAATCTGTGGTATCCACTTGTGTCTTATGTTTGTGTCTCTATGCGCGGACACTAGCTCCCTCTTTTGCTGCTTTGATTTGCACAGTGGGTTTTGATCCAGAGGTTCAGTAGCTGGTCGTCTCATTGTGGACATGATCCACTGCAGTGACATTTCAATTGATCTCCATGAAAGGATGGCGACTGAAGTGCTTCCAGATAAACCTGGGCAGGGTTGAGCAGAGGCCTGGAGCTCTCATAAAGCAGACCCAGGGCAAAGGCATAGTGATGCTCGCTGCTGCATGGCAGTGCCCTCCCTCTGGGTCTATTTCGCCAGGACATTTTGTTCTTCTCAAGTGCTGCCAGTCTGTTTGTGTAGGCCCTCTGGAGGGCATAGCCCGTGTCATGGTTTTGGGAATCTGGACGTAGCTGAGTTTTCACATTGCTAATAGGCCAGGATTTCTGTTGTTCTAAATCGATGAATTTTGAGTTGTACTTTTTTTGGAATAGTTCACCCAAAAATATGACAATTCTGATAAAGCTGTATGATTCGCTTTATTCAGTGAAACTCAAATAAGATGTTTTGCAGATTGTCTGTTTTTGCGTGAACTTTCTCTTTAATGGTTTAGGTGTACGAAAGTGTACGTGTTTGTTTGTCTCAGCACATCAATGCACTACAACAGTCTCTGTCTGTGTCCACACTCAGTCACTGCATTCTGTGTCAACCCAATTGTTGCATGACTTATTGTAAGAATAAAATCGGAGCCTTTTGACTGTGGGAACATTGAACTGATGCCTACTTTTGAGGTTCTTGTGGCCAGTTGAAGGCCATCAAAAGTTGAAAAGAAAATATTTTTGGTGCTCATAGTAATGATGGGGGTGATGGCCACAATGATGTCACCATTGTTAAAAACTGGTTACCCAACATAGCTAGTTCTCTCTGAAAAACGTATTAGAATAAATATTCTTCTCTTTATTGATACACAAAGTGTGATTCATTTTAAACATGTCTATTGCAGAATGGAGAATTTGGAGAGGAAAAGAGCTTGCCCAAGCCTTTGATGCTTCTCATGCTCTTTCAGATGTGTGGAAAAAAAAATACATTTGCCCAGCCTCTCTCTCTTTCTGTCTCCCTCTCATTCTTTTAGGACTCTGAGAGAAAGGGTTTCATGAACAAGCTGTATGCCATTCAGGATGTGTGCATCAGTGTACAGAGTGCTCTTGATGAAGTGGCCTCCTATGGTGAAAGGATAAAGAAGTAAGTCTCAGCTCTCGTTGCTTGTGCCTGAGCAGATATGTGGGCACCACCATGCCAACCTCTGTCACATCGCACACAAACACACACTTTCTTACACTGCAAAAATTATATTCCTAATTAGTCTTTTTTGTCTTGTTTTCCAAACATCCTTGTGTAAGCATCCTTAGCATAACGACCAAGTGTGGGGTCTGTAAGATTTTTGTTTTTCAGCAAGAACACATTAAAGGGGTCATGAACTGGCTTTTTAAAAAATGTTATATTGTTGTCTGAGGTCAACTTATGAGGTTCGCTTGGTTTTTACATTAGAACACATTAAAATGAATAAGTAATAGGCTTTTTTCTACCCTAGTTTTGAGCCTAGCTGAAAAACGCTTGGTTTTTATGGGCGTCTCGCATTGAAGACTTGGAAGTAAACTCCCACCACTGTGAGTGGATAACAGTTTTACATATTATAATGAGTTTCATTCGTCAGTTCATATTTATTGCTAGGTAGCTTCGATCGGTTTGTCATCACGAGGTAGGCGTATGTTATTTAGCTATGCGTGTAATGTGCGAATCGGTGGGCGGGGCTAAACTGGCTGTGTTGAAGTAGGCGTTGATCTTTTGCGGGGTGGTGTTTTATCCTCTTTGACGTCATATTTCCCCACTTTTCAAAATGAGTCGTTTGTTGAAACTGGTGTCAAAGCTTTTACTGGACTAACAAGGACGTTTTAAGTTATAAAACTTTAGGATATTCTTATAATAAGATGACCTCTTAGATGTCAAAAGCTCAAGGAAAATTTGATTTCTCAGTTCATCACCCCTTTAAATTGACAAAAGTGATAGTAAAACATTTATAATGTAACACACTTTAAAAAAATATGTTTTTATGATTTGTTATCACAACATTTTGTCTTTTGTCAAATCAACTTAAATAATTGATGTAGTTCAGATAACATAATATTTTGAGTTTCTGGTGATAAAATCAATCTCCTTCATTGTATTAACTCAATTTTTCAATTTCAATGAACTTAAAATTTTAAGGCAACTTTAAGGTTACTTATTTTTTTTATTTAAACCAACAATATTTTTTACAGTGTAGCAACCTCTGAAATGTATTATGTAAAATGTATTTTGTATGTTTTTTTACCCTTCTGGAAACCTAAATGAAGATCTTACTAAAAAATTAGCAAAATCAAACAAAAGTATTTAAAGTTTTCCCCCTGTATGTTATTATAGTGCAATTCAACTGTGAATTAGCATCTATAACACCCTCTATTTTGAACCCTCATCGAATTTACCACTCCTTCATATAACATAGCATTCATATGTGATAGTAATACTGTAGCTGTAATACTGTATTATTGTTATCACCGAATTCGAATATGACACTGAATCATTATCAATTTTCTGTGCCATAGTATTTACCTTATTTATTTTGTTATCATTGGGTAACGCTTCCTTTTACAGTACAGTACTTACAGTGTACTTACCTAGAAAGTACTGGCTAATATAAGGTAAGTACATGGATCAGGGTTAGGTTCAGGGTTAGTACTAGTTATTACCCAGTTATTGTAGTAACTAAAATAAGTACATAGTATTTACATGAGTAACTGGACTGTAAAAGGAAGTGTTACCGGTAACTACATGGGTTAGGTTTAGGGGCAGGTTCAGGGTTAGTACCTAGTTGTTACCCACTTATTGTAATTACTAAAATAAGTACATGGGGAACAGGACTGTAAAATAAAGTGCTTTCAAAATTGTTTTACAGGTGTTTTTATAACTATGCTTTCTAACTATACTGTATCCACTATAGACACTATCACTGATTATAATGGGTTATTTTTTTATTTTGTTGCGTTGCACCGTACGCATCCAGTGTAGACACTGTGTAAGTCTGTGTTGAAGAAATAACATGACACTCATCCTTTTCTCTGTTCTCAGTACTTTCAACTGGACTGTGCCTTTCCTCAGCTGGCTGGCCATAGTGGCCCTGTGTGCGGCCACTCTCGTGGTGTACTACATTCCTATCAGATACATCGTTCTGGCCTGGGGTGAGCTGTCATCCATTACGCTTACAATCTTGCATGAATGACGAAATAACAAGACTGAGTAGCATGTTACATAAAGCGTGTTTTAGAATTGCAAATAGACTATCGCAGGAGGTCACAGGGTTTAGTAGCAGTTTAAGTTTCATGCTCCAGGGACTCGCCACCAGAACAGCAGGGAGGACAGTAAACTGCAGAGCTCAGGGCAAACTCACTAGAAGCTAATGCCCCGTGTGCTCTTTCATACAGTGTTCAGATGTGAGGCTCTACAAGGTCAGAGAGCAGAGCTTCTGTCAGCTTCATAGCAGCTTATTCTTAAAAGAAAAAGACAAGGGTTTAGAATCTGTACAAGATCTTATAAGGTCCATCTGAACTGCACTCTTGAGGCCTGATCACCACTGTTGTTTCAACTTTCAGGGGTCAACAAGTTCACCAAAAAACTGCGAGACCCATACAGCATCGACAACAATGAGCTGTTGGACTTCCTGTCCCGAGTGCCCTCAGACGTTCAAGTGGTAGGTTATTCCTTCCGACATTCACCCTGACTTTCTGATGGTTACTAAAAAATAGATTTAGATTTTTGCCAATTCCAAAATTGTCACGTCTCACACGTCTCTATACCCATGATTTGTGGGTCCATTTATGTATGTAGCACATACAGTGCAGGAGTTATTCACTGAAATTTAAATCTTAGTTTCTATTGGTTTATTTGAATCCCTAAGAATGAGCAACCCTAATAGTGATGCTAGCCTTAGCAAACATAATAATAACAATGAACTTATGGTTCTGCTGTGGGTGAATGTATACAGAGTTTTCTGGCTCCCTTTAATTTATGCTTTCCGCTCATGGTAATATGCATAAATGCAGAATCAGGGAATTCTATTCTTGTCATCACAGACAGCCTTGTGACTCATTACCATGGAAAGAGTGCAAGATGTTGACTTTTTAAACAAACTTCACCTGAACTTTTATAACTATAATGACACTTTATTCTGTGGATATATATATATAAAGCTTCTTAATTTTTGATTGATTTTACACTTCGTTCATTTGATATTTCCTCAGATATTAGTAAGGTTATGTACCAGGGCTTGATTTAACAGCTGTCAAATCACTACCTTTGGTGTTTTGAAGGTCACAGCTAAAACTTAAACTTCTTATGTCTGCATGTGTGCAATTTTCTTTCTGCTAGCTATTGTATATCTAAACTTAAAGTATTAAAATCCATCATAGAATACAGTCATAATTATTACATAATATAAAACAGTGATCATTGTTTATTGATTTTGAAATTTCTTTACTTTTTAAAATTTGACATTTAAAGTGTATTAACAGTCTCTCAGATGCTACACCATTTCCATCATGACCGACAATTTGGCCGCAATATTTTTAAATTTTTGTTAAATTTTTTAAAAAGTTAGAGTATGTGATTACCAAGGAGAAAGAATCATATGAAATATGAGACGTGTGAATAATCTTTTTTTGTGTGTGTGTGTTGTGTATCTTTTCCAGTCAAATGATGCAAAAATAAAGTGGTAGCTATTAAAACACACACACACACACACACACACACACACACACACACACACACACACACACACACACACACACACACACACACACACACACACACACACACACACACACACACACACACACACACACACACACACATATACATATACATATATATACATATATATATAATATATATGTATATATATATATATATGTATATATATGTATATATATATATATGTATATATATATATATATGTATATATATATATATATACACATATATATATATATATATATATATATATATATATATATATATATATATATATATATATATATATATATAGTATATATATATATGTGTATGTATATATATATGTATGTATATATATATATATATATATATATATATGTGTGTGTGTGTGTGTGTGTGTGTGTGTGTGTGTGTGTGTGTGTGTGTGTGTGTGTATGTATATATTCAGATATGTGAGATGCTGTGGTAGAAATGGCTGAATAGAATTAAAAAACAACAACAATATAATATACAGTATACAATATATTTATATATACACAGTACAATCACATTGTTAACAAAAAGGTAAACAAATATTATTATTTTATATTAACATATTTGTTTACTAGTGTTATTGAAGTCCACAAATCTACCTTTTGGATCTTACATCCTGTGGATTTATATATCCAAATATCTGTATTTAAAGAAACACCCAATTATATTCTTATCCCTGTTAGCCTTCATGAAGAATGTGTTTAATAAATTTCATTTGGTTAAGTTGAATGTAAATGACTTGATGTTTTCAGTCTGCACGTGTCTCTCGGTAGATTTATAGACTTCTTGCTGTGTTGTACTGAGTCATGCTTTGTTATTGAGTGTAATGAGTGTAAAGCAGTAATCCTCTCCCGGTCTGCTTCTACATTAACCGTGAGAATCTGAGTTATGCGGCCCGCCCCATTGTCCCGTTCTTAATCAACAGCGTTCTGTTTGAGCAGCGAGGTGCTGGCGTTTAACTGCAATTAAAACCCGAGCTCGTAAACACAAGCCCGGCCTGTTATCGTGCTTCCTCTGTGTCGGGATAAACCCTGCGGTGCTGACGGTGGGGGTGACACAGGGCTCTGATCCAGGACCAATCGCTTGCCACATCAGCACAGACACGCTCGCCTTTGAAGAGCCCGGGGCGGCGGGCAGGCTTCTGATCTCTATAGAGTCGTAATCCCTAGCCCCTGCGTGGCTTTGCGTCGGCCCTGCAGCTGCAGGTAGCCTGCTCTAAATTAGCACGATGTGGCTAGGTCGCTAAGGTGCGTTTACCCCAAACACCTGGAGCCCAGAAGGTCCCTGCAGGTTGGAGGCCCAGAGGAGACCTGGCTAATGATGTACGGTGAGGTTCACGCTCAGAAGAGCAGGCCGCCGTGGGCTTTCTGAGCCTTGTTATAGCTTTTGATTTAGGACAGTCCAAAAAGTACTTGAACATCAGCATGATGCGTGGAACGTTCCGCTCTGCATCGCACAACTGCCCGTGGAGGTCCGTTCACCTCTGTTTTCTGGGTTAGAGACAATGGGCGGGACAGAGGCTGCGCTTCTGTGGGACCTCGGAGACTAAAACAAAGCGCCCCTGCATCGGGGTGTGATCTGCACATGCCCAGGGGCCCGAACATTCTGCGCGAGTGACAAATGGAGGGCTATTTTTGAGGTTCTGATGCGACCCGCGCCTCCCGCACCGTCCCGTGATGTAAGCTCTGCAAGGCCGAGAGAGAGGCCAGCATTGCCTCTTTTACAGATCATTTGGAGGTGCCTCAGAACAACATGAACTGATGAGCTCCTAATGACTTTTTATATAAAGGGCATCTATGCTGCAATCTGGGAGTTCAGAGTGTCTTTGAATGGGAACTTACAACTCCCACAGCTCATTTCTTACTCACCTTGTTTGTGTTATTTTGAGTGCACTGCTCGTATAGACCTTATGCGCCAGAGAAATAAGCACACAGCCATCTTTAGAATTTTGTGTTTGAACGTTACTTTTTGCGTTAGCTCTGTATATTTCTATGGCATCACTGTCGAAGAGTAATTAGTTGGTGAAGTGGATTTACTTATTGTAGAGTTCACTAAAGTTAGCATGAGTATTGCAATGTTTGAACCAGATGGCATATCAAAATTTAAGTAGACCAGGAAGATTATAAAATGAGCGGTTCGTTCATAAATCCGTAAGATCTTGCCTTCATGTTGTGGAAATACAAACCGGAAGACAGAACACAATGGGCCCAATTTTAACAACCTAAGCACATGCTCTAAAACGCACCTTGTTTTCAGACCCATGGGCGCACAAATAGGTGCAAATGCATTTGCTATTTGAAACAACGTCGCGATAACTGTGAAAACAATAACTGTGTCGGGCTGAAACTGGCAAAAACACTTGCATCGCTCATGGCGCCACATTTAGACGAGACACATTTAGGCCGTTTCAGACGAGAAAGCTTGCAGGTGAAAACGTAAAAAATATTTTATCGGATGTGCCTTTCGTTTACACGGCGACGGCGTTTTTGAGGCTTAAAAACGCAAAAAAGTGAAACCACCCTCCAGAGTGGAAATCTTAAAAACGCTCCACCGTCTGCGTTCCCGTGTAAAGGGTAAAAACGCAAAAGTCTGCTTGACAGTGAAGGTTGTACGCAGGCGCGTGGACTTGGTGTTGTTGTAGTATGCACTCCTAGCCGCCTGAAGTGCATACTACATTGAATTTCACAGACTTTTGCGTCACCATTTGCACAGGAATTTCCCACACAAAACGCTCGTCTAAACGCAGAATAAAAAGTGATGACGCAACGCTACTTTTGCGTTTTCTCTTCAGAATCGTTTCCGTGTAAACATAGCCTAAGCCAGGTGTATGATAGGGCCCTATAAGTGTTACGCTGAAAAGGGGCGGAGCAAAATAATGGTCAATATGCACATGCATTTCGGTGGATACAGATCAGTGACGTGTTGTGGTCTAAAAGGAGGAAGCAAATTCTCCTCTCTTGCTTTGTGTTTCTTTCTTCCCGATGTTTATTAATGTTGGTCCATTTGATATTTAAACAATTACTGCGCTCTAAAAAATGCTGGGTTTCAACCCAAATTTGGGTCATATATGGACAAAACCAAATGTTTGGTTAAAAATGCAATGAAATAAAATACAGTTGAAAGTGAAAGTTGAAGTTGAGTTAAAATTTTTAACCCAATATTTGGGTTTGTCCATATTTTACCCAAATTTGGGTTCAAACAACCCAGTTTAGAGTGTGGGTTAATGGAACACCATTTATCAACTTTTATCAATAAGCATCTAATATTATAATATTAACATATTCATATTAGTATACTATTTTTATTTCTTCAGTTTAATTGTTGTTACATTTAACACAAATAACAAAATGTATAAGTTTAATTTGTTACAAAAACATGAATATATTAAGGTTTTATAATAGCAATAAGGTTTTGTTTCTTTTATTTGTACTACTAGTTCTTGTTTGTATATTAATATTATTATTTTTAATTATATTAATTGCAATTTTATTTTCCATCCATCCATTCTTCAAAACGCGTGTAGTATGTTAAGTCACAGGAATGCTGGAGCAAATCCTAGAATCTCGGCTTGGAAACACCCTGATGGAAGGACAGTCCATCAGTTTATTTTATTACTCTATTTTACTTGATTTACCTCTATTTCTCCATTCACTCTCACATCCACACTATACTTCAAAACAGAGAGCTCAAGACCTCCCTCTGAAACTTTATCAGCTGGTGTCGCTGTTGGACACTTCTACTAAATTAGTGGGTTCACACTTGTTGTAATATATTTTTGGACTGTTGATTACTTTCTCCTCCAGATTTTTTGGGAAGGCACTGCTCTCCTTTTCTCTTGCAAAATGCCCTTAAAATGGATACATTCATTAAATTACTTTATTAATTGCTCATGTTGAAGGTGTTGTGAAGATCAAGCAGATTAAATGGACACTGTACACAAGTGCTGTGGATATTCTAAGGTTTGTTGTAAATCTTAATATATACCACCTCTGTGCACTGAGCCCATGGCCTTTTTAGTGCACTGCAGGAGACCTATGAGATATCAAACCTGCTGTGAGGTGTGTATTCACTTTGAATTACTCTCCCAGTTTACATACTCTATGTTCTTTTCATGTACCCGCCTATAGACCCCTCCGAGAATATCTTTACCTGCTGTGTGTCTGCCTCACTGCTTTAAATAAAGCAAATTCTGATTTAATGCTATACTTTCTCCCTTAAATGAGGCCAACTGGCATTACCAACTTAACATTCTCAACCAGGTGTCTAAAGACGTGTTCTGTCGCATGCTTTATGGTGCCATTAGCCAGTGGAGGAACTGCGTGCGTAACTGGGACACTAGCAATTAGCACGCCAAGGGCTCCATTAATGGCCTATGCAAATGCTGAGATTAAAATGCAGCCGCAACCGTAGCCGTACAATTCAGCTCTTAGCCAATTCATCACCTGCGAAGGGCATGCACTTGAGGAGAGAGAAGAAAAGAGGGCAAACAATAGCAAAATTTGTCTGTTTTCTGAGGACATGGCTATCATCTGAGGACATGGCTATCATTTATGGACATTTTTTGCAATGGCTGATTTTGTCCCCTACACTTTATGAGATAGCTTGCAGCATGCATGCATGTATCCACTATTGTTAAAGGGATACTCCACCGGCTTTTCATATTAAACTATGTTATTCCCTTAACTAAGACGAGTTGATACATACCTCTCTTGTCTCAGTGCGTGCACTATATCGCTCTGTATTGCCGCAAAACTATGTTAGCACTTAGCTTAGCCCAGTGCATTAAATATGGGCCACAAAGAGAAGCCACCAAACACTTCCTCGTTTTGCCTATTTAAACACAGTTACTCGAGTAGTGTAACTCGACCTAGTCTGGTGACAAAAAATAAAACGTTTTCTAATTGTTTAAAGTTGATGACTATATTGTATGGCAGAATACCATAAAAAGTGCTTTTGAGCACTTCGACTTGGCACAATAATACTTTCACTCGTGAAAAGTCCTCTTACCGGCTCCCGCTTCCTCTCCCCGCCCCTCTCATTTCCGTCAATACAACCAACGTGACTTTTAGTACCTGTGCTATTTGCAAACTGCAGATCATTTGCAATGGCAGACTTTGTAGATAATTATGACTTCTTTGTAGCAGACCCAGAGCCATATCTGTTTGAACCCGAGTACACGGAGGAGGAATTAGCTCTTATGGACCGTGAGAGGGAAGAAAGATATGATCCAGAACAGACCGGAACTGGCGAAAGACCACGGGCAAACAGCAATTGGTGGTGCAAGTGTGACTGTTGCGAACAGATGCTGACCGAAATTGAGAGCCTGTGCTGTTTATAATGGGACCAGATATTGCCATCGAAGGTGGTGATCAGTGTAGATCCAGAAGATCCTGGTCAAATCGCATGTGTCACGGCAAGCGATGCGTTTGCAGCGATGATTCACTCGGCAGTTGTAAATTTTTTCTTTCATCGTGACAAAGTCAATTGGAGGTACATGATACACGTTTTAACCATGATTGTAAACAAACTAGCATCCAACAACCTGTTACTTCTCCAACTCCGCTCAAACTACTACTACCGGCGCATGTCACGTTGGTTGTATTGACGGAAATGAGAGGGAGGGGAGAGGAAGCGGGAGCCGGTAAGAGGACTTTTCACGAGTGAAGGTATTATTGTGCCAAGTCGAAGTGCTCTAAAGCACTTTTTATGGTATTCTGCCATACAATATAGTCATCAACTTTAAATGCTTAGAAAAACACAACGTTTTATTTTTTTTCACCAGACTAGGTTGAGTTACACTACTCGAGTAACTGTGTTTAAATAGGGAAAACAAGGAAGTGTTTGGTGGCTTCTCTTTGTGGCCCATATTTAATGCACTGGGCTAAGCTAAGTGCTAACATAGTTTTGCGGCAATACAGAGCGATATAGTGCACGCACTGAGACGAGAGAGGTATGTATCAACTCGTCTTAGTTAAGGGAATAACATAGTTTAATATGAAAACCCAGTGGAGTATCCCTTTAAGCTAATCATTGCAACTTGTTTGTGTGTTTAGTGAGTGGCAATCCAGGCTAGAATTTATTGTATTCTTCATTTTTGTTCTTGCACCCCAATCTATAGCTCCTCCTCCATCACTCTCTCTCTTTCTCTCTCACACACTACACTTGGTTAAAGTATTTATCTGACAAAATTATTTTGCACAAAAAAGCTACAGGTTTTATTTACTATGTAAACAGACAAAAAAAATGGATAGAAAACAAAATAAAAGCTCTCAGGCATAAGCGTACATTTGACTACTACACAATCCATCACTAATATTTCACTCATTCTCTCTTGTTTTTGGATGTGTTCATATTTGATTTGAATTAAACAGCCTGGCCAAAAACCATGTCCGCACATTATATTGTATTATCACACACACACACACACACACAAAGACTCCGAGCACAACAATGTAAATTTTCCTAGGCCAGATTGACTCGTGTTTGACTAACTAGTGTGCTGTGTTGTCTTGGTTGGGACACACATACACACATTATGATAATGTATGGGGCTGCGTAGCCACAGACCAATCAGAGTGCCTATAATAACCCCTGTCCAACGTCGAAAGCACACATGCCAGTTTTGGAACTGGATCTTGGAGCAGTGGAAGAAGATTGCCTGGTCTGATGAGTCCCAATTTCTTTTACATCACATGGCCTGCTGTGTCCATGTGCACTGTAAAACTGGGGAAGTGATGGCACCAGGATGCACTGTTGAGACGACAATAAGCCAGTGGAGGTAGTTTGAAGCTCTGAGCAATATTCTGCCAGAAAACCCTGGGTCCAGACATTCATGTGGACGATAATTTGACAAGTGCCACCTAAACATGGTTGCAGACCCAGGTACGGTCCTTCATGTCAGCATTGTTCCCTGATGGAAGTGGCCTCTTTCACCAAGATAATACACCCTGCCACACTCCACACATTGTTCAGGAATGGTTTGAGGAATATGATGAAGAGTTCAAGGTGTTGCCCTGGCATCCAAATTCCCCAAATCTCAATACAATTGAGCATCTGTGGGATGTGCCAACAAGTTTGATCGGCGGTGGCTCCACCTCACAACCTACATGGCTTGAAGGATCTGCTGAATATCGTCTTGGTGCCAGATATCATTGCCTTGGTGGGTCAGTGCTGTTTTGGCAGTACACATTGTATGCATGTTATGCAGTCATGGCCTAATGGTTAGCAAATCAGACTGGTAACCCACAGGTTATGGGTTCAATTCTTAATACTGGCAGTCTAATCCCTTGAGCAAGGCACTTAACCCCCAATTGCTCCCCCAGTGCCACAGCAGAAAAGGCTGCCCACTGCTCCGGGTGTGTGTCCATAGTTTGCAGTGTATTCACTACTCCTAATGTGTGTGCACTAACCTGGATGGCGAGTTTAGAGGACAAATTCGGAGTAAAGTCCATACTTGGCCTTAACGTCACTTCAATACACTCACCTAAAGGATAATTAGGAACACCTGTTCAATTTCTCATTAATGCAATTATCTAATCAACCAATCACATGGCAGTTGGTTCAGTACATTTAGGGGTGTGATCCTAGTCAAGACAATCTCCTGAACTCCAACCTGAATGTCAGAATGGGAAAGAAAGATGATTTAAGCAATTTTGAGCGTGGCATGGATGATGGTGCCAGACAGGCCAGTCTGAGTATTTCACAATCTGCTCTTTTACTGGAATTTTCACGCACAACCATTTCAAGGGTTTACATAGAATGGTGTGAAAAGGGAAAAACATCCAGTATGCGGCAGTCCTGTGGGCGAAAATGCCTTGTTGATGCTAGAGGTCAGAGGAGAATGGGCCGACTGATTCAAGCTGATAGAAGAACAACTTTGACTGAAATAACCACTCGATACAACCTAGGTATTCAGCAAAGCTTTTGTGAAGCCACAACATGCACAACCTTGAGGCAAATGGGCTACAATAGCAGAAGACCCTAGAGTTCTCAACGGGTCGGGTCAGCGACAAATCACGGACACGCCGCGGCCGGGTTCGGGCCGAAAATATAAGCAAATGACTCGGGTCGGGTCGGACCTCGGGCTTAATCTTTTCCGCCCAGTAAAAATAAATAAATAATTATTTATCATCGCTGCTGTTCACCGTAAAGAAAGTCTGGCTGCTGCGTGCAAAGTGCATCGTGGGTGGCTGCTGGCTGAGAGGAGAACGCGCCTCAGTCCATCCACTGTGTATGCACTCTTCCTCCACGATGCCTATTATAAGCATATGATTATGTTTGTAGGTATTTATTTTGTTTAAAAACCCGTAGCCCGCCCGCTGGTTGGCTGTTTGAGTTCTTTTTATTTATTATTGTGTGAAGATTTTTATTTAAACAGGCATGGCGTTAGCTACAGTACTTTCCTTTGAAAATAGTCATCACTGCACTTGCGCGCATTTCAGACGTGATACTAGACGATGGAAAAAGCAAAGAAAACGCGGTCGGAAGACTAGGAAAAGGAAAAGAGAATCTGACCGTGTGAGAAACCGGACAAGAGTCCAACTCGGTCGGGCTTTTCACTCGTTGGCGCGAGCTAAAAAGCAGCACTGGATGCAATGGTGATGCTGACCTGGCGATCTTGTTGATGGACTAGTAAGTCAATCTTTCTAAGTTTGTGTGCATTTTATTTTGTGATTTCACCGGAATGAATAGACGCCGCAACGGCAATAGATGAGAGCGCGTCCGAGTCGGGCCGCGGGCCGGGTTCGGGCAGATAATTCATGTTGATGTGTTGGGTTACATTGCGTCCGGGCTTTGAAAGCCATGGGCCGGGTTGGTCGGACTCTAGAAGACCCCATCGGGTACCACTCATCTCCACTAAAAATAGGAAAAAGAGGCTACAATTTGCAAGAGCTCACCAAAATTGGACAGTTGAAGACTGGAAAAATGTTGCCTGGTCTGATGAGTATGGATTTCTGTTGAGACATTCAGATGGTAGAGTCAGAATGTGGCGTAAACAGAATGAGAACATGGATACATCATGTCTTGTTACCACTATGCAGGCTGCTGGTGGTGGTGTAATGGTGTGGGGGATGTTTTCTTGGCACACTTTAGGCCCCTTAGTGCCAATTGGGCAATCGTTTAAATGCCACGGCCTACCTGAGCATTGTTTCTGACTACCTGAGCATTGTTTCATGATTTCTGACCATGTCTATCCCTTTTATGGCCACCATGTACCCATCCTCTGATGGCTACTTCCAACAGGATAATGCACCATGTCACAAAGCTCAAATCATTTCAGATTGGTTTCTTGAACATGACAATGAGTTCACTGTACTAAAATGGCCCCACAGTCACCAGATCTCAACCCAATAGAGCATCTTTGGGATGTGGTGGAACGGGAGCTTCGTTCCCTGGATGTGCATCCCACAAATCTCCATAAACTGCAAGATGCTTTCCTATCAATATGGGCCAACATTTCTAAAGAATGCTTTCAGCACCTTGTTGAATCAATGCCACATAGAATTAAGGCAGTTCTGAAGGCTAAAGGGGGTCAAACACAGTATTAGTATGGTGTTCCTAATAATCCTTTAGGTGAGTCTATATTATATATATATACACACACACATAGGACTGTCAATTTAATGCATTCATTTAATTATTCAAAGAGTTATTATAAAATAACGTGTTGAAATGATTTAACACATTTGATGTACCTGCCCTGTCCCAGACCTATGTAGTCTTACATTTCATACAATTGATTAGTGACAAACATGAAGCAGTACAACAACTCTCTAGGATGTAGCCTATAAAAGGCAGTTAGAATGCCCCTAAAATTCAAAATGTTCCTGTATGGGTTTTTGTCTCATATTTAGGTCTATATGATATACGGTAGTAAAGCAATATCACAAGAGAAACTAGCGCAATATCAGAAGAGTAATTAGTGCATATTGGCAAGTGCTGTTTTCATCCCGAACAGCACAAATGTGAATGTGATATTGATTAGATACAAGTTCAATAAATAAGAACTTAATATATTGTGACATAGTGCAGTGCCGCTTTAGGTTGAACACACCCATTTACTTCATTCCTGAATGTATCAGATATTTGAACGAATCGAATGAATGAATGAATGAATGAATGAATGAATGAATGAATGAGTTAATGACATAATCTTTTAGACATTTACCACTACTTACTGGCAGTTTTAGTTTCCTATTTAGAGTATCATTCCTGTGGCTCAAATAGTAGAGACACTAGCAATGTCAAGGTCATGGGTTAGATGACCTTGAAAGTATAATAAGGTCAGATATCCATATCAATATCAATCATTTATCAAAACAGTCTATTGCCATGTTCAATTATATGTGCACCCCCTAATTAATATTTATAAGTTAAGCCTTTGGCATTTTTGTGATGCCTCCCACAGCAGTCCCCATTACTTTTCCTGTATCTGAGGAGAGAGCACGTCCTGTTGGTTGTGTAGGTGCTGAAACTTTCCTCAGTCGTGCATACTGTATCAAAGGCCTGTCTTTGCTGCACCAGGGGTTTCTATTTAGAGTTTAAATAAGCAATTAGCATGCACCTTACCATAGGAAAATAAAAAGTTAGGAGAAACTTTCCTCAGTGCCTTTTCCCTCTCTTTTCACCTCGAAACAATTTCTTTTTTCTCCCCTATGGATGAGAGCTTGTCTGTGGGCGTCTCTGAGCCCCTTTTTCTCTTCTAGAGGAGCATTTAATGCCCCTAATGCAAGGTTAGGTGTCACTAGAGATGAAGCAGGTGAGATTTTTCTCCTTTTCTTTAAACAGCATAGCATAGTATCATTAAAAATGTTCAGCTTTTATTTACTTATTTATATTTGCCTGTCGCCCATGTGGCTTCAAACCCCGATCCACGCTTGGCGGCGGACGGCATTGCAACGGCTGCGGCAGGTCCCGGGACGGCGCCTGACACCGCTAAGCGAAGCGCTCGCGTGTGTGGCGCCCCCTCCACAAGAGCATACTTCAAAGTGTGTTTTGTAGTGCAACTGTCAACATGGGGGTGCAGAGCGAGGGTGGAGCAGCCTTTGAGCAGCATAAGGTCTTTACCCATCGTCTCCACGGTTGTTCTCTTTGTGCTCTGCACTTGCTCCAAATTGCTATCTCACCATGCACTTTAACCACCCTCATTCCCACTACTAAAGTTCTTTTCTTTGTATTGTTCCTTTTTTTACTTTCTCTGTGAGCTGCTTTGACTCTTAACTAGTGTGGCGTGTTATCTTGGGTGGGACAGCTCTCTGTCATTAAAGCTGCAGTGCTTGTTTCACCATACAGGATGGCATAACTGTCAGCAGTTAAGTGTAATAGAGCCTCTGACGTGCCACACGCTCTTTATAGCGCTATTTTTGATTGAGCCTTTATTGTTGTTTGCCTTCGTTTCTTTTCTTCCATTAGATTCACTAATGTCGATCTTCATCGCCTCACCTTGACACACAAACTTTTGTTTACACGCAGTTCAAGGGAGGCTTCTGAAGTCAGACGCGACCCTGATGTGTTTAAAGTGAATACGTAAATAATGACCCCGTTAGGCTGCAATTTAAAGCATGCTTTGAAGAAGATGAATGCCAGGCCGCTCTGAAATCCTCCAGAAATGCTCTAGCTGCAGCTACTGTGTGGACCCTATTGTCAACCCTGGCAGAATCACAAGAATTTCTTGAATAAAGAGGGCCAAGTCGTATTCACTTGTTGAGACATGCATTTGAGATCTTTTGTGGTGTGTTGAGTATTGTTGAGGACTGATTTCTGTGAAGACAAAAACAGACTTGACTTAAACTGATTAGGAAGGTCAGCTCAGTTATGGGCTGTTTGCCCTCTGTTGATAAAATTGGGCAAGAAAGGATGGTAGGGAAACTGTCCTCCATCATGAAGTATAAATCTCACCCCTCCATGATACAGTGTTTGCTTTGTGTTAGAGGTAAGACTCGATTTATCGGTCGATTTTTGGCATTTTTTTACATAATCGACATCGGCCAATATCCAAGTATATCAAGCTGATTATTAGGCAGGCGCATCTGTGGGCAGCCTAGTGTTGTCGATGGAGTCATTTTCCAGCCGAGTGAGGAGCAGACCTAAATATGAACGCGTTCATGAACTATCGTTCATTGGACGCTTTCAGGCACAACACTGACCGTCAGTAGCGGTTCTCAGCAACGCATTCTCATCCCAAGGCGCCATATTTGACACTTTTGCAAAAGCGTAAATAGCCAACGCACATGGCACCCTTTCAGCGCCAAATGAGACGGTTAAGTTTTAGGTATGGTGTAGGGTTAGACCACTAGGAGGCGCCTTCTGCCCTGTTTATTTTTACGTCTCATTTGGCGCTAAAGGGTGCCATGTGCATTGGATATTTACGCTTTTGCAAAAGTGTCAAAATATGGCGCTTTGGGATGAGAACGGGTTTCGCTCTAGGCACGCGGCGAACCGGACAGTTGCCCGGGGCGGCATTTCTTCAGTTAAACGAGCAGTTAAACCTCTGTGCCACGAAGTTTTTTCTATTTTTGATCATTTCGATTCAATTATTGGCAATGGCGCTTTGCTTGCTGAGTAGGTGCTGTTCGCAGAAGCGATGTCAAGGGGATCTCCTGATTAGTTCACGTAATCGTGTCTTTTGCGTGCTCAAGGTCATTATTTAAAATCCTCTATGTTTCAAATAGGCGCACGGAAAGCGCGCTCATTATGCACTCATGGGAAGCGTTTTTCTCTTCTCCGTAAATAAATCTTTTAGCAGAACTACAGCAAGCATTTTTCTGTGGTGGAAATACATTAGCTACTAAAACTTCTTTTTCGTTGTGAGAGCGCAGTGTAATGAGTGCATGATTCTATAGCAACGACAGCCATGGGAAAGTCGGTACGAATGTTACTATTAATAATAAAAGATAAGCTACTGTGCATTATAAATGTCAGGAATGTATCTTTATTGACTCATTCTTTTTATAGAGATGATTTAAATGCTGAAATATGAGGTTTATCTTTTTATAAAACTTTTTTTTGTGTGTTAAACT
Source organism: Hybognathus amarus (assembly GCA_030378365.1). Lineage (NCBI taxonomy): Eukaryota > Metazoa > Chordata > Actinopteri > Cypriniformes > Leuciscidae > Hybognathus > Hybognathus amarus. The sequence goes on along the minus strand of JAQIUQ010001898.1, from coordinate 117,805 downwards.
TTTTTTTTTTTAAGTTTTTTAAGTTTAGTAGGTAAGATAAAACCCAGACAGCAAACTGACATTGAATCAACGTGGAAACGACGTCTCTCATGACATTGAAACAACGTTGATCTGGCATTGTTTTGCTCATCGAATTAACGTTGAACCAACGTCAGACGCGGCATTCTTCAAAGCTAAATGAAAATCGAAAATTGGTTTGCTTTCATAACGTTGAAACAACGTTGATTTAAAGTTGATTTTCCGATTGAATGAGCGCGTCTGACGTTGGTTCAACGTTAATTCGATGAGCATAACAATGTCAGATCAACGTTGTTTCGAATGTCATGTTTCACGTTGATTCAATGTCAGTTTGCTATCTGGGAAGACACTCCTTTAAAACAAATCTTTAATGTTATTAACTTGGTGAATTGATTTTACTGTGTATTAGGGTTTTTAGAACAATGTTCTGTGTATGTGATCATTTTGGTCACTATATTATCTAATAATTTTCTCAAGAGGGTCTCGTCCTGGGTGTAATTCAAAGTAGAACCGCCACTGCTGACCGTTAGTTAGTAGCTGGATTAAACATGGTTAAAATGCTGGCCAAACAGTGTAAAGTGTGACTGTATTTCACTGTAGACTGAAAAGGTCCAACAGCGGGATGCCGTTGTCTGAAGAACAACAGACGGATGTGCGTTGTGGTGCATTTCAAGTTTTTTTTAAAAATAATTTTTGTAATTTTTGTTTTTGTAGTTCAACAGCAATTTACTAGTGAAATACGTTATTGTTAGAAGTTAAATAAAAAAAATCTTATATAAAAAATTAAATCATTTTATTTTCTCCTTTTTTGTGATAATTAGGTTATGTCCATTTGTCTTTGTCCGTCAACAAACAAAACAAACCAAAAATACATGTTTCAGGATATTTTTTGAGAGGATAAAATGTTTTTTGTTGAGAAAGTTTGTCTATGTTAAGTAATTATCATTTCTTTAACATTTTATCTTTCAAATAGAAGTTAAAAACCAAGCAAATATCGGCCAAAATAAATCGGCCGCATTAATCTGCCATCGGCCGATCCGCATTTCAAAAGATCGGTATACGTATTCGGCATTCGGCGTGAAAAATCCATATCGGTTCGAACCTCTACTATGAGTAGTTCATTTAGCAACAGACTTATCTACCCACGTTGCTCAAAAGAGAGACACTGAAGGTCTTTTCTTCCAACTGCCGTGAGATTGTTTAATCAAATGTCATCAAGATTTGTGTCTGATATTGTTACCATCAAGGGATGTTTCAGACAACCTCAGGCAAGTAAAAATGTGTACCAGATGTCATTTGCGCCAACCACCATTATAGTTTTAAATGTTGAGAAGATATGAATATGATTAGGGGTGGGTATGTACAGTATACAGTAGGTTGCATATTTACATATGGGAATGTTATTGTTTTATGTTTTATATGTATATTGTTATGTTGTGTTGGTGTCCTTGTGTGTGGTGTATAGTGGAGCCAAAGACAAATTTCCACTTGTGGAAAATAAAGGAACTTAACTATATTAAACTAAACTATATGTTGTGCTTGTGGGTGTTTTTTTTTTTTTTTACTTGAATAGCTTGTTTCCATATGACGTCACGCCACTGCGTTGCCATGGCACGAAATACAAATTGAGGGCAGGAAGTGATTTGCTGTATAGAAAGCACTGTAACAAATTTAAAAAGCCTGTGTTTTGAGTCATTTACTGGCTGCTTGAATCGATCAAACCACGAGGAGTTTTTATCGTGTACCAAAAGTTATTGGAAATGCAAGAATTCGAATCGAAAACTCTGGAAAAACTATGTCTGCAATCGAAGGAGCCGAATGGGATAATGCTTGTGTGTGTAACGTTAGTGATCACTTCGTCAAGGTGAGTGAATCCAACTTGAAGTGACTGTTTGTGTAACGTGTAACTTTACGAACTTTGTAAAGTCAAAGTATGTCTGTAGACGAGGTAGTTGCTGATATCTACAGCCTCGATGGCAGGAAAATATTTCAATTCAGTTGAAAAGTCGCTCCTCTTCATAACGTAAGGATACACGTCCAACTTATGTTTGACTTCTTGTTAATTTCTTTCTCTTGTAATTGCGTGTAAAGTAGTACAGTACGGACTTTCCTCCATCTCGTCCATTGCGCTCTTCACTCTCTTGCCCTCCATCTGAATTCTGGCGTCGTCGTAATCACATGACTGAAACCCAGCTATTAATGTATTGTATTTTATTTATAGTATGTTGCTGCTACGACAAGTCAATTTCCCCTTTGGGATGGATGGCTGAATCAATCAATCAGATCATTTTGATTGTTTTAAGAAAAAACTCACTTAAGTGAGTTAAAAAAAATTGATTTGTATTTCTTTCCGTAATTTATTGTGAAATTATTTGGTCAATTAATTTGATGTTTTTCGTTTTCCATACAGTACATTTTACTTTTGTGTCCTGATGAAAATTGGTTTAAGAGAAAAGTAATTTTTGGATCACATTCAGATACTGATGCTGAGTTTGTATGTGGCACAGGCAGACTCAGATCTCACAGCTTCAAGATGGATGGCTGTGAGATGGACACACTCCACAGTGTAGGTGGTGACTGATGTTTCTGTTGAGTTGGCAGTGCATGAACCACATTTCTTGGGGAATGACGTCAGTCAGTTTGAGGGCCAGATCTGAGGGAAAACCAGTGATCTGTCTGTTTTGCTCAGAGGCACTTGACTGTCTTGCTATGGACTGTCTTGATAACCCTGTGAATTCAGCGCAGTCTCATCCCAAGACGTCATATAACTGACATTTTGGGACGTCTTTTGACCATACGTCAATATCCGCCTTTTAGGGCCCCCCTAACATCGGTTAGATTACGTATCTGGATCCTAACTCTACCCTAGACCTAAACCTACCCCGTCACCTAACTGACGTTAAAGGTAAAGCGTCAGTTGTATGACGGCCCGGGATCGCCATCTACCGACGTTTAAGGGGACCCTAAAAGCGGATATTGACGTATGGTCAAAAGACGTCCCAAGATGTCAGTTATATGACTTATTGGGATGAGACTGTGTTAGTGAATTTTGAGCTGGTATATCTTCCTTTCCTGCTCTGTTCCAAAACCCAGTGAGCTTCTTCACCTAGAAAGGCAGCAATGCACAGCTGTAATCAAAATTATTCAACCCCCATTGCAAATCAGTTTTTTTTTGCCACTCACTCTGAGTATTTTTTTTTATTATGCAGAAATAACAAATACAAATCAAGACATTAATACACAATACAACACAACAGAGGGTTACAATCCATAAACTTAGATAACATTAAACAAGCTTAAATGATAGACAGTATTGCAGAGTCTTACATGCAGTAGAGGTTTTAGAGTTCTTCAATGAATTTAAATACATATCAATATCTTTCTTAAAAATTAAAAAAGTCGTTTTCTTTGAAAATTTACACTTGTGAATATAAAATTTGGCAAGAAAAAGTAGCAAATTAAGGACAAATTTAAAATGAAAGGGGTCTAATTTCATAAAGTCACCAAATTGGTTTATACAGAAGTCTAAAGAAAGATACCTTTTAATAATTTTTTTAAGTCAATCCAAAAGATTTTGCAATATATACATTACCAAAACAAATGAATAATTGTTTCATCAAACCGATGACAAAAGGAGCACAAGGGAAATAATACTATTATTGAATTGAGCAAATTTATAATTAACTGGGTAGGAATTATGAATAATTTTAATTGAGACTTCAAAAACTTTATTAGATAAGAATTTTTTTGCCGAAGGAGCCAGAAAGCCTCCCACCCTATATCATCAAATTTATTATTCCAAAAACTTACACAGGCAGGTAAAGAAATTTGATTTCTGTTAATAATTGAGCGAATTTTCTTATTTGACAATCTACTGAACCTACATTGGTCAACAAAAAGCAAAATAGGTTTCCATTCAGGGAACCGCTATGGAAACAACCCTGCGTGAGTGCGTCATGAAGCACGTACTGAAATCAGTCCAATGGCGAGACAGAACGTCGAAGGCGGGTGATGTATCGACCAGAAAACTATAAAGCACCTCCAAAACACAAGCGCGTCAGCTTCTGAGTCTTCAGCAAGCGCTCTGTGTATGTGTGTGTTTGAATATCAGCCTGAAAAATTGTTCTCAAGTGTTTTTGTCTGTCCTTAGTGTGATCTAGGCAGGAGTTTTTCCACATATAAATATATATAGAGACGACATATTATGATGTTCGAGCGAACAGCAGTTCAGAAAGTGTGTTCATCCCTGCCCTCGTTACATCACGGGTGGGGAGCACACAATCTGTGTGTTTGTATGGGAGTGCAGCATGCCCAGTCAGCTCTCGAGGGAGCTGATTGTGAGCATTGCGAGCCCATGAAAAACGCTCCGCTTCCTGCCGTACCCTCTTTCCGAGGAGAGTGGTTCGGTTCGTGCTCCTTGCGGTTCTGGTCCCGCTGCTGCCGAGGCACAGCGGAGGCTTCAATCTAGGGTGACCATCCCGTCGGCGTAGCGTGTGCTGCGCACAGCGCTTAAGCTCAATCCATGCTTTGCAAATTGAGACCAGTGTCACGCATAATCAATGCTTGCTAAAAAAAAGTCGAGACTAAAGAACATTAACTGTTCAGCACGACTACTGTTGCCGCCAGTGTTGTGCCTGAACGCGTTCAATAGGGTGCCAGATTTCTACAGAGCCAAGTTCCAGGCGAAAACGCACCGTAAACATGCCTTAATGTGTAGCGAAGAAACACCTAATCTGGCAACACGTAGACACCAGTGTCGCACCGCGGCTGCCGTCGATAATGCAGTGAGCGAGGAAGTGTCATATATGATCATTTAAACGGATTTTATTATTTTATGACGAGATCGGTGAGGATGGGAAAAATTTTCTCTCTCTGTTTTTTATTTTTTGAGATTGATTTTTATTTTCAGTCAATAAACAACCCATATCATACAGAAATGAGAAGAGAGATAGGCCTACATTTAGGGAAAAAACAAACACAACAACCATACACACAGAATACAACTTAAACACTGGCAGCTAACGTATTAACTGTAGAATATTCAAAGAAGCTCTTTAAGGGCAGAGGCTATATTCATTCAGGTGTTTACAGTGGTTGGCTTTGCCTTATTGATCTTTGCAGTTGTACACTCAAGGCAAACTATGTAATGAAATGAGACTATCCAAAATTGTTTCAAACTTGTATCTTGGGTTATCCACTGCTGCAAAATAGATTTCTTTACAGCTGTGAACCCTGCCATCAAAACTTTTGTCTCATAACGAAAATTGGTACTTTGAATCATTATTTAATAATAGTATGGGTCCAGGTATAGACCTGTAAGGTCATGTAACCTAACAGTCACATACTTCCATACTGGTTGAATTGGACAGTCCCAAAACATATGTAAAAATGTGCCAGTGGCGCCATGGTTACAGAAACTGCAGTATGGATTGGGTATATGTTTCATGCAATATCACTTGTTAAGGTGTAATAGAAACTATGGATAGTCTTAAAATTAATAAGAACATGACTAAGGTTTTTAGAGGAAAGGCCAAGGTTTGACCAAACTGTGTCCCAGTCTGGATGGAATCCTAAACCAAGAAAGTTCCAAATCCCACTTTGATAGTATCTTTGGTATGCCCAAAAAAAAAAAAAAAAAATGGTATGATTTTTTTTTTTGAAAAATAAACCATTAAATGGCACTTTCTGGAGAGTTTTGTGCAAAGAAATGGAGAAATTAAGGCTTACATGCATGTGAAAAACGGCAAGGTTAAGAGCATATACTTTGGATTGTTGTAGTATCAACATGTATTAGGGCATTTAGCATTTACATTACTGTTAATCAGTCATGTACTGATTACCTCAAATAAACTGTTGATTTGATTTCCATTAACTATAAAATACAAAAAAATACAATAAAATACAAAAAAAATCAATCTATCCCTTGTGGAAAGGTTGCTTGGTAGATAAAAGTAGGTCTATTATATTTCAAGTTTTTCACACAGATCAAACACAAATATGCTGACTGAATAGATAGCTAGTTTATTTTGGGTAGCCAGCAAGCAGTTCTTGGCAGTTTGCTGATAATCTGGTGTCTGAAGTAAAATGCTCAAAACATCTCCTGAGAACAATACCAACCAAGTCTTGGTTATTTTATTTAGTCTTATTTTCCTTACCTTGTCATTCAAGGCCAGGGCACCTTTGTACATTTCTGGAACTTTTGTGCGCTTCCACATCCTGTGCAAGATACCATCTCCCAGGAACATATTGATGAGTACATTTATCCGCGTCACCTGAGATGCGCATGCGCGATTGGTGCGCAATGCCGCGATCATGGTCGGCTGACGAAATAAACAGCTGAAGAATACTGGCCGTTTTTAAAAATTGAATTATTATGTAATTGAAAGTTGCAGAATGGTTTAATTGGAGACTCCAAAATTGGCAGAGATAGGCAGGCAATGCAAAACAAAACAAATCCCACAAAACTTAGATTTTGAAATGTGGGGGGGACATGTCCCACATATAATGGCTCCTACGCCCCTGCTTTTAAAGGCTTGTGAACACTACTGAGTAAAGAGTTATAGATTACTGAGAACGCTACACTAGGGTTTTTGACAGGATTAATCCAGTTAAACATTGGGTGGCCAGTCAAAACAGAATTCCATTGCACGCCATAAGCTTTCATGGCAGATCAAGTACAAGAAAAAGAAAAAGCCAGGTAGGCTGTATTCTGCTTGGATTTCCTGGAATGTGCGCAAACCAGTCCTGTCAAAAATATTGGAAAAAGTAAAAATTCCTTTAGATGACCACAAAGGGTAAACAAAAGGTTGTTGGTCAGACAAGAAGTGAGCATTATGCCATAGAGGAGACTGCAGAGAGAATTTATTTGAATGGCCCATTGTTTTTTTCCAGTATGCCCAGTCATAAATCTGAAAATTAGGGACGGCAAGGCCGCCTTCTAATTTTGTGACTCCCTACAGTGGTTTTGACGACACAAGATAGTTTTTATACTGCCAAGGGCGTAGCTCACGTGGTGAGCTGAAACCTGCGTAACGCTCACGAAGTGCAGAACATCCAATAGTAAATTCAACTGCAGTAGCCACCGTTCGACCTGAAGAGGGCAGCACTAAGATGTTTTTACACCATATATTGTAGAAATAGAACACTTTATAAACAAATGTCAATAAAGTTACTCGAATCAATGACTGGTATTAATAAAGATCCATTCTTACAATCATTAACTAAAAAAAGTTGGTTAAAGGTGCCGTATGGAATAATTGAGGTAAAAATATCCAAAAAAAATGATCCAAAAGAATGAGAAGAAATAAGTGCAATGATGTCATTAAAAAACTGAAAAGTTATAGTGCTGCCGAGATATAAACCTAAATTAGCATGCTAAATTACTAGCCCATCAGGTGTCAACTGGTAATACCAGTTTCGGCCATGGGAGGCGGTATGCGGGCGCGCAACATAATCACCAGCCAAACTGCAGGACACGAGTAAGTCGCTGCGGCTTGTGTGTGTGTGTGTGTGTGTGTACTTGAACCTGTCCTGATGTCAGTCGTGTGGAAATACAGCCCACTGCTACATTTCAGTTCAAGGAAGAGTTCAAAAAATGATTGGTCGACATTATGCATGAGGAATACATTTTGGTAAGTTGTAGCATACTGTATCTTTCAACAGTGTTCATGTTCTTTTTCCATTAGCTAGTAGAGATGATCGGTTCACGTGCGCAAGGGATCTGTAGTGTAACATGTACAAGCGCCAAAACGGTATTTATTGTTTGAATTGCGTAATAAAATTGACAGAATCTGAGAGCTTAACTAACCTGCTTGCTAAGTGTCAATTGCGTGTGTCTCACAGTGAAATCGTGAGAGTTGGCAGCTCTGAATGGCACTAGCTTGATCAACATCAGCCAATGCTGTCTGTCAAATTAATTCAAACTAACAATAAAAGTGTAATATGAACAAAATGAATACCATAAACTTCAAATAATTGCCCAGGCTTTTATTTTCCCATATCGTCGAAATGCACCAGCTTGTTTTTGAGACAGGCGTCTATGAGACGGTCTTCATCATTTGGAGTTGAGATGTTGTTCATCGAGTCTCTGATCTCTAAAAATCTCCAAATGCTCCACGTGAAACTGCGGTCTTCCAAGCTTTTACTATCGGTGTCAAACTGATTTGAATAATGTGCGAGAAAGAAAGAGCAAAACAGCACTCGTTGTGTGTTGTTTGAAAACGCTGAGAGTGTGCGCGACCACGGCACAACTCAGTTTCTGGAGGTATACTGCCCCCATCTGTTATGGAATATGGAATATGATTAGATTTTATGTGCAAGATGGCACCTTTAAGTGTTTAGTTACTCTTTGGGGCCATTTTACACCTGGCCACTTTCATGCGCTTTTCTGTGATCGGATAGCTATCCGATTGTGTAAAGACCAGGTGTAAATGCCCCCCGAAACGCATTTGAGACGGATTTGAATCCGAACGCTCAAACCACTTCAGAAGGTGGTCTGGGCCGCATTCCAGACGAAACTGGACATGTGTAAATGCATCTGGTTCTTGAAACCACATATGTAAATGTTACTACTCCTAAAAATGCTAAAAAATAAATGCGTGAGAGCGTGTTATAGGCCATTTGTCTATTTTAGTCAGTATATGACGACGCTGACTGCGACACGCATCACCTCAGATGAGCAGCTGAGCGCCTATCAAGCCAGCGTGCGCAATCTATCGCAAATCAAAGTGAAATTAAGTCGCATTTAACTAACAATAACAATTAAATTAACAATACCATCGTCATTAAAAGTAAAAAAAAATTAAATGCTCTTACCAGTTCTGTTGCCGCTCTCTTATCGCCGTCTTTGCTGATTTTGAAATAAGCCGATGGATAAATAAAATGCAGCTTATCTGTTGCTTTCGGTGACGTGCACTTCCGCATATAGCGTGGGAATTAAAGATCGGATTTATATCCGTTTTGCAAAAACACATTTATGTGACCAGGTGTAAATGGAATCGTTTTGATAAAACCAGATAGCTATCCGATCTGAGAACGCATGAAGTGGCCAGGTGTAAACAGCCCCTTTAAAGGGGTCATATAATGCCATTTTTGTACAAGTTAATATGAATGTTTAGGGTCTAAATGAAAACTTTGCAATATACTTTTATTAAAAATTCTCATTAGTATTTTAAGAAAACACAATTTTACATGGTCAAAATCAGCTCGTTTTCAGCAAGCCATTTCTAGTGCATTTCCCTTTTAAATAATAAACCCCGCCCTCTGTCCTGCGGGCGTGAACCAGGCGTGAACGCACGTGCGAGTGTTGCCTTGACAACAGTTGAAGGTTTTGGACAGAGAGTAACAGCAGCAAGTCTCTGAGGACACATCTGTGCAACTGTATCAGTTTGTAACTGGAGTAACTGTTCACCAGAACAAGATGACGGCCGCAAAGAAGTTCGACAATTAAGGCTTGAGGACGCTTCTGAATGGTTGGTTAACGTAATGTTACTTTGATCTATCTTTGTATGCACTGGCAGGGTAGAGTAGTGAGATACGAACGCTGTGTTTACTGATGTATACGTTAGTTCATTGACAGATTGACGTTACAACTAATGGTCATGAAAAACTTTTCCCCATCATTTTGCAAAGATTAATATAAAGATTAATAAAACTTTATGTGCAGAGGGAACATAAATAGTTGATAGCCTACCGATTATTTTTTTCAGGAGCAGCTTCTTAGCAAAACCAGCTTTATACTGATCCTCGTTTATAAAGCAGTCTGGTAAGAAATGATTGCGCAATACATGAACGCATTGACGTATATCGTGGGGAATATTCCCTTCGTAAACAAAACTCAGCCACTGCGTCCTCAGTGGTTCGATTTTAGGAACATCATTTCTGAATGATTTCTGTGTTTGTTATTGCACCCAAGAACAGAACAACACAGTCGCTTAGATGCCATTCTGCTCCAGTGTATCAACAATGACGAACTATAGTCTATGATGACAGCTCGCTCAGGCGGGTCTGTGTTGAAACTGCTGTCAATCAACAACCGCGGAGGGTGTGTGACCGTGTGACGTGCACATGGTCCGAATCGGCTGAATTTGAGATGGAAAAACATATAAGGAGATTAAAACAAAACCACTGGATGGATTTTTATCATTAAATGATGGTTGTGTACAGGCACTGACAACACACTTTGCAGTACAATCAACTTGTAAAAGTGCATGTACCATTATACGACCCTTTAAGAGCCATTAAGGCTCAATTTTATCCCAATTTATCATTTATCCAGACATACTGCTGAAATGGTGGAATACCTTTATAGTATGTATTTTGAGCTTGTGCAATGGCCAATTCTGGGATCATCCCTAATATGTGATCCGTTGTAAATTATAACCAATACAGTGTCTTTCAGTCATATGTGACTGTGAGGATGCAGAATGTCAGTAACTGGTTAACTTGTGGGCTTCTGTGTGAAAGCACAGCTCTGCTCTCCAGCGTCACATCATTGATGCTTCTCCATTCCTCACCCCTATCCCCAGCTATCACTCCACCCACCTGACCATGTGTGTTGTGCTTGTGTGTGTTTTAACAGGTGCAGTACCGAGAGCTGAAAGTGGACCCCAGTCCCAGCCCAAACAAAAGAAAGAAAAATAACCTTGGATAGCACGTCTCCTCGAACGGATGCTTTCCCAACGCCAAGGAAAATGAGAGGACTGACTGGCAACCAGCCTCTTTTCTGTCTTTCTTCCTCACCTTTCTTCCGTGTTTTAGCTGCGGCGTGGAGACTAAAGAGCGCAGTCAGAGTGAAAACTGGACCATTGTTAATTACCATCCGTCCTTTTCTGAGTATATTTTTTGTGGCGAGAAGAGCGGCAAAAGCTCTTGACCCCTTTAGAGTCAAACAGTCTGGGTTATTTGTCAGCTCTAGCCACTGGCCAGACAGCTCTAAAAGCCAAGGTGTCCTTTCACGGCAGCAAAGGGAGCCGTTCTAACCACAAATAGCAGGATCAGCTGATAATACGCCCACCTGTGCCGACACACCTCGCCTCTACAGAAGGGAAAACGACGGTGGTTAAGTTGCAGTTTGCACCCTACAATTTGCACGCCGCAGTAACTGCCATATCTAAAGCTATCCTCAGCTGTCGAGCAGCAGTTATCAGAGTCGACAGCTGAGCCTGTTATGGTCCGATTTATGGCTGTAACTAAAGTGCTCATGGAAACGACAAAAAGAAAAAGAAAAGCCATTCCAGTGAGGTTTGCGGTATCTCTACTTCGTTTTCATGTTCTTTTAACGGTATGAATGATGCATGCTGGGATTGTTTATTGTAAACCTCCTTTGACCAATAGTAGCCATGGCAGTGTCAGCGTTAGCCTTGTCCTCATAGTGGGGGTTGAGTTTACGTACCCTTGCATCATCCTTTGCTCCCATAACGCAACGCAGTGCCACTACGCTAATAAAGATGTCAGTCTGGGCCAGAGAATGGTGACCGAGCGGAGAGAGAGAGGGAGGCACGTTCTCATTTGAAAGCGGCTTCCTCTGTCAACTCTGCCACCGCGCCTGCAGCCATCAGCCACCCCGTCCCGTCCGCCCGACCTCCTGCGGACACTCAAAACTTTGATCTTCAACTCTCAAGGCTGAGCATGCCTGTTTTACAGAGAGAAAAAAATCTGAAGTTTTTGGAAAAATCCTGAACTTGAAGGGCGAGTGTCTGTGTGTTTTCATTGCTGTGGATTGGCTGCTTGACAAGAAGTCGATAGCGTGTGACAGGCTGCTTTAGGGCCTCGGGGGGGTACTGGAGGGCAGAGGTTTACTGACGCCGCTGTGGAGAAAGAGGACGACGCGGGCTGCTTTTTCGGTACTCCTCCTGTCATTCCCCTCTGTCATTTCCTCTCCTTCATCCATCCGCTTGCGAGGGAGGTCACGGACGGGTCCACGGGGTGCTCTTGAGGGACCTCCGCGTAGCGAGCGATGAAAAGATCACAGCACAGGCTACATCAGAAAGGACACTAGCCTCATCCCTCTGCCTCCCTGACCTGACTTCTCATTTGCCATATCGCATCTATCATATGGAAACACCATTGATTTGTTGGAGGGAATTCCATTACAAAGACAACACAATCCCCACTGGGCAAGACACTGCATGTACTTCAGTGACTCGCGTTCTGAAGAAACAACACACAGATGATCTGAACAGCAGAAAGGATAGTTTTCTAAGCCTGAATGTGTTTCTGTGAACTGTACGTGTTGATTGGACTTGATCAATGGGTTTATTGTGAATGGATTTTGCATCCCAAAAGCTTTCTGTTTTGTAAAATGTGCACATGCTGTGTTTGCAAGCACACCAAAGTGGATCTTTTTTTGGAAATTATATAGTACTGTGCAAAAGTCTAAGGCACTGTTAGTATTTTCACAAACAAACAAAAAGTACGCTTTAAGTTATTTCAATCTTTTGCTGTAGTGTGTTCAGAAGGAAATATCTGTTTAGATTTCCAGATTTTTTTCATTAATTGTAATAATCCAGTGAGATTTTTGTATGGAGGATTCTGGCAACATCATTGAGTTTGTCTGTGATTACATGACAAATCAGAAAAAAAAAAAAACTGAGACTAAATCCAGGAGAACTTTGGCAACGTCTTCAAGATGCTTTCAAGATAAAACCAACCTCCAAAGCTATAGTACCGTGAAGTTTTAGGCTATGTTTATACGGAAACGATCTGAAGAGAAAATGCAAAAGTGGCGTTGCGTTTTCACTTTTTATTCTGTGTCTAGACGAGCATAATGGTTGGGAAATCTGCATGTATATGGTGACGCAAATTCGATGTAGTATGCCCTCCAGGGTTGCTAGGTGGCGATGTGGAGCACTGCCACAACAACACCAAGTCTGCGTGCCTGCGTACAACCTTCAATGCGCCTTCTCTGATCAGTAACACCATGTGAGAACATTTCGTACAACTGCAGAAAAGACTCTGTATGTTAATCCAGAGCTGCGTCAGGGCAACTTGAAGGTCCGACGTATGGAATAATCGCGACATGTTGGTCATTATATTCGTGTACTGGCGCATGCCTGCTACGTGAACGTGTGTACTGCGATAAGAGCCACCTGTGAGCAGAATTCGCTTCTGCCATTTAAGGGGCTTTCACACAGACTGGCGTATGCCTGCCGCTGGCCGGCTGTTGAAGTGCTGCCTTCACATAGAATACAACGGCAAATTGCGTGCGCTATGCCATATGATATTATATATAGCGCGTATATGTATATATGTGTGCATGTAATGTTACACATATAACATTTGAAATCAACACACGAATCATGAGCTCAGTTCTTTTCTAGAATAAAACATTTATTTAAACATTAAATCTGACAACAAAGGAGATATTATGCATATATTAATACACACCTGACAAGCAAACTCTGAATAGAGATAATGTCTCCATGACACAGCTTTTCTGATATTATGTCAAAATTGTATTGGGACAGCTTGAGAAAATTCCGACAGTAGTAGCCGTCCATCCATTTTGATTTCCCAATTTTGATTTTGTTTGTTTCTTATGTCCCGTTTTCTATTGGCCACGCCTGATAATAGTCACAGAGCGCAGCGGCAAAAGTTAAACTATTTTCTAACTTCGATCGCGGCGTGCGCGCGAGCAATGCACTGGTGCGCACCGCTGCACTTGTGCTTTGGTTGGCGCAGCAACAAAAACGTCTTCCGCGCTGCCGCAAGCCATTGAAATGAATGGGTTTCATAGCGCAGCGCATACCGCATCCCTGTGTGAAAGGCCCATTAGACGGGAACGCGACGGTGGAGCGTTTTTAAGATTTCCACTATGGAGGGTGGTTTCACTTTTTGTGGAATTTTTTTTTTACGCTTTCACCCTGAATCGTTCTCGTGTAAACAGGGCCTTAGGCACTTATGTAAAAATGCTGTAAATTAAGAATGCTTTTAAAAATAATGTCATAATAGAAGTTAATTGAAAAAACAACATATTTAACTAAATCAAATCAATATTTGGTGTGAACACCCTTTGCGTTTAAAACAGTTTTTGTCCTAAATACACTGGCACATAGTTTTTGCGGTAGCTTTGCAGGTCAGTTTCTTCAAGCATCTTAGAGACGTTACTGCAGTTCTTCTGGATTTAATCTGTCTCCGTATGTTCTCTTTATGTAATCACAGCCAGACTTGATGATGGTGAGATCAGGGGTCTAATTTATAAAACTGTGCATAGGATCCTTACTAAAAGTGTACGAGTGCCCGAAAGCAAAAAATGGCGTACGCCAAAAAAACATTCAAATTTATAAAACCGTTTGTACACCAGAACCTGCACAGAATTCACTTTATAAATCCCAGTCAGCCGAAAATTGTGCGCACATGCGTCTCCTCCCCGAAATAACCATATATGGAGCTTACAACACCTAGTTTAAATATGCATATCCTCATCTGCATATCATTTGCATATGATTATTCAACCATGTGAAACCATTTTAAGGTACAAGACGTTAGGAAAATATGAAATACAGATGTGCTGTCACAATAAATTATTATTATTTTTTTAGTAGCCTATATCCTTGCCTTGTTTTGAACGAATAAAACAAATAGTGTAAAAAACATTCCAGAGAGAGATTTTCTCAATCTTTTCACTGGCCAAATATTATTTTTAACTAATTTATATTTTTAATGCAAACAAATAGACATGGTTGTGCATTATTTGTTGGAATTATTTTCTCAGACAATCTGCTGTTATCATGATTAGCAATTATCTCTATTAAAAAACGTTAAAACACAGCATGCCAGAGGAAAAGTGTTCAAAAGCATTGCATCCACAACAAATATATATTTCTATTTATTGAATATACATTTATTTTTTGTAACTTCTCAATAATGATTTCATGTAGTTTAAGTGTTTAACTCCTCTAAATGTTTAAATCAGAGATAAAACATAGTTTAAATAATTCTTTCATTTATTTAAAGTGTTATTGAGAACATGAAGTGGACACTTGAGAAGGGATGGATACTGGCTTAAAGTGATAGGCTTGAAGAGTGAAATTATATTTGTACTCTGTAGCCTATACATTTTCAGTCGTAAAAGTGACCAAAAAGACATTTAACTCCAGCTCACCATCGGTGTCGCCAATTCCCTTTGTCTCCAGAATATGCGTACACACGGTTTAAAGTTTGCTTAAAGGTGCGCGCATTCTCCCGTCAAGTTTGTTTTTTTCTAGATCACAACCTTTGCGTGGAAACTGGCGTACGTATGTTTCCAGCACTGTTCTGTGCGTACGCACGCTATATAAATGAGGCCCAGATCTCTGAATGGATCATACAAGCTGTTGTCAGACTCCTTGTGCACACACAAATCTCACTGGATTATTACAATTACTGGAAAAAGGAATGTTTGCAAATGTAAACTGATATTTCCTACTGACACACTACAACAGAAGACATAAAATTTTGTGTGTGTGTGTGTGTGAAAATACTAACATGCCTATATATATATAGAACTATATACAGAAAGATAACTATGTAGAATGTAACATATCAATTAAGTGAAAAAAAGGATATAAGGCACTTTCATTTATACCAGATTTTTAAAATTATTTATTTGACATAAATCTTTTTTTGTTGTAAATAATTCCTATAAAAATGCTGGATATATGTGGTTAAATGTTTATGAAACTGTAATGTGTGTCTGTGTGGAGATTTAAAACCTGTTGCCTGTGATGTCACACTGCTCCCTGTGACTGGCTGAAACGGTTGGCAGAATTGACAAAATTCATAATATGGACAATATTGCAAATGAAACATATAATGAATGCAAATGAATAATTACAATAATGTATGTATATCACTTTTAAAGACGTTTTGTTTCTTATACATGTATATTGCTTGCTTTCATCAATAAAAAAATTTAAGCATGTAAACAAGAATGTGTACATTGCTATTTTAGTACAGTATTGATTCATATTTTGAATTAGCTTTTATTTTTCTAAACTGTATCATTTCTCTTTAGTAGTTTAAAAATATATAATTAGCTTTCATTTCATTTGTCATTAAGCTTAGCTTTTCATCTAAAATGTACATTTTAGCTTTATTTCAATTATTTAATTTAAAGATTTTCTTTTTTTATCAGACACCTGATATTAATTCAGATGCAAGATCACACATACAAAGTACTTTTTAGTACTTTGAAAAGTGATTGTGTTTGCATAGCGAGAAGCACAAGGCCTCTCGTACTATATCAGCTCTTAGTTGTGGGTCTTTCATATACAGACACACTGTGTATGTACAAGCTTTTTCATCTTGCAAACAGAAGAGTCATTCATTTCTTGCACCTTCACCAGTGCTGCTATATTTCAAGGCTTTCACCATAAGCCAAGTTTCCTTTCTGAACACCTCAGTGATGTAAGCACTCTTCACACACTCTCAGAGTGATGGAAGAAGCAGTGTGTTCCTCCACAGGGGCCAAAGGGGCTCCCCTGTGCTCTCAGCCTTCTGTGGCCCCTGATCATTTGTTAGTCTGGATGATTTCTTCCCTGTCTCTGATCCCTGCTGTTATTCAATATGACACCGTAGCATCACATGGCGTGATCCAGTACAAACGGCCGCGCTGCCAGACGCTAATAATCATGGCCACGCTGAAAGCAAGAACACTTGAGCTTGTTATTTATTAACCTCTGGCATCCTCCATTGCTCTTGGGCTGTCAAACTCAGACCATCCTAGAGAGTCTTGGTTTCTAATCCCGAAATCTGTACCCGCGTGATCCCTGGTCACCTCCAGGAGACTCGCTTGGATTGTAGTTGAAAAGGGCATGAACAGGAAACGGCTCATTCCTCGATGGATGGCTTTGGTAGATTTCTTCTGCTTTTGTACTAGAATCAGTTGTTTGGAAGGGATTGATTATTAACCCCACATGGTACACACATGTGTTCCCTCCATCATCCAGGATCAGAGAACTGGGAGATGTCATCTTGTAGGCTGGGCTTCAACTAGAGTTAAGTTTGTTCATTTGGAACAGTGGCAATGAGGTGTATTGCTGAGTTGTATTATAGACTGTAATATATATATATATATATGTGTGTGTGTGTGTGTGTGTGTATAAATATGTTTAAAGGAGAACTCCGGCGAACAATGAACCTTTGGTCTAATAAAACATTTGGTAGCTAGTCAACTGTTCTCTGAGATTTGTTTTCATGACAATCAAATGTAAAGAGTTTTATCTCTAAAAACTGTTTAGCGCATAATGCTAGCACTGGGGGCATTGACAGTAAAGAAATCGCTCAGTTTATACCACTAAACAAGGCTCAAAATAGCCCCACACTTAACACAGTAACATAATGAGGGTCCATACATGCAAAACGAAGCATTGAGAACTTTGTAAGTGTACAGACCATTTAATAAGAAGATACTTTATAAAGACAGTTCACTTCGTGTATACAGACAGGAGCCATCTTGGGAAAACAGACTCAAGTAGTTCAGCGAACCTCTGAACTGTATGAACGCAGTTCGTGGTTCAACTTGTCGAGACTTTTTTCCCATGATGGCAGTTTTCCCAAAGATTCTTATTAAAAGGTCTGTACACTTACAAAGTTCTCAATTCTTCGTTTTGCATGTATGGACCCTGATTATGCTACCATGTAAGTGTTGGGCTATTTTGAGCCTTGTTAGTGGTATTAAAGAGCAACATGCAGGTTGAATTTATTTCTGAATTCAATACATTAAATTGTCTGCAGAGGTCTTTTAAAAACACGTATGTAAAAATTTCTAATGAAATCTCATTTGATGTAGAGATTTTAGTTAAATGCTGCTGAGGCTCTGGAATACGGCCTTTCCCGCAAGCAACGCTGTCATATGACGGAGCCCGAGGAAAACAAATGAGCTCGCGGTACCGCTTCCCATTGCTGGGCGTTGATGTAGTTAGAGCAGTCGTGAGAGACAGAAAGTTTTAGATCGAGTTTTAGAGAAGCCATACTGGTAAATTATTGTTTGTTGCACGAATTCCAGCCTGTCAGGACATCATATCCATCAATTTCCTTCTAGGAAAAACAAGGATTTTTGGTCTTGGGTGCATTTTGTGCAGGTGAATAGAGCAGACTTCACTGCCGCGTCTTTTACCAAACACACTCAGTTGTTTGTGGCACACATTTCACTCGGTTTAAATGGTATCACTAACTGCATTTGAAAAGCATTATTTATTTGTTGTTATGGCATGATCATTAGTCAATGTAGATAGTGCTAACCAGCTTGGATGGACGGCATAATCACTGCCTCAGCGTAGAATATGAGAAGACAAAAGGTTACTGGCTTAAATTAAGACAATCTAAATGGATGTTTAATCAAGAACAAAGTCGAATGTATGTTTGCTGAAGCAGATTTATTACAAAACACCAAGGTACTAGCCATACAGTAGATGAACCAGCGTTAGCCACGGTGCTAACTTACATGAACTCACTTGCCCTATTCGCCACTGGTTTTCTCGACACCACAACTCTAACGTTACTTCTCTCCTCCTGCCCATTGTTCGTCCCCCGACTCTCCCCCTGACTTCTATCTCGCGCAGAAGGCTCATAATTTTATGCCTGTGGGTCATCATAGGCATATTCGTCTACATTCGCAGAAACGCGGTTTCGTCCGTCGCATCCATTGTAACCTGAGCCTGAACTTGAACAGACTCCCTCGCGATCGTCACTTCCGGTTACTGGCTAAAATCGTTAATGGCTAAATATATATTACTCCAGTTCAGAAAATCTAGTTGTTTTATCGTCAACATACACTATGCTATATAGGGGTGTCCAACCTGCATGTTGCTCTTTAACTAACGATTTTTATTTTCATTAGTCTATGCCCCATATACTAGCATTATAATGTAAACAGTTTTTAGAGATAAAACTCTTTACATTCGATAATCATGAAAACAAATCTCAGAGAACAGTTGACTATGTACCGATGTGTAATTAGACCAAAGGTTCATTTTGCGTTCTCCTTTAAAGTGAAAAGCTATTTCTCAAGAATTTCTATACAAGGTTTCTTTTATAATTTATAGTAAAGTAAATGAGATGGACCAGATAGAGGGGGAGAAGAAAAACAAAACAAAAACACAAACAAACAAACAAAAAAAAAAACCACCCAAAAAGTGTCAAGCATTCATGTGAACTTATTTGAACTCTTTTTGATTTGAAATTTGCGGTTTTCTGTGTTTTTAGATATAAGGTAGTGGGTGCTATGACACATCTTTGAATCTATTGATCAAAACACAGAGCATGTTTAGAGTAACGTGATTATCAACATTAAACATCATATCTGCCTAATGTTAAACTGAATGAAAATGTTTACCCAAGATGATCTATAGGACTGTGCAGGCATTAGGGTTCCGATCTACTCCATCTATGTTTTGATCATCTTTCTGAATCTGATTGGGATGTGTTTGATAATGCATGTTTGTTTTAAAAGCATCCCAGGATGCATCTTATGAAGTTAGTTGATAGAATGTCTAAAGTGTTGAGCTGCAATCGAGATGTTAAATCATAACTGGAAATACTAATAGTTTTTTTATGTTTTAAAGACTAAAATGTGGTTTTAATAAAGAGTGCATAGCAATTTTGACCGATTGTAAAAGTTACTGATATTTTGATAATTTGCAAGTTTCAAATCCTGTTTATTTTTATTTACACTTTTATTTTACAGTTAAAATATTTTCTAGTGTTTCACCAAAATACTTGTGTACAAAAATTAAATAATTCCAAGTTTTGCATATATTAACCAAACAACCAAGACAAAACAGTGCAAAAATGTTACAAATAAGAATTAATATTAATTGAGAACTCATACTGCGATCACTGACATACCAGAGTGTCTCAATTAATATTCATTATTTGTATCCATTAAAACTTAATAGCACAAACATCAGGAAATACATTTCACTATTTGTTTCAACCAGCTGTACCAAAGCTCTACAGATACACCCGTTCTTGTTTCTCCATAGGGAGTCTTTAGAACGAGTCAAAATCAGATTGTCCAGTGATCAGTGCCGCCCCCTCGCCTGCAGGTTACAAGCAGCTGCACAAACAACCTGGTTTGATCCCCATTGCAGTGTCTCAGTGCGGGGCTCACCTGTGACACATACTGCTCCAAATTCAAAATAGTCCTCAGGTCCTCAGCCAGGCTCACCGCACAGGAATCTCCCCAGGTGGAGGCTAGCATGCCCGGACGGAGCCGAATCAGGGTGCGGGCACACAGTGGGACTAAGGTCCAGAGGTGTAAGTTGGGTTTTGTAGGTAGGCACGTGTTGCTCTTGAAGGTAGGTGAGGAAAAGGCAGGTAAGCACCCATGAGCAGGACTCTATGAAGGGAACGTCCCGGCACCTGCGAGCAGAGGAGTGTCCAGAGCTTTGTCACCTTCTTCCGCACAGCGAAGCAGCTCCTCACGCAGGTCCTCGAGAGGGAGACCAGGTCCAGAGGGGTCTCACCTTGATTGTCACGCAAGTGTAAAAGAGGAGAGCCTGCGAAAGGGACAAGAAAATAAATGCTTACTGTACAGGTTTTACCGCAGCATCGAGCATTTGACCTGATCTGTCGCAGTTAAGATCAAGGCTGCTGAATTATTTACAAGATACGAGCAAGTCATCCTTCAGCTCTTTTCAGAGAGCAACGGGGGTCGAGCTTTTGGTTCGGTGGTTACAGTATGGGGGATCTTGAACCAGCTGGCTGACTGAGCCTAGACACCATCTTAGAAGCCTATCGCTACACCATGTTAACCATTTAAGACCAGCAAACATGTTGGGCTGGTTTAATCGTGTTGTATTTTCAGCAGGGATGGGCTGGTTGAGGTCATTACACTTTGCTGTTTAGGTGAAATGACGGTCACATCAAAAACACATTTCAGCACAAATGGGCGACGTCGACAGTAAACTCATTGTTCAATGTCAAATCCAATCTGCTAAATCTGTTGTAGCTTATTAAACACACAGTCAGCCATCCTAGTAAATAAAACTGTTTTTTTTTCTATCAAATAAAGTTGGACAAATAAATAGCAGCTCTGTGAGGAGGAGGAAGAGATATCTTTCAAGCACCATTAGTTTGGTAGGAAAACTTGGCTAATGTTCGAGCCACAGGCTAGCATCACAGCTAACTTATGCTAACACACAATTAACAGGCTAAAACCTCAGTGAAAATCAGAAAGTGTGACTTAGAATTTACATAAATAAGAGACAAGATACTTTCAATAGATTTCATTTCAAAAGTCTCTTGCCACTTGCTGGCAAAAGTCTTACTACTACTAAGAGCTATTTTACATATGCTTTAAAGCTACACTGTGTAACTCTTAGTTTATTCTTAGCTAAAAACAATTAAGTTCTTTCAAAAATATATGTGCTCATTAATGTATATTTACTTCGTTCAAGTAATAAAGTATTCTCATGAGTGTATGATATGCCATTGAAAATACATACGGATAAGGGTTCTAATGTCGGACGCCATGTTACCCCTCCATCTTGAAAGTACATTAGCCAAAGAGGGACATACCCATTAATTCAAGCTTCGCCTTTCGCGTTTGACGTTTCAGTTAACACTCATGGACGAGGTTGAACTGGAAGCCATGTTAATCTTGTGACTACATTGTCCACCGATTAGGAGTTAAAATGCAATCGGAATTGAGAGGAACACAAACTAATATTGACTGGATGGTCATATACATTTTCACTGCTAGATGGGGGTAAAAATCACACAGTGTAGCTTTAATCTAAACACTTACTGGAGAGGATGTACTGAAGGCACTACACTGATGCTGTCTGATTGTATCAGGTTACTGAATAATTACTATATTCATGTACCATGGTATCTACATGGTACTCAAAGGGAATTTCAAAGAATACCATTGCACTCTAGCTAGAAGAACATGGTCTCCATGATACTTTTACTATTTAGTGGCCTAATAGGGTTGGGTCATCAACATTGTTGAAGTTAAGGATTAAGTTCATGACTTTCAAATCCGTAAATAATGTATAATACAAATCAATATAAAAACTTCAACAAACCCATTTCCTTCAACTTCAGTTCTTTGCAATAATAATTTTCCAAGAATAATACATTTTATTTTCACAACAGAGCTTGAAGATGCCCATACATGTATATGTTAAATGACTGTTTCTCTCTTCTGTGACCACAGTTAAAATGACTTTAATGTGGCTAAAGGTAAAGCCCATATACTCTTGTACTTGGCTTAGCAAACACCAGCCATGTCAAGTGGGCTCTCTGTTTACATTTAAGTTCTCCCTATTTCTCTGGGAAACTGCTCTTGATGATACTCGACTCTTAAACCCATGTGCTAATGTGGCAGCCGTTCTGCTAAAGCTCAGACAAATCTGCACCACTCTTTAAAGCTTTGCCCGGTCTTTCCGCTTGGTGTTGATACTCAGGCAAAGTCCTATTATCCAAAGACCGGTGATCATTGTGTGCACAAGTGCACGAAAATAAAATAAAAAAGCTGCTTTATATTACAAATCTCCTTACTTCCCCTCTCTTTTACATCATAATTGTCAATCTGTTTCAATTAAACTTTTTTTAATACATTTACGACAATGCACAAATAATATAAATATGATCCAATACAATCAATGTTATGGAAATTTGTTTTATACTGATAGTAACTCATGGTATACTTGGTTTAAAAACAAAAGTGGATTTTTAAAACTGCTGAGGTCAAGGAGCTGAAGGAGAGAGTAAGTCCATGAGACTGAATCTGAGGAGAAGAAGAACAAATTTCTTCAGAACAGGTCATCACCGTGACCCCTTCCATGGATGAGACCTTGCCCAGAGCTCAGGCAAGAACTTCACTGGTTTAAGGTTAGAGTGTATCTCTCTAAATCCTTGACAGATGCATTCAAAAAGTATTTTTTTGGCTTTAGGGAAAACATTGTTATTTGACAGGAAGAAAACACTTCCCTTTCAATGCTTACAGTAAGACTTTCAAATACAGTGACAATTCAATAAAACTGCAAATGTCTATTCTTTGTTGAAGGGAGAGGCCTTGGATTGCCTCCAGCTTCCCCCTGCTTGATGTTCCACAGCTTTGATAAAAAATTGGACAGAGAGAGAGGACATGTTTTATGCACGCTTAAACGGTACCCAAGCTGTGAAAAGGTTTTTTCCCTGTAAGGAGAGCAGGGAATGTTTGCGTCCTTCATGACACACTAGACTTTCAAACATCTATTTATTTCATACCAAAATGGGCGCACACACAAAGTCACACTTAAGTGCTTCATCTCGCCCTATAAGTACCATGATACTACACTAGGGCTGCAACGATTAGTCGACATTGTCGACAGCGTCGACAATAAAACGTGACCTAATGTAAGGACGTGCAATATCGCGATTTGACCGCTACGGCGCTATTGGTGCTAATGCAGCCCTTTATAAATGCAAGTGCGGTAAAAGAAAAAAACAGCACGCGAATTATGAAGTGCAAACGATCCGAGCTGAGCGAGGTTTGGCAAAGTTTTACAAAACTTAAAAACAACAATGCTGTCATGTGCAATACATTCAAGGCAGAACTTGCTTTTCACGGGAGCACAACATGCATGTTGGAGCACTTGAAGAGGAAACATCCGGGCAAAAGAGGAGCTGGTGAGAGTCTGAAGTGCTAACACGACCTTGTCTAACTAAACTAGTGGTAAATCTCTTTATTAGATCATGCAATACTGCTAATAGTAATAATATCATCAATAATAATATAATTACAGTAATGTGATGATTTATTTTGCATAGAATAAAGCTTGATTGAGCTTAGAGTCAGGGCTGTTTTTATTATTGTAACACTATTTGGTATTAGTCTTATTACTTGCCTGTATTTTGTTCCATAATCATGAAAACTTACAAAAGGAGATGTTAGGAATAATGTCATGGCAGTTACTTTTTCTTTTTCATTCTGTAAATTAAAAGGTGAATGAGAACATCTCTGTCAGCTCAATTCTCATGTAAAAACAAACTATTGTAATTGTATATCTTTAATGGTTTGCAGATTCATATTTTACCCTTTTTGTGTCCTGAAGTAATGACCCCTTTTTCTCTTTCAGTTCTATGAAAAGCAGTGGGCTTATTAAACAATGCTTAGAGAGCATTTGTGTGTGATTTGAGTTCAAGAATGACCTGTTTAGTTGGCTCTAAGTTCATTAAAACCACTTTCAAAAGCTGAACTGATTTTCTTTTTTATATTATAGTAAGAATATGTATAACTCAATGTTTTAACTAATTGAAAAAGCTGAATAATCATTCCAAACTTAATGATTAGCTGGCAAAGTAATCGATGATTAATCGATTAATCGTTCGATTAATCGATTATCAAAATAATCGTTTGTTGCAGCCCTATACCACACCGCAAGCATATGAATATAGCATCGGTATTCAAATAAAAGCATTAATAAAGCATATAAGAATATTATCGGAGTGTTTAAGCAACTATTTTGCTACAATTATTATACAATGTTATTTATTAGCCCAGAATACCAATAAACAACAACAATGAATCCTCGCTGTTGAGTTTGTTGAAAGAATACTTTCTCATTCAAAAAGCACACTTAACATGATTCGTCCTGAGGCCGCTTTGTCAATGGCGCTCCCACTGCAGAGCTGTCAAATACTGACAAGCCGAAACCTGGAAAGTGACAAAGGCTGAGACGGGGCCCTGCTTTCCCGACCGCCCTCGCCAGTGACTGCTGATGAATGCAAGATATGGGTAGATCTCCCTACTCCCGGACGGCACGATCAGTCGTGACCCTTTCTTCACAATGGCACATAAAACACACATCTGTCAACGCTTAGCCATGCAGATGCACCCCCAGCCGCTGGAGTGGTCAGCCGGGGTTTGATGCGATACTGGCGCATTCGATCATACCGAACGATTGAAGTGAGTCCAGGTACTGGCGTGATGTGTCAGGTAGTCCGCTCGGCAGATAAATAAAACACCTGGGGGTATTAAATGCCAAGGATGGTAATTATGCCCCCGCACAGGCGACAACAATTCAGGGATTCATCCCTCGCAGATATTTGCTCCTCTTCCACCGATGAGCTACAGCTAACGTGCATGTAAACCACACATCAGTCAGGAGCAGAGCAAAGCAAGCCGCCCTTCAGCCTTTAGAGGGCAGACGAAGACTAGAAATAGAGAGGTGGAGGAGGGAGGCAGACACAAGCGAAAACCATTCCATCCATTCTGTATCCACACATATTTAATCTAGACAACACAAACCCTTAGTCTATGAACCCACGATACACTTCTTTGTCATGTTGTGAACCCGGAGACGGCACATCGACCCAACGGATCTCTGTTTGTGTGCGTGTGAAATCACATTATACTGACTAACAGAGATTGACCAAGACAAAAGGCCAGGCAGGCTCAGATTAGGACAGATTACTGTGCATGGGGGGCACAACAGGAGCTTTTTGTAACCTGATTCCCTGGCATCACACTCAAGCGACACAGGCCCCTCCCTGCTTCGCATTACAAACACAACGCAGACGACTCTTGATGCCTCCATGCCTGATAAAGATAGGTGCCATTCATCCCACCTAGATTATCAGAGCAGCGCAGTGTGGTTTATGGCACACAGATGGAGCCGCATAAAGATTTGAGTCTGTTTTAACGGTCTAGTCTCAGCCACACACGGCACGCTGGACCACTGTCAGATGCATATTGCACATAAAAACTGCAAGAGCTGGATGATATCACCAGATCTGATCTGAATGACTTCTAGGGTTGGGGTAACGTTTGAATTTGAACGATTCTAATTCTGATTTTGATTCCTTGTTTCGATTCCGGTTCCTAACGATTCTCGATTCCGATTTTTTTAAGAGGCAGGGTTTTCAAAAAGTTTAGCTTACCTTGCTAACCAACGGTCTTTCTGAGGGAAATACTCCTTCTGTCACAAATACTCCTTTTGTCTCAAATTTTGAATTTTGCCAAGATTTCGTTATTTTTAGAAAAGTGAAGCCCCACTTTGGACCGCAGACGTAAGCTACTCATGTTCGACTCGCGCGGTTATGCCAACACTTCTGGTAGACGCTTCTTCATTGGTGTTGTTCAACGGTTTCTTCTTCTGGTCGGCGGACTGTGAATATCGAAACTAGGAATCGGAAATTTTTACTTTTGAACGATTCCGGGAAAAATGAAAAGTTAGTCCCGGTTCCAATCAATACTCGATTCTCGATACCTAACCCTAATGACTTCTGGGGGTCAAGGTGCATCAAGTTCACTTGAAAACAAATTTGGTTTGTGCAATGAAAACCGATCCATGGATTCCCCAAATCATGCCAGATTAGTATTAATATTGACATTATTTGTAAAAATACAAAAAAAAAATACATTTAATATTTAACAATTTAATTAACAATAGTAGTATTAATATTAGCATAAAATACTCAGGAGTTTTGTTTGAGGAACACAACACCTCAGAAAAAAGGTACAAAGGTTAGTATCCTTTCAAAAGGTTTACCTTTGTACCTCATTTACCCCTACAGGGAGCATATTAGCACCTAAAGTGTATATAGTAGATAGTACCCAAATGATACATCTTAGTATCTTTTGGGGACATTCGCTCTTGAGGAACGTTTTCATAATTCCTATAACTATTGACGGAACTACCTGCTTTTTGGCGTGTTTTTCACCGCAGGAACTGGGAACGATTTTAGTTATAGAAATGCCTTTTGAGAGGGAACTTAGTTAGCTCCTACTTCAGCGTAGTGTCTAACCCAGCACAATAGGAACTTCCAGTGACGTACAGTAAGTGTATGTTGATTGGCTGAATGCCATACAAAAAGCCAGCACCCACCATTTTTAAAAAGCCACGAACATGGAAAACAGCGCTAGGACATAAACATGTTAAAGTAATTTACCGGTCATCTTTGTCTGCAGAATTGTGTTCTCAGCCTCAATGATATGTAGCACTGCAAGTTGTAGTATGAGTTTCGTCTTTTAACCCTCCTTTTTGCTCTTTTAGTTGCGTAACTTAAACATCCTACATTCCATTGAATGTACGAAAACCCATGACACACAACAAAAACACAGCTCCTGATCCCGGCATCCTCGATCCTTCGGTTTTTGAATGCCACGCTCATATGACGTTTCTGTCGGCCTGCTTATGTCACTGTAACCAGAATGTAACCAGGAAAATGGACCTAGGGAAAAACTTAGTTCTTGGGGATCACCCTGGTGGCTAGTTCCTATAACTGAGTTCCTATAACTACCTGGTGCAGTGATAAGCCTTTTGTTAACGTACCTTTTGAAAGGCTATCACCAGGGTTTGAAATAAACTTTTGCACTCATCAGCCAAATAGGCCAATAAATTAAGTCACCTGCCATTTAGAACTTCTACTAGACAAAACAAAAATATCAGAAATAAACCAGATTTTCAAAGTCAAAACTTACATTTAAATATATTTATTATTAAATCTGATTCTGATTCATTGTATTGCTTTCAGCTCTACAGCAGTCAATCACTGTTGCGGATACCATTCAAATAAAATAAAAACAAAATTCTTCTCTTATAACTGCCATGAATTTACCTGCACAAAGCAATAAAGACTTTTTCCCAAAAGTCTTGGACATTGGAAAAGTCTTGGACACAATTTATGATAACGTGTTGGAAAAATGATTGTCTCCTAGAGCTGTGGCGGAAAGTTAACCAGTTGCATAGCAGACAGGAAGTGTGGCGGACATCTCAGACAGGCTTATCACACACTGATTGTGTTATTGTGTACTGTACTCAATGAGTTTGAATGAAGGTATTCTGAAAAGGAAAAAAAAAGCGATTGTGAAGCACGCCTAGTAAATGCACCATTATAATAGAATTGCGGCATAGAACAAGCACACCTCGTTCATCATGCTCTTAAAGGGAATGTGATATGACGCTCTTATTGGTTTGTTTCCATTACGCCAAAACCACACCTATGAATAATGAAGCTATTTCAGACCAGCCCCTTTTAAACTTGTGTTGGGCGCAAGAGTCATTTATCCCGCCGGTAAAATAGCAACAGTGCCAAAGACCCGCCCACAAAGTTACTTGAGCTTTGCGCTTGATACTTGTGTTTCAGATCGTTAAAATAGGGCCCATAGTGTCTCAGTCTACATTACACTACATTATAATAATAATAATATTCATATACAATAATAGCCATATATTGTAAAACAAATTCACAAATTCACAAAAAAAAAAAACTTTCAAAAGTAGTTTTATCCTAATTTCTATACATGCAAGAGATTAACACATGAGCTTTTAGTTTGGTGGAAACTGAAGTCTTATTACAAATCTAGTGAAATGCTATAATAGTCAACTATGCAAATGTGAAAATAATGCATAACTGGTGCCCGCTTCACAAATGCACGCTGAAACTCAACACATGCACTGATGGAGTTCACTGCATTCATTCACTGTGAACTGATCGCGTGTTGATCACTTCTCATTGCGCAGCACAAACAGACATCTTTTGCAATTTGATAAGGACACAAATTTATCTCGTTTCTGGTTTTAGTTTGCAGAAATGGTGCAAAACACAACATTAAATACCTTTTATGTTTTAATATATTTTTAGACCACCACATTCTAGTTAATGAATCCAAAGCACGAAAATCTATTTGTGGCAGTCAGTGTTGATATTGTGGCAGGCAGCCACATCAATGTTTGGGAAACACTGCCATGCAAAGTGAAAGCACATAACTCACCAAATTGGCTACTGTGTTGATATGCGTCACTTGCCACAGTGGATGATGTGCACGTACTTCTTTACGATGGACTTAATACCTGATTTCAACTGATTTCAACATTTTCCCCCGTGTTTTGCAGATGTTCTGTTTACAGTAAATAAAGTTGTTCCATGGCAGTCTATTACTGTGATATGCATGTGAAGAACAGCAAACTATAATTGGAGAAATCACGTCAATCCAATGGGCTCTTCCTCTTGGCTAAGTGAGCAGTTCTTGGCCAGAATGAGTTGCAAAGTGCATGATAACAGCCAATTGTCCATATGAGACTATACACAAACTTCAGAAAGTACTATTAAAGCTATTAATAAGACGTTTGTTAATGTAGTTTTTTTTACAAGTTTTTCCACATAGTAATATTACAGCTCCAAACTTTTTAGAAACATAGCAACAGTTTTGGAGCTTTAATATTACTATGCATATGTCCCTTTTTGTCATGTGCGTGTGCCCAATTTGGTTTCGATGTGCACATTTCCCAAAAGCTTGTGAGTTACACTGTGTCCTAATCACAAACATGTCTAGGTTCGGGTGAGAAGTAATTTAATTGTGTAAGTTTTTGTCTGTAATCGAAAATCCAATCAGATGATATTTGATGTCTAATATGTGGTTATGTGCAGTGAGATTTTAAACCAATGATATTACTATGCAGCAAAAATGTAAACCAATGCGACAGACAAAATGACCTGCCGTCATGATTGTGGCTGTTGTCATTACTGTGCAAGTGTTCTCGCATATATTTCAATGACGGTAAAGAATCTGTGCCATTTGCAAAGAAAAAAGCGTGCTACAAGTTTGGTGGAACTCATACACACCAAATTCAGAGTCAAACATTCAGTATTGATCCTAACAGTGGCACAGCTGAAAGCCTGGTGAGCTCAGTGTGAGAAAGTGACTTAGTTAATTATGCATTTTAATAGGAGAAGAATTATGCAGAGGAAGCTCAAAGGCACTCGCAATCAGAGGGAGAGAGAGACTGAATAAAAGAAAAACGGATGGAGGGAGATAAGTCTGAGAAGAGAAGCTGATTAATGTATTTGGTGTGACTAGCACAAACAAACAAACAAACAGAGCATGAGGAGTTGTGTAATGACTAAATGAGAGCTTTGCCAGAGCTTTAATCTAACGTGGCTTCAATGCAAAATGCGAGGGGGAAATACTTCTATTAATGTACACAGAGAGGAAGAAAATGAGAACAACTGTGTTTGAACTCAGCCTTATTAACAAAGACATTGAGCCATCATTTGTCATTACAGTGCTGGAGCGACGACGCCAAGGATCTCTAAGCCTTTAAGTGTTTTATACTCTAATACCACAACAAAAAGAAATCATGGCTCTTTTGTTACTCTGAGTTACTGTCTATACTATTGACGACGGGTAGGAAATATAGTTGAGAAATTATTGATGAATGGTACAATTTTGGAGACAACAATACTTCTAAGAACTTCAGAAAGTCATGAGATAATGCTGGAGAAGTTTAATGACATGGATTACAGTTTCACTCATCAAGGCTGTTTGGGTAAAAACTGATCTATTGTGACAATGTTAAAAAATGTTTGCAACAATTTTAAAGCAATTCACCCAGAAATTTAAATTCTGTCCTCATTTACTCACCCTAATTTTGTTCAAACTAGTAAAACATATTATAAACATGCTGAGAATGTTTTTATCCAAATAATAAAACACCATTTGACCCAATTGACTTTTATGACTCAACATTTCACAAATGATCGACTTTTTTATCTATTCTATAGATATTGTCAAAGTAAATTCTATCTATCTAAATTTCATCTATCAGGATTTGTTAAAAATCTATTGATCAGTTAAATTGGGTGATGCGGTACTGCAAAAATACATTTTGCTTATAGATTTTTAAAATATTGGAAACATTTCTCCAAATCATGTATAATGTGACCATGGACATATTATACATTTATTAAGAAACAAATAGGGTACATTTTATATAATATTGACAGATTGATCATCAATGTCAGTAGTAGTCATTTTCTTTTACACAGAAATAATTTACCTTCACTGAGCTTGAATTGTCTTAGATCATAGTGAAAATCTAATTTAAACTTGTAAATTAAGTATTTTTAACAATGCTAAAAAATTTCATAAACTAAAACATTATAAATTGACATTAAAGCAAAAAGGGGAAGCACCAAATACTAAGACAATCTGTCACATTTATGTTAATTTTGCAATTCAACTATTTCATGAAATGTCTCATACCAATAACCTTATGCTCTCAATGCACACATAAATACTTCATCAGACCTACATCAGGATCTCATTAAAGGTGATGTGTATGTCTCAGCTGGGTACTTATAGAAGAAACCTCAACTGGGTTTTAAGCGACAGCCCTTTTCTTTCTGTAAATAAAACTGAACAGAACAATATGTTATAAACTGACCCTTGTGCAAAAGACTCCAGGCCTTATTTTAACAATCTGAAATGCAAATATCAAGCGCGAAGTGCAAGTAACTTTGTGGTCTTGGTGCTTTTGCCAAATGTATTTTACCAGTGGGATAAATGACTCTTGCGCCCGACGCAAGTTTAAAGGGGTTGGTCTGAAATAGCTTCATTATTCATAGGTGTGGTTTGAGCCACACCAATACACATGAAATAAACCAATCAGCGCATCATGTATAGGGGTTGGGAGAAACCCACCCAAGCAGCGTTGATTAAACATTATATACATATGTGTCTTGCCACTATTGGGCAAACAGGTCTGATCCGCCATTACTACAACTAGCCTGAACAATTTGGGTAAATGTGTAAGCTAGATTTAGGTCTATTTTTTTTACATGTCTTCATGGCACACCACAATGATTACCCTCATGTGTTAATTTGTTAATAATGTATGATTTGCAAAAATAAAAACTGCTTCATCTGTTGGTGAGAGAATCAAAGTGTATTCACATTGTGCACCGGCTACATTATGGCCGAGCATGCATGCTTAAAATAGCATTATGAACAACGTGCAATGCGCCACTGACTTTAGACTAGGTTTTTTTTCTGATCAGTGGCGGAATTGTTTTCTGGAACTGCAAAATAGCACTAGGTAATGTTTGCACCAAAACACGCCTCCGTTATGCGCCAACCTGCCCAGGGAGCACAAGTTCATTTCCCCCAGAGTCATGCCAGTGAGCCCTAATCCATCCCAGTCCTAAAAACAGAGCTGTATCCACAGCAACAGTCAAGCCAATAAGATTCAAAGGCTCATTCATGGCCATTCTTTTGGGCTGCTCTACTTTGGATACAAGTTGTTGTGTGCTGGAAACCGCATGCTATACCAATCAGGAAATGATTGTGAAATTATGCTCCACACTTACAACTTGTGTGTGTGTGTCTATGTGCGTTTTGGGGAGGTTATTGTGGCAGCCTTGGGCTAGGCAAGCTGATGACACCTGTCCCTGCCCTTGGCCATGGCACGGTCAGCCTGCCAGTACCCATGGGCAATAGGAGGAGGGTCTAGTCCATCCCCCCATCCTCCCAATAGAAAGCTATGTTTTGCATATAAGGGCTGTACAACATTGGAAGCCGAAGCAGAGAGCAACCGTGAGACGTGTGAATAAGTGCTCCTTATTATTCTTAATGCAAATCAACATATTGTTGGTATCTTTATATCTTTGTTTTATCCAATTGTTGTCAAAATTTAACCATAATGATCATTTGTTAATGAGTGACTTTGTGAATCTGATTCATAAGAGGAAACAATTAATGACATCCAAAAAAAAATCATTCATATTTAATAATGATTTGATTATTTTTATTTAATTATTTATAAGCATTCCTACACTTTAAGAAATAATTTTCCATCACCTTCCCGGTGATTAATGGATAATGATTTAAATCAGAGTCAGAATCATATTAATCAGTCAATGTTTAGCCCATTAAGAATTTATAGCTGATGTAGTTAAGTCTAGATAAGTAAAATCGAGTGGCCCATGGTGGCGGTGGGGTTATGGTATGAGAAGGCGTAAGCTATGGACAACAATTTTAAACGCAGAGATACCGTGATGAGAACTTGAGGCCCATTGTTGTGCAATTCACCCACGGCCATCACTTCATGTTACAGCATGATAATGCACGACCCCATGTTACTAGGATCTGTAGCACAATCCCGTACACAATTCCTGAAAGCTGAAAAATTCCTAGTTCTTGCATGGCCAGCATGTCACCCATTGAGCATGTTTGGGATGCTATGGATCGGTGTATACAACAGCGTGTTCCAGGGCTTGTCAATATCCAGCAACTTTGCACAGTCATTGAAGAGGAGTGGACCAACATTCCATGGTAATTCAATACAGTAAACCTGCACATTTTAAAGTGGCCTGTTATTGTGGCCAGGCTGCATATAAGGAATAGTTGAATAACAGACTGTGAAGAGTGAATCTACAATAGGCAAGCAGGTTGGTGTGAAAAAAAAAAAAAGAACTGTAGGAGCAATTGTAAGAAAATGGAAGACATACAAGACGTCTTATTGACAACTCTCCCTTCGACCTGGGCTCCGCGCAAGGATCGCATCCCACTGGAGTCAAAAAATCCCAGAACTACATGGAGGGACCTGATGAATGTCCTGCAGAGAGCTGGGACCAAAGTAACAATTCTACCATAAGTAACACACTGACGCCGAGAGGGACTCTAAATCCTGCAGTGCCAGACGTGTCCCCCTGCCTAAGCCAATACATGTACAGGACCGTCTAAAGTTTAAAGTTTAAAATAGAACTTTTTGGTAAAAAAACTCAACTCATCATGTTTGGAGGAAGTAGAATGCAGAGTTGCATCCCAAGAACAGCATATCTACGGTAAAGCATGGGAGACGAAACATCATGCTTTGGGGCTGTTTTTCAACAAAGGGGACAGGAAAAGTGATCCGTGTTAAGGGAAGAATGAACAGGGCCATGTATCGTGAGATTTTAAGCCACAACCTCCTTACATCAGTGAGAGCCTTGAAGATGAAACGTGGCTGGGTCTTTCAGCATGACAATGATCCCAAACACACCGCCCGGGTAATAAAGGAGTGGCTCCGTAAAAAGCATTTCAAGGTCCTGGAGTGGCCTAGCCAGTCTCCAGACCTCAGCCCCATAGAACATTTGTAGAGGGAGTTGAAAGTCCGTGTTGTCCAGCGACAGCCCCAAAACATCACTGCCCTAGAGGCTGCTTTGACCTCTTTCACTGTGTTGACCTCTGTCATTGCCAACAAAGGTTATGTTGCAAAGTATTGAGTTGAACTTTTGTTATTGACCAAATACTTATTTTCCACCATAATTTACAAATAAATTCTTTAAAAATCCTACAATGTGATTTCCTGGATTTTTTTTTCTCATTTTGTCTCTCATAGTTGAAGTGTACCTATGATGAAAATTACAGACCTCTCTCATCATTCTACTAGGAGAACTTGCTCAATCAGTGGCTGACTAAATACTTGTTGGCCCCACTGTGCATACATTCAATAATTTAAGCTAAAATCTTAAATTCTATAAAAAAAGCACATGGTCATGTTACAAGTCATCTGTCCTCAGGTTGTGTGTGTGCACGTCCATGTCTTAGGAGGGATCTCGGCTGTCTGTATCCCAGACACATCACAAATCTAATTTCATGAAAAAGGCATCTTTTCCTGACCTCTTTTCATGCATTGGTATAGGGCCAATCTCAGTCAGCATGAAGAGAAATGAAAAAAAAAAAAAAAAAAAAAACATTCTCACCGGGACCAAACAATCCCAATCTAATTTACTTTTTGAGGCCAGAATATCTACATGAGTTAATAGGGGAGCAGAATCAAATTAACTATAATTAGTCAAAATGGAGAGAGAGAGAGAGAGAGAGAGAGACACAGTAAGGCGTGTGGGAAACCAGGAGCCCGTCTCATTTTGTCTCTCCTCTAGTCCCTCCCCGTCGTCAAGCCATCCCGCGCTTACTGCATTGACACATGTCCCACTCGCTTCAAAGCTCGCAAACATCGATTGCATGTGGCACGCAAACAGCCAGGCGCGCCAAAACATTTCTGTTCTGACAGATTTCCCCCCGTGAAAAACCAGCATGTGAATTTCACAAGAGCTGCAGACCTGACTTGTCTAATCTCTTCAGGAGGATGCTAAGAGCGTCAATCCACGTCCGATGGGTTATTCCTGTAAATGGATGTTTTTTTATAAAGAAAAGAACATAAAAAATATTGAACCCTGAATGGCAGAAAGTAAATACGAAAGTAAATGTGTGTGTGTGGTAGATCATGGCTGTTAATCCACAGGAGAGGCCTGGATTTAACAGATTTCTACAAAGCACTTGTTTGTTTACACATGTAATGCCGCTGTAATATGACTTTCTGCTGCTTTCACTCATCAGTTTGTTTATACTGACATCACACATGGAAACAGAAACTGTTTTTCTCCTTATTTACTCCAGTAAGAGAAGCACTTCCATATGACTTGATAAATCCAGCATCATTCTCAAAGGAATCACATCTGAACATGTTTGGAAGTAATACGTTATAATACGGTATTCAATATCGAGTCATGCTCCCATAGAAGGGTCGTTTGATTGTGTCTGGATAAGAGACTCGTGAGAGACTGAACCAGGAGGAACAAGTAAACTCATGACTATTTGAAATTCAACAGCTGCTTTAAAGTTGCCGTTGAAGGGTTTACATTTATGCGAGTGTGTCTGTGTGCATGCGCTCTCATGTTTTCAGCCTTCTTATGTGAAGGTTTGATCTCAGACTGTGTATGCGTGTACAGTACGTCGGGCACTCACCGCCGCGGCGCAGCAGCATCCTGGCGATGTGCGTATGTTGGTTCAGCAGGGCATCGTGTAGAGGACTGACTCCCTGGACCTGACTGCTCAGCTGCAGGTTCAGGCAGTGCTGCAGAAGGGCCTGCACACACTCGAGTACTTCCATGGTTGCAGGCTTCATGAAGAGGCGTCCAGCCAGCATGATCTACAAAAAAGGGATGGAAAAGATACTGTGACATTCACAAGGCCTAGCTTATATGTTTTTGGCTGATCATATTACAACCCATATTAAAACTATTTTCTGATGTCAGAAAGCAAATAGATCAGTGTAATTTGCAGTTAAATAATAGGTACTTTTATTTTTTGCCATATACTTGTATATTAATAAGAATCAAATTTTAATGTTGCACATCGCAAATCGTGAGGTAAACTGTTTGTCTTTGTAGCATTTTGCTAACATATAACAGCTATAGCGTTGTAACGTTAACGTAAAGTAAATTGTTAAACAAAAGACATTTTCTGACTGGTATATTAAATTGACATTTTCACACAATTGTTAATTAGAGTAAACAAAATAATCAAAACATTAACAACTCAAATTGTTTTTAGCACAGAGGCCCTAATCGGAAACATTTCAGTACGTCAGTAACGCAAGCATACTGAAACATACTTGCTAATTTTCAAACAGAACTCATTTTACAATTCCCAGTATAGACTTTTTGAGTAAAATGAAACTAAAAAAGTCCCCACAACATTTTATTTTTATTTCATTTTTTAGCAGATTTTTAGCATTTTTTTTATTTCATGTTTGCGCAAACAAACATACTGACTCGAAAATGCGCTTACTAGTAATTATCAAATAAATCTCATATTAAATAATCTAAAAATATAAGGCAAGATCGTAAAGACCAATAAATGAATGATTTTTCACCAAGCCATATGACAAAAATACCCACAATTATATCAAGATTTCAAAAAGAGATTGGAAAGCGAAAGGCATGAACAAAATTAGCTTGAAGCCACTATAATAAATGAAGCCCAAAACATTATCCGAGCCCTCTAAACATACCCTTACATTTGATCTAAAAGGTTAGACATGTGACACACATTTGGCTTTGTTTTCCATGATTTAACTGTTCAGCACACAAACAAAGTAACGCCTAAAAATCGGGAGGATTCAACAGAGGGAAGGGGAGGAATGTAGAAACCTACCTTTAATGTTGACGTCCGTTCCAGGCAAGCGGAGGATACAAAGCAGCGTCTCCACCTGGTTCTTCTTGCAGGCTCGATGAAGGAGTGTCTCGCCTACACATGGATGGAGAGGAGAAAAAGAGAGAGAGACAAAAAGGGCAAGTGGAAGAGAGAAGTGGGCAACATCCAAAATCAGGGTGCGTCCTGCCAACTGCCCCGTAATCGCTTACTTAATGTTTCTTGTGCTCGACATGGAAACGAACAAACAGGCACACACGACATGGAAAATGTAAAAATTAAACAGATGAAAGGGGCTGACCCTGAAAAAGGGCTTTTTTGGTGGGAGGGGGAGAGGGACAGGAAGCAGAGAAAAAGCAAAGAAAGGCACTCATCCGTTCTCTTTGTCGCAATTCCCCTTTTCCGGACAGTGGGACTTCTTTACTTACACTAGCACCCCAAGTTGAAGGCAATTGTGGGAAACGGATTCCTGACAGTGTGGTATTGTTCAGCCGGGGGAAAGTTATGGTACAGAGCCCATACACAAAGCCTCTGATGGGATTTTTCAAACAGCCAGAGTTCAAAAGCTCCACTGGGCAGTACGAATGGGAACACGTGATTCTCACTTCTGCAAACTGCAACAGCCAGACATAAAAGCCTCCAAGGACTTTTATTTACATTTTTCCCTCTGCCTGCTCCCTTTGTAAGGCAGCCTTCATCCCTTGCTCTGCCGATACAATATCAAATCGGGAATATATTAGAGGGTGGGCTGCTGCTTTTTTTCATGTGTGGCTGAACTTCACAAGAAAGTAAAAGGCCAAACTTGAGTGCCTCTGTGGCTGCCATTATAATGCCGCTGTGCAAAGCTGCTAATAAATGCTTTACTGGGTCTCACCAGGGTGCCCATTTCTCTGCAGCCTTGGCTGGCTAGATAAAACCCGACGTGCTAAAAGAGCCAAAGCGGAGAGAGGCAGTAGGGATGAGGAGGGGGAAATAAAGCAGACAGGCTTCTTTCTTCTTGTGGCAAGGAAAAAGAGAGAAGCGGCATCCTCTTTCACATCAATATGTTGGTTGGGTTTTCAAGAAGCGTCTTTAAGCCAGATCAAACAGAGAAAATTAGGTTAGAAGCAAACGCAAATGACCAGATAAGGCTAATCTGTCTGCGGCTTTGTGTGCGCAGAGTGACGTCTGTCATGGTATAAAGAATGAAGATGTGGAAGTATTAGGATCATGGTTTAGACATTGGAAACATTTTTATCTACATTTGGGCTCCAAGAACAAAAAGATCAATTAAATTATTATTATTATTTTGTTTGCAATTCAAAATTGGCTTAAAATCCATCTTGGGTGATCCAATGACAAGTGGACTGAACTAAATGCAAAACGTTTTGTGATTGGATTACTTGGCTACTTAGTTTTACTGATTATTCAAACAACTTCTGACTACATTTTAGTATATGTACTCTACTTCAAATTGTAATGAGTATTGCAATTACACTTTACATTTTGCATGGCACCTAACTTCTTCTGGATCACTTTATTTCTGCTACAAAATAAGTGATATTATCATCTACAGAGCATTGAAGCTCTGTATCTTGTGTGTTTTTGCCCAAACGGCAACTTCCAGTTTCTCTCTTGAATCCAACACAGAAGTGAATTAAACTGCAATTCATCGACTGGCCGCTAGAGACATGCTCCAAAAGAGAGTCAATCCCATAAGACTTGGGACTGTAATTACCATAGACTGTATAAAACCAGGCATCTCAGCTCCACCAATGTCCCACCTCTTTGCCCATTTTCAGTTATTCGGGAGTGACACCCTGCCAAGATGGCGACGGCCGGCTCCGCCCACTTTGGTGTTAAAAGATGCTCTTCAGAAAGCTACGGGTCACATCATGGACACCATCCATTGTTTTATACAGTTTATGATTTTGCCCTTACCCAAACTTGTAGGGGTGTAACAATATATCGTGTCACAATATATGGCAATACAACAATATGTATTGTGAATAGTGACAATATGTTGTAACAACTGAGACCAATCACAATTATTTGTTATGGTTAACAAATAATCTTTAAAGCTCACACTGGGACCTGTGGCCCCATCCCTCCAACAGTGCAAGAAGGGTATTTGTGTAACCTTATCAGATAAGTTGCTTTTATTGCGGTCAAAAATGTGGTCAAAACAGGGAAGACAAAAACGGACTTTAAAACA
Organism: Hybognathus amarus; assembly: GCA_030378365.1. NCBI lineage: Eukaryota > Metazoa > Chordata > Actinopteri > Cypriniformes > Leuciscidae > Hybognathus > Hybognathus amarus. Next base: position 78,920 of record JAQIUQ010001898.1, on the reverse strand, counting down.
GACTTGCCTGCATTAATTTATCAATGAACTGATTAACATGAAATTAACACGCATTCCTGGGGCCGTATTCACAAAGAATTTTAAGGCTAAAAGTAGCTCCTAACTGGCGAATTTAGGAGCAACTCCTAAAAATAATGGGCGTGTCACTCCTAACTTTAGGACTCCTAATTTTTTTCACTAAAAGTAATTCACAAAGCATTTTAGCCCTAAAAGTAGCACCTAAGTCTGGGACAGCTTAAAAGAAGTCGAGAGGACTCCTAACTCACTAAGACTTATTCACAAAGGATTATAGCGACACCAGCGCCTCTCGCAGTCGTCCGGGGTCCGCAAAACAAGCGAATACTGCATTCATCTGCAAACAAATCCTCTCCCATGTCTCACGCTTAGTTTTGCTTGACATCCCAGTGCCGAATTTCACTTTTATTATGTTTTTTTTTTTTCTAGCACCAACTGGGCCAGCAGCAGTAACTGATCCTGCATCCAGTTGGGCTTTCTTTTCCATTTTGGCGAGTTCATAATCCACTGTCATTCAACTATTACATTACTTCAATAGGAGCAACATTTCCTTGCTTTAAATAGGCTAGTTAGGCTAAAAGAATGTCAATTAACCAAGCAAGTGTTAATGCAAGTGTCGTTTTTCATTATTAGGCAAGTTGGTTTTCATTAGGGTATTAGGTACCATTCATATAGCGCCTAAAAACGTAAGGCGCGCCGCATTCTCCCGGTGGTTGCGCTCCGGTTGGTTCTTGTCACGTGACCTACGGACAATTAAACCTACGGACGCGCTTGGAAAAAACGGGCGCACATATCGTGCGCCTATATTTAAAATAACGAACTTGAGCGCGCAAAAGACGCGATAAGTGAACACTGCAGGCCCTTAGGCTACCTTGAATAATTTCATTCATGACTTTTCTCTCTCTGCCTTTTTAGAATTACTCTACACTGGGGCCTGCACAAACATGTCATTATATAGCCTATGCATTTCAATTACATTACTTTTTTATTATTATTATTATTTTGTGTAGGACACAGACATATAGATGTCGTAATTCCATGATTTGTTGCTGTGTTATGTTCCGCATGATGGCCCTGTCATCTAACAACCAATCACCGTGATCATTGCGAGGAAGCTTGTGCATGAAAATTGACGTCATCCATAGCAACGAAGACTCACTCTTAGTTTAGGAGTTGTCATTTTTCCTTACTAAGAGTAGGTCTGAAAGGCGTTGTGAATAACTTTTAAGAGAAAACTCCTAGCTAAAATATTTTAGTGCGATTTAGGAGTACTCCTAGTGGTAAGATAAAATTCTTTGTGAATACGGCCCCAGAACATTTTGTGAATGTTGTGTCTTTTATTACTATTATCTGTTGATACTATTATCCCTCCGATACTCTGCATTTTATTATAGAACCAACAGTCAATGTAACCTTACATATACCATGTTTGGTCTCTATAAATTGGTACTTTGAAGATCGATATTAGAACATGATATGCCGGTAGCTGCCCAACATATTAGTATTACAAGAATCTTCCCTAGTTTTCTTCAACAGAAACCAATCAAGCTGCACATGCAAATGAGCACACTTAAGACAAAGACTCATAAAATAACCACAGCGTAACTTTCCCACTCTGGGATTTCCACTCTTTTCATTGGTCAAGCAAACCCGGAGGGGGTTGGACCTTCCACAGACTTTAACGGGCATTCACAGAAGCCCTTCCCTTTTTTTGGCCTTCTCTGTTTTGTTCCGAGTGCTGTGCTGTCCCACTTGGCCTCAGCAGGGCCCAAGGCCACAGGCTTTGACTCACAACCAGCCATGGGCTCATTCAGGAGAGAGAGAAGACCCTCTCAACCAGAACAGAACCAAGGACAATCTCAGTTTGGCACAACGACTTCATCAACCATCAACTCTTCCGACTTCCTCCCTTCTCCTGGATGCTCTGTGTGGCCTCTCCAGCCCAGGGCTGGCAAACAGGTCTCGACACCCAACCAGCCATGTGCCCATGAAGAGAGAGAAAACTTTCAACCAACTTCCACATTTGACACTTACGGATCTATCAATGACTTCAAGAATTGTCCCCACACTACAAAGCTATGCAAGGTATCAATTTAGTGGTCTGAAAATGAAGTGCTCTAAAGCTGATGGTTTTTGTCATAGTTAAGCCAAGTTCAGACTACAGGATTTTAAGCCCGATTTATGCCCGATTTGCAAATCGTTGAGCTTGCCGACAGGTCAGGGTGTTATCGCGTGCAAATGGCGGGGGATTAGCGGACGATGAACGCTTGCCAATCTCTTAGTATGAAAGAGCCAACAACGCAGCGAAAACGCTCGCAGACGCGTCGCCGAAGCCACAGAAAAAATATCTAGCCGTCGCACGAATCAAACTCAGTGATGTCATGAGTAGAGTCAATCATAGCAAAGCATGGGTTGAGGACACCAGATAAATCTTAGTTTTTCTTTTATTTTTGCATTTTTTTTCCTCAGAGCAGATCGGCGCGCATTTTCTGGTTCGTTTTATTGCGTGTTTTTTCGTGACAAAACGTGGTTTGTGGACAAGATAGAATCATTGGGTGACAGAGTTGTTGTCAACTTGTTATTTATTTGATTATTTTCAGGATTTAGACCGTACCATAGTACTGAAACAGCTCTCATTGAGTCACAAATGATTTGCTCTTATCATCCGATCGTGGGTGTATCTCCATGTAGTGTGTTGTCAACTCGTGTAGTGAGTTACCTCCTGTTGTGGATCAATCACGTTGTGTTGTGTGGTGTGAACAGCTAAACAATTTGAACACTCCTGATTTCACTGAGAGCAAGTCATGTAGTGTGAACCGCACAGTACAGCCCGACGTTTTAAAATCATGTAGTGTGAACAAGGCTTTAAATGAATCTCCTCCACAGTTTCATTTCCAGGTTCCAGTTCACTCACCCTTTCCCCCATACATGTATGTTTGTTTAGTTATGTTTGTGATTTAGTTAATAAAACTTAAACTGCACAATATGTATTTGGTTCTGATTCACTGCTTGCAAACAAAGTCTCTTTTACGATCTTGATTTTGTTACATGCTCCAAGCGCTGTACATGCTAAGAAATAATTATTCTTCTGTGGCCATGGAAGATACCCTTTTCTTAGAATAAATTAATAATCAAAAAAGTTTGTTGGACGAAATGATTAATTGATTGTAATATTAATTTAACTACATCAAGTTAATCCAGTTAACTGACCCAAGTTATTATTGATTGTTAATATTTCATAGAGCTAATTTGTTAAAATGTATTGTGTATAGTTCACCCAAAATAAAAATTGCTGTGTGAGAAAGAGATTAAAGTTTACAGTTACAGATTAAAAGTACAGATGAAGTTTAGTTTTAGTGCCAGTACTACATTAAATTACTATATATACTGTATAATAATGCAATGGGGGAATGTTTGTGGGTCCTGAGACTGCCAAATGTCTTATGTTACGAGTAAAAATGGCCTACAGCTCCTACTTCAGAGTAGGGTCTAAACCAGCACTATAGGAACTATCTCTGACTTTAAAATACGCTGATTGCCCGAACGCACGTGAAACACCAGCACCCGCCATTTTTTTAAAAAGCTGTGTAAAAAATAAAACAAATAAATTCTAAAAAAAAAAAAAAAAAAAAATCTAATAAGGTATCTGTACTTTTACTTGAATATGGTTTTCAGTTACTCTTTACACCTTTGTATCTGAGTGATCGAAAAAAAAATTATAGTTCTGAACACAAGCGGTCACAGAAAACACACATGAAACAGTGTTTTGGGTAACCACTATTCATCTGATTGCCAGTGATAGATCCTAATATCAGCTGTACCAAGCTTCTAAAGTACATTTTAAAATGACAACATTTGAATGTAATATTCCAGAGCAAGCTAAACCAATGACAAAACTTAAAGAAATTAAAGAAAAAATAGCACATATTGAAATTCATATCCCTTGGTCTCAAAATAAGGAACAACAGGGTAGCAAGCAACATGCTGCTTAACTCAATTGTCAAAGTACATGAAAGCAAGATCATAACAGCTCACAACCCAAAATCAATGGAAATAATTAGGGTATTATCAAGAAATGAAACAGAATGCAATTAATGTATGGCATAATGAGTGTCTTAGCACCATGACAAGTTCTGGCTCGCAATGGCCCTTTTTCACACCCTAATAGGCCCTAAAACTCAGTGATTAAACATTTCTTAACTCCCCATGTGTACACAGTCTCAGAAATGCCAGGCCCAATCTTCCCTCTGTTAAATCACTTTAATGACTCCAATTTGGACACAACGCTTCCATTATAGGGGTAATTGCATACTCAGCATTTACAAGCTCGTAGAGGATAAATCCATCCTGTCCTTTTCTATAAGTTGTGAAATGTGTGTAGCATTTGTGGTGGTTGTTGTATTTTCTTGTAGAGAGTACTTGTGTGGTTGTGACATCTGACATGACAGCACTGCTGCAGTTTGGCTAATGGTTTAAATAGCGGGCTATTTGTCACAAAAGTGCATTTTGAACACTGTGACGACTAGTGTTTTTTTCAATTTGACCACTTTAAGGTTTAAGCAACACCCTGTAGTTCTGGGAGTTTTAAGACGTTTATGCATCTAGTTCATGGGATTATGAATAAGAAATTGAAAGAGCTCAATAATAATTCTGTACTGGTTTGTATATAGCAAACTAATATGTATTGTGTGGCATGAAATAAAAGCATTTTTTATGTATAACCGACCTGATGAAGCAGTGCAACCCAACAAACATCTACAGGACTTGACATTAACTTTTTGAGGCACTTGTCCTTCAGACAAGTACATTTATGTTTCACTTGTCCATGCACAAAAGTCACTTGTCCGGGTTAAAATGTATAATTTTATCTAGGGCTGCACGATTTGGGGAAAATGTCATATTGCGATTATTGAGATCAATATTGCGGTTGTGATATGCAATTGCGATATAATAAACAAATGGTTTCATGAGTCAACTTGTTTGGTTCTAAACCAAATGCACACACAGATACGTGATAATTCTGAAATTAGCAATAACAACTAAATGATTGATAACACCTATAATGATCAATAAGCCATTGATGTCTGGATAAAAATTAACTGTCTAACAGGTAGGACATATACAGAAATTGAATAAAGTTATCAAACAGTCTGCGCTGCATAAATTATAAATTATATATAGACTACCCCTTATTAAAGCTACACAAGTTCTTTAGTCAAGAGCAGTGAGTAATTTTCTCTGTTCCCTTTGTTCTTTCATTAACTTTACTGACAGAACGCTTTTCTGGTAGCTGGCCCTTTAAGAGCTGCCAATGTGGACAGAGACGCCAGATCTCACACGCGCCTCATTCTCTCACGAGTCACAACTCTTTATGCCCATCATAAGACTGCTCTTATGTTATGAAGATACTCAACAAATGACATTTTGGCTTAATTGTGTGTGTGTTGATGTTCGTTCAGAGCGCGAAAGATAACTTCAGGCGCGCGGTCTGTGCATGCGCATTATACTGGCGCTACGTCTTTCTGTGAGTGAAATTCAGGACATTCACAGGCAGCGCAAAAAATGTGTTCGTTTCAAATCGGTAAAATTAAATATGTAAAATAGACGTAACGAGTGGCACATAACGTGAAGTAACATGGCATTTTATTTTGTTTGAAATTTAACTTGTCCGGTCGGACAACTAATTTCTCTTCTACTTGTCCTACAAAAAATCCACTTGATCTACATACATTTCATTACACAATTTAATAACTCAATTTACACAAATTTACATTTTATTGTCCTGTGTGATTGGTGTCCCTGGTTTTAGATCCAGCAGTTGCCATTTAAGACAAATGAGGGACTTATACACAACTACTGTATATGTGAGGCAGTAAGCAAATCTGAAGTTAACATGAAAATTTGTTACTTGTTATGTTAAATGATGCAAATTGGATCCCAATATCCCAATCTTAGATTTACTCCAAAATCATAAACATTTTGCTTATAGCATCATTAACTGTAGTTGTAAGCCACAATGAAGTGCACTGAGCAGATAGACAGCTCAGGGTGAAGTTAACAAGGCACACCTTGAGAAAAAAAAAAAAAAAACCTGCAGCGTCTACCTACAGAAATCTACAACTGAGAGCCTGCGGATGCTTCATCAAAAATTGATGCGCTACACATCAGTATAGGGAGCACGTAGTGCAAAAACAACACAAGGCAGGGAGCAGCAGCCTTGAGTCTCCTGAAAACAGGGCTGTCTCTCTCTCTATGCCCTCCCCATTCCCTGCTCTGGTGTGGGGGTCTTTTCTGATCAGGTGGAAGGGGAAAGATGAGCGTTGACACCTTGGTGGGTTCACATGGAGTGCCAACCTCCTAATTACAGAAACTTCCAGGCTCAGCTACCTCTGGCTTTCTCTTCGC